>JASPKZ010000423.1:1660000-2110381 GCA_030220185.1 Diploptera punctata | reverse complement strand
CATCGACAAGTCAATCAAATAGTGTGCGGACCATGGACAAACAGGTTACTCGACACATGAAGCCTAGACTTGCAAGATCGAGATATCGAAAAGTCAAATCAAGAAGTGTGCGGAAATGAAAAAAATAAGGTTACCTACAGATATGAAGCATAGACCTTCAAGATCGAATTCATCGACAAGTCAAATCAAATAAGTGTGCGGACATGGACAGTGAGGTTACTCGAGACATGAAGCATAGACCTACAAGATCGAGATCATCGACAAGTCAAATCAAATAAGTGTGCGGACATGGACATGAGGTTACTCGAGACATGAAGCATAGACCTTCAAGATCGAGATCATCGACAAAGTCAAATCAAATAAGTGTGCGGACATGGACAATGAGGTTACTCGAGACATGAAGCATAGACCTTCAAGATCGAGATCATCGACAAGTCAAATCAAATAAGTGTGCGGACATGTACACATGAGGTTATCGAGACATGAAGCATAGACTTCAAGATCGAGATCATCGACAAGTCAAATCAAAAAATAAGTGTGCGGACATGGACTGAATGTTTACTCGAGACATGAAGCATAGACCTACAAGATCGAGATCATCGACAAGTCAAATCAAATAAGTGTGCGGACATGGACAATGAGGGTTACTCGAGACATGAAGCATAGACCTTCAAGATCGAGATCATCGACAAGTCAAATCAAATAAGTGTGCGGACATGTACAATGAGGTTACTCGAGACATGAAGCATAGACTTCAAGATCGAGATCATCGACAAGTCAAATCAAATAAGTGTGCGGACATGGACAATGAGGTTACTCGAGACATGAAGCATTGACCTACAAGATCGAAGATCATCGACAAGTCAAATCAAATAAGTGTGTCGGACATGACAATGAGGTTACTCGACACATGAAGCATAAGAACCTTCAAGATCGAGATCATCGACCAAGTCAAATCAAATAAGTGTGCGGACATGGACAATGAGGTTACCCGAGACATGAAGCATAGACCTTCAAGATCGAGATCATCGACAAGTCAAATCAAATACGTGTGCGGACATGGACAATGGAGTTACTCGAGACATGAAGCTAGACCTACAAGATCGAGATCATCGACAAGTCAATTCAAATAAGTGTGCGGACATGGACAATGAGGTTTACTCGAGACATGAAGCATAGAACTTCAAGATCGAGATCATCGACAAGTCAAATCAAATAAGTGTGGCGGACATGGACAATGAGGTTACTCGAGACATGAGATAGACCTACAAGATCGAGATCATCGACAAGTCAATTCAAATAAGTGTGCGGACATGGACAATGAGGTTACTCGAGACATGAGCATAGACCTACAAGATCGAGATCATCGACAAGTCAATTCAAATAAGTGTGCGGACATGGACAATGAGGTTACTCGAGACATGAAGCATAGAACTTCAAGATCGAGATCATCGACAAGTCAAATCAAATAAGTGTGCGGACATGGACAATGAGGTTACTCGAGACATGAAGCATAGACCTACAAGATCGAGATCAGCGACAAGTCAAATCAAATAAGTGTGCGGACATGGACAATGAGGTTATTCGAGACATGAAGCATAGACCTACAAGATCGAGATCATCGACAAGTCAAATCAAATAAGTGTGCGGACATGGACATGAGGTTACTCGAGACATGAAGCATAGACCTACAAGATCGAGATTCATCGACAAGTCAAATCAAATAAGTGTGCGGACATGGACAATGAGGTTACTCGAGACATGAAGCATAGACCTACAAGATCGAGATCATCGACAAGTCAATTCAAATAAGTGTGCGGACATGGACAATGAGGTTTACTCGAGACAGAAGCATAGAACTTCAAAGATCGAGATCATCGACAAGTCAAATCAAATAAGTGTGCGGACATGGACAATGAGGTACTCGGAGACATGAAGCAAGACCTACAAGATCGAGATCATCGACAAGTCAATTCAAATAAGTGTGCGGACATGGACAATGAGGGTTATTCGAGACATGAAGCATAGACCTACAAGATCGAGATCATCGACAAGTCAATTCAAATAAGTGTGCGGACATGGACAATGAGGTTACTCGAGACATGAAGCATAGAACTTCAAGATCGAGATCATCGACAAGTCAAATCAAATAAGTGTGCGGACATGGACATGAGGTTACTCGAGACATGAAGCATAGACCTACAAGATCGAGGATCATCGACAAGTCAATTCAAATAAGTGTGCGGACATGGACAATGAGGGTTACTCGAGACATGAAGCATAGAACCACAAGATCGAGATCATCGACAAGTCAAATCAAATAAGTGTGCGGACATGGACAATGAGTTACTCAGACATGAAGCATAGAACATCAAAGATCGAGATCATCGACAAGTCAATTCAAATAAGTGTGCGGACATGGACAATGAGGTTACTCGAGACATGAAGCATAGACCTACAGATCGAGATCATCGACAAGTTCAATTCAATAAGTGTGCGGACATGGACAATGAGGTTACTCGAGACATGAAGCATAGAACTTCAAGATCGAGATCATCGACAAGTCAATTCAAATAAGTGTGCGGACATGGACAATGAGGTTACTCGAGACATGAAGCATAGAACTTCAAGATCGAGATCATCGACAAGTCAAATCAAATAAGTGTGCGGACATGGACAATGAGGTTACTCGAGACATGAAGCATAGACCTACAAGATCGAGATCATCGACAAGTCAAATCAAATAAGTGTGCGGACAGGACAATGAGTTACTCGAGACATGAAGCATAGACCTACAAGATCGAGATCATCGACAAGTCAATTCAAATAAGTGTGCGGACATGGACAATGAGGTTACTCGAGACATGAAGCATAGAACTTCAAGATCGAGATCATCGACAAGTCAAATCAAATAAGTGTGCGGACATGACAATGAGGTTACTCGAGACATGAAGCATAGACCTACAAGATCGAGATCATCGACAAGTCTAATTCAAATAAGTGTGCGGACATGGACAATGAGGTTACTCGAGACATGAAGCATAGAACTTCAAGATCGAGATCATCGACAAGTCAAATCAAATAAGTGTGCGGACATGGACAATAAGGTTCTTCGAGACCATGAAGCATAGACTACAAGATCGAGATCATCGACAAGTCAAATCAAATAAGTGTGCGGACATGGACAATGAGGTTACTCGAGACATGAAGCATAGACCTACAAGATCGAGATCAGCGACAAGTCAAATCAAATAAGTGTGCGGACATGGACAATGAGGTTACTCGAGACATGAAGCATAGACCAACAAGATCGAGATCATCGACAAGTCAAATCAAATAAGTGTGCGGACATGGACAAACAGGTTACTCGACACATGAAGCCTAGACTTTCAAGATCGAGATCATCGAAAAGTCAAATCAAAGAAGTGTGCGGAAATGAAAAATAAGGTTACTACAGATATGAAGCATAGACTTTCAAGATCGAATTCATCGACAAGTCAAATCAAATAAGTGTGCGGACATGGACAATGAGGTTACTCGAGACATGAAGCATAGACCTACAAGATCGAGATCATCGACAAGTCAAATCAAATAAGTTTGCGGACATGGACAATGAGGTTACTCGAGACATGAAGCATAGACCTTCAAGATCGAGATCATCGACAAGTCAAATCAAATAAGTGTGCGGACATGGACAATGAGGTTACTCGAGACATGAAGCATAGACCTTCAAGATCGAGATCATCGACAAGTCAAATCAAATAAGTGTGCGGACATGTACAATGAGGTTACTCGAGACATGAAGCATAGACTTCAAGATCGAGATCATCGACAAGTCAAATCAAATAAGTGTGCGGACATGGACAATGAGGTTACCCGAGACATGAAGCATAGACCTACAAGATCGAGATCATCGACAAGTCAAATCAAATAAGTGTGCGGACATGGACAATGAGGTTACTCGACACATGAAGCATAGACCTTCAAGATCGAGATCATCGACAAGTCAAATCAAATAAGTGTGCGGACATGGACAATGAGGTTACTCGAGACATGAAGCATAGACCTTCAAGATCGAGATCATCGACAAGTCAAATCAAATACGTGTGCGGACATGGACAATGAGGTTACTCGAGACATGAAACATAGACCTACAAGATCGAGATCATCGACAAGTAAAATCAAATAAGTGTGCGGACATGGACAATGAGGTTACTCGAGACATGAAGCATAGACCTACAAGATCGAGATCATCGACAAGTCAATTCAATAAGTGTGCGGACATGGACAATGAGGTTACTCGAGACATGAAGCAAGAACTTCAAGATCGAGATCATCGACAAGTCAAATCAAATAAGTGTGCGGACATGGACAATGAGGTTACTCGAGACATGAAGCATAGACCTACAAGATCGAGATCATCGACAAGTCAATTCAAATAAGTGTGCGGACATGGACAATGAGGTTACTCGAGACATGAAGCATAGACCTACAAAATCGAGATCATCGACAAGTCAATTCAAATAAGTGTGCGGACATGGACAATGAGGTTACTCGAGACATGAAGCATAGAACTTCAAGATCGAGATCATCGACAAGTCAAATCAAATAAGTGTGCGGACATGGACAATGAGGTTACTCGAGACATGAAGCATAGACCTACAAGATCGAGATCAGCGACAAGTCAAATCAAATAAGTGTGCGGACATGGACAATGAGGTTATTCGATACATGAAGCATAGACCTACAAGATCGAGATCATCGACAAGTCAAATCAAATAAGTGTGCGGACATGGACAATGAGGTTACTCGAGACATGAAGCATAGACCTACAAGATCGAGATCATCGACAAGTCAAATCAAATAAGTGTGCGGACATGGACAATGAGGTTACTCGAGACATGAAGCATAGACCTACAAGAACGAGATCATCGACAAGTCAATTCAAATAAGTGTGCGGACATGGACAATGAGGTTACTCGAGACATGAAGCATAGAACTTCAAGATCGAGATCATCGACAAGTCAAATCAAATAAGTGTGCGGACATGGACAATGAGGTTACTCGAGACATGAAGCATAGACCTACAAGATCGAGATCATCGACAAGTCAATTCAAATAAGTGTGCGGACATGGACAATGAGGTTATTCGAGACATGAAGCATAGACCTACAAGATCGAGATCATCGACAAGTCAATTCAAATAAGTGTGCGGACATGGACAATGATGTTACTCGAGACATGAAGCATAGAACTTCAAGATCGAGATCATCGACAAGTCAAATCAAATAAGTGTGCGGACATGGACAATGAGGTTACTCGAGACATGAAGCATAGACCTACAAGATCGAGATCATCGACAAGTCAATTGAAATAAGTGTGCGGACATGGACAATGAGGTTACTCGAGACATGAAGCATAGACCTACAAGATCGAGATCATCGACAAGTCAAATCAAATAAGTGTGCGGACATGGACAATGAGGTTACTCGAGACATGAAGCATAGAACTTCAAGATCGAGATCATCGACAAGTCAATTCAAATAAGTGTGCGGACATGGACAATGAGGTTACTCGAGACATGAAGCATAGACCTACAAGATCGAGAACATCGACAAGTCAATTCAAATAAGTGTGCGGACATGGACAATGAGGTTACTCGAGACATGAAGCATAGAACTTCAAGATCGAGATCATCGACAAGTCAATTCAAATAAGTGTGCGGACATGGACAATGAGGTTACTCGAGACATGAAGCATAGAACTTCAAGATCGAGATCATCGACAGTCAAATCAAATAAGTGTGCGGACATGGACAATGAGGTTACTCGAGACATGAAGCATAGACCTACAAGATCGAGATCATCGACAAGTCAAATCAAATAAGTGTGCGGACATGGACAATGAGGTTACTCGAGACATGAAGCATAGACCTACCAAGATCGAGATCATCGACAAGTCAATTCAAATAAGTGTGCGGACATGGACAATGAGGTTACTCGAGACATGAAGCATAGAACTTCAAGATCGAGATCATCGACAAGTCAAATCAAATAAGTGTGCGGACATGGACAATGAGGTTACTCGAGACATGAAGCATAGACCTACAAGATCGAGATCATCGACAAGTCAATTCAAATAAGTGTGCGGACATGGACAATGAGGTTACTCGAGACATGAAGCATAGAACTTCAAGATCGAGATCATCGACAAGTCAAATCAAATAAGTGTGCGGACATGGACAATGAGGTTACTCGAGACATGAAGCATAGACCTACAAGATCGAGATCATCAACAAGTTAAATCAAATAAGTGTGCGGACATGGACAATGAGGTTACTCGAGACATGAAGCATAGACCTACAAGATCGAGATCATCGACAAGTCAATTCAAATAAGTGTGCGGACATGGACAATGAGGTTACTCGAGACATGAAGCATAGACCTACAAGATCGAGATCAGCGACAAGTCAAATCAAATAAGTGTGCGGACATGGACAATGAGGTTACTCGAGACATGAAGCATAGACCTACAAGATCGAGATCATCGACAAGTCAAATCAAATAAGTGTGCGGACATGGACAATGAGGTTACTCGAGACATGAAGCATAGACCTACAAGATCGAGATCAGCGACAAGTCAAATCAAATAAGTGTGCGGACATGGACAATGAGGTTACTCGAGACATGAAGCATAGACCTACAAGATCGAGATCATCGACAAGTCAAATCAAATAAGTGTGCGGACATGGACAAACAGGTTACTCGACACATGAAGCCTAGACTTTCAAGATCGAGATAATCGAAAAGTCAAATCAAAGAAGTGTGCGGAAATGAAAAATAAGGTTACTACAGATATGAAGCATAGACCTTCAAGATCGAATTCATCGACAAGTCAAATCAAATAAGTGTGCGGACATGGACAATGAGGTTACTCGAGACATGAAGCATAGACCTACAAGATCGAGATCATCGACAAGTCAAATCAAATAAGTGTGCGGACATGGACAATGAGGTTACTCGAGACATGAAGCATAGACCTTCAAGATCGAGATCATCGACAAGTCAAATCAAATAAGTGTGCGGACATGGACAATGAGGTTACTCGAGACATGAAGCATAGACCTTCAAGATCGAGATCATCGACAAGTCAAATCAAATAAGTGTGCGGACATGTACAATGAGGTTACTCGAGACATGAAGCATAGACTTCAAGATCGAGATCATCGACAAGTCAAATCAAATAAGTGTGCGGACATGGACAATGAGGTTACTCGAGACATGAAGCATAGACCTACAAGATCGAGATCATCGACAAGTCAAATCAAATAAGTGTGCGGACATGGACAATGAGGTTACTCGAGACATGAAGCATAGACCTTCAAGATCGAGATCATCGACAAGTCAAATCAAATAAGTGTGCGGACATGTACAATGAGGTTACTCGAGACATGAAGCATAGACTTCAAGATCGAGATCATCGACAAGTCAAATCAAATAAGTGTGCGGACATGGACAATGAGGTTACTCGAGACATGAAGCATTGACCTACAAGATCGAGATCATCGACAAGTCAAATCAAATAAGTGTGCGGACATGGACAATGAGGTTACTCGACACATGAAGCATAGACCTTCAAGATCGAGATCATCGACAAGTCAAATCAAATAAGTGTGCGGACATGGACAATGAGGTTACCCGAGACATGAAGCATAGACCTTCAAGATCGAGATCATCGACAAGTCAAATCAAATACGTGTGCGGACATGGACAATGAGGTTACTCGAGACATGAAGCATAGACCTACAAGATCGAGATCATCGACAAGTCAATTCAAATAAGTGTGCGGACATGGACAATGAGGTTACTCGAGACATGAAGCATAGAACTTCAAGATCGAGATCATCGACAAGTCAAATCAAATAAGTGTGCGGACATGGACAATGAGGTTACTCGAGACATGAAGCATAGACCTACAAGATCGAGATCATCGACAAGTCAATTCAAATAAGTGTGCGGACATGGACAATGAGGTTACTCGAGACATGAAGCATAGACCTACAAGATCGAGATCATCGACAAGTCAATTCAAATAAGTGTGCGGACATGGACAATGAGGTTACTCGAGACATGAAGCATAGAACTTCAAGATCGAGATCATCGACAAGTCAAATCAAATAAGTGTGCGGACATGGACAATGAGGTTACTCGAGACATGAAGCATAGACCTACAAGATCGAGATCAGCGACAAGTCAAATCAAATAAGTGTGCGGACATGGACAATGAGGTTATTCGAGACATGAAGCATAGACCTACAAGATCGAGATCATCGACAAGTCAAATCAAATAAGTGTGCGGACATGGACAATGAGGTTACTCGAGACATGAAGCATAGACCTACAAGATCGAGATCATCGACAAGTCAAATCAAATAAGTGTGCGGACATGGACAATGAGGTTACTCGAGACATGAAGCATAGACCTACAAGATCGAGATCATCGACAAGTCAATTCAAATAAGTGTGCGGACATGGACAATGAGGTTACTCGAGACATGAAGCATAGAACTTCAAGATCGAGATCATCGACAAGTCAAATCAAATAAGTGTGCGGACATGGACAATGAGGTTACTCGAGACATGAAGCATAGACCTACAAGATCGAGATCATCGACAAGTCAATTCAAATAAGTGTGCGGACATGGACAATGAGGTTATTCGAGACATGAAGCATAGACCTACAAGATCGAGATCATCGACAAGTCAATTCAAATAAGTGTGCGGACATGGACAATGAGGTTACTCGAGACATGAAGCATAGAACTTCAAGATCGAGATCATCGACAAGTCAAATCAAATAAGTGTGCGGACATGGACAATGAGGTTACTCGAGACATGAAGCATAGAACATCAAGATCGAGATCATCGACAAGTCAATTCAAATAAGTGTGCGGACATGGACAATGAGGTTACTCGAGACATGAAGCATAGACCTACAAGATCGAGATCATCGACAAGTCAATTCAAATAAGTGTGCGGACATGGACAATGAGGTTACTCGAGACATGAAGCATAGAACTTCAAGATCGAGATCATCGACAAGTCAATTCAAATAAGTGTGCGGACATGGACAATGAGGTTACTCGAGACATGAAGCATAGAACTTCAAGATCGAGATCATCGACAAGTCAAATCAAATAAGTGTGCGGACATGGACAATGAGGTTACTCGAGACATGAAGCATAGACCTACAAGATCGAGATCATCGACAAGTCAAATCAAATAAGTGTGCGGACATGGACAATGAGGTTACTCGAGACATGAAGCATAGACCTACAAGATCGAGATCATCGACAAGTCAATTCAAATAAGTGTGCGGACATGGACAATGAGGTTACTCGAGACATGAAGCATAGAACTTCAAGATCGAGATCATCGACAAGTCAAATCAAATAAGTGTGCGGACATGGACAATGAGGTTACTCGAGACATGAAGCATAGACCTACAAGATCGAGATCATCGACAAGTCAATTCAAATAAGTGTGCGGACATGGACAATGAGGTTACTCGAGACATGAAGCATAGAACTTCAAGATCGAGATCATCGACAAGTCAAATCAAATAAGTGTGCGGACATGGACAATGAGGTTACTCGAGACATGAAGCATAGACCTACAAGATCGAGATCATCGACAAGTCAAATCAAATAAGTGTGCGGACATGGACAATGAGGTTACTCGAGACATGAAGCATAGACCTACAAGATCGAGATCATCGACAAGTCAATTCAAATAAATGTGCGGACATGGACAATGAGGTTACTCGAGACATGAAGCATAGACCTACAAGATCGAGATCAGCGACAAGTCAAATCAAATAAGTGTGCGGACATGGACAATGAGGTTACTCGAGACATGAAGCATAGACCTACAAGATCGAGATCATCGACAAGTCAAATCAAATAAGTGTGCGGACATGGACAATGAGGTTACTCGAGACATGAAGCATAGACCTACAAGATCGAGATCAGCGACAAGTCAAATCAAATAAGTGTGCGGACATGGACAATGAGGTTACTCGAGACATGAAGCATAGACCTACAAGATCGAGATCATCGACAAGTCAAATCAAATAAGTGTGCGGACATGGACAAACAGGTTACTCGACACATGAAGCCTAGACTTTCAAGATCGAGATAATCGAAAAGTCAAATCAAAGAAGTGTGCGGAAATGAAAAATAAGGTTACTACAGATATGAAGCATAGACCTTCAAGATCGAATTCATCGACAAGTCAAATCAAATAAGTGTGCGGACATGGACAATGAGGTTACTCGAGACATGAAGCATAGACCTACAAGATCGAGATCATCGACAAGTCAAATCAAATAAGTGTGCGGACATGGACAATGAGGTTACTCGAGACATGAAGCATAGACCTTCAAGATCGAGATCATCGACAAGTCAAGTCAAATAAGTGTGCGGACATGGACAATGAGGTTACTCGAGACATGAAGCATAGACCTTCAAGATCGAGATCATCGACAAGTCAAATCAAATAAGTGTGCGGACATGTACAATGAGGTTACTCGAGACATGAAGCATAGACTTCAAGATCGAGATCATCGACAAGTCAAATCAAATAAGTGTGCGGACATGGACAATGAGGTTACTCGAGACATGAAGCATAGACCTACAAGATCGAGATCATCGACAAGTCAAATCAAATAAGTGTGCGGACATGGACAATGAGGTTACTCGAGACATGAAGCATAGACCTTCAAGATCGAGATCATCGACAAGTCAAATCAAATAAGTGTGCGGACATGGACAATGAGGTTACTCGAGACATGAAGCATAGACCTTCAAGATCGAGATCATCGACAAGTCAAATCAAATACGTGTGCGGACATGGACAAAGAGGTTACTCGAGACATGAAACATAGACCTACAAGATCGAGATCATCGACAAGTCAAATCAAATAAGTGTGCGGACATGGACAATGAGGTTACTCGAGACATGAAGCATAGACCTACAAGATCGAGATCATCGACAAGTCAATTCAAATAAGTGTGCGGACATGGACAATGAGGTTACTCGAGACATGAAGCATAGAACTTCAAGATCGAGATCATCGACAAGTCAAATCAAATAAGTGTGCGGACATGGACAATGAGGTTACTCGAGACATGAAGCATAGACCTACAAGATCGAGATCATCGACAAGTCAATTCAAATAAGTGTGCGGACATGGACAATGAGGTTACTCGAGACATGAAGCATAGAACTTCAAGATCGAGATCATCGACAAGTCAAATCAAATAAGTGTGCGGACATGGACAATGAGGTTACTCGAGACATGAAGCATAGACCTACAAGATCGAGATCAGCGACAAGTCAAATCAAATAAGTGTGCGGACATGGACAATGAGGTTACTCGAGACATGAAGCATAGACCTACAAGATCGAGATCATCGACAAGTCAAATCAAATAAGTGTGCGGACATGGACAATGAGGTTACTCGAGACATGAAGCATAGACCTACAAGATCGAGATCAGCGACAAGTCAAATCAAATAAGTGTGCGGACATGGACAATGAGGTTACTCGAGACATGAAGCATAGACCTACAAGATCGAGATCATCGACAAGTCAAATCAAATAAGTGTGCGGACATGGACAAACAGGTTACTCGACACATGAAGCCTAGACTTTCAAGATCGAGATCATCGAAAAGTCAAATCAAAGAAGTGTGCGGAAATGAAAAATAAGGTTACTACAGATATGAAGCATAGACCTTCAAGATCGAATTCATCGACAAGTCAAATCAAATAAGTGTGCGGACATGGACAATGAGGTAACTCGAGACATGAAGCATAGACCTACAAGATCGAGATCATCGACAAGTCTAATCAAATAAGTGTGCGGACATGGACAATGATGTTACTCGAGACATGAAGCATAGAACTTCAAGATCGAGATCATCGACAAGTCAAATCAAATAAGTGTGCGGACATGGACAATGAGGTTACTCGAGACATGAAGCATAGACCTTCAAGATCGAGATCATCGACAAGTCAAATCAAATACGTGTGCGGACATGGACAATGAGGTTACTCGAGACATGAAGCATAGACCTACAAGATCGAGATCATCGACAAGTCAAATCAAATAAGTGTGCGGACATGGACAAACAGGTTACTCGACACATGAAGCCTAGACTTTCAAGATCGAGATCATCGAAAAGTCAAATCAAAGAAGTGTGCGGAAATGAAAAATAAGGTTACTACAGATATGAAGCATAGACCTTCAAGATCGAATTCATCAACAAGTCAAATCAAATAAGTGTGCGGACATGGACAATGAGGTTACTCGAGACATGAAGTATTGACCTTCAAGATCGAGATCATCGACGTGTGTAATTAAAGAAGTTTGCGGACATGAACAATGGGGGTACTCCAAATATGAAGCCTAGATCTTCAAGATCGAGATCATCGGCAAGTGATATCAAAGAAGCGTGCGAATGTGAACAATGAGGTTACTCCATTCATGAAGCCTTGATCTTCAGGATCGCGGTCATCGAAATGTATAATTAAAGAAGTTTGCGGAAATTAACAATGGGGCTACTCCAAATATGAAGCCTAGATCTTCAAGATCTAGATCATCGGCAAGTGATATCAAAGAAGCGTGCGAATGTGAACAATGAGGTTACTCCAAACATGAAGCCTAGATCTTCAGGATCGCGGTCAACGACAAATGAAATCAAAGATGTTTGCGTAAATGAACTATGAGGCTACTCCAAACATGAAGCCTAGATCTTCAAGATCGCGATCATCGACAAGTGAAATCAAAGAAGTTTGCGGAAGTGAAGAGTGAGGCTACTCCAGACTTGAAGCCTAGACCTTCAAAATCGTGATCATCAGAGACGAATACGAAACAGGTAAAACCCGGGACCGAAGAAAGGACTGAAGATAGATTTTATGAATCTTCAAAAAATCTGCTGCAGGTGTAGGAACTTCAAAATAAATATCTTGTCAGTAATGATTACCACTTTCTATAAAATTCATATGTATATCCGTCTAATTAAAAATAAATATCTTCTGCCCTGATGTTTGTATTTAGCTATTTTATATTTTCTTATCAGAAAATGTGTTTACGTTTGCAGTATACCAAGTTATATTAGCTATCCTATTTTCCATATAAATGTCATGAATGGTATGTGGTCAACATACTGACCAATGAGACATCTAGCAGGCAACTGTCGGTATTAGTAGGAAGAAGAGGTTCACAAATTTGGCATAGAGGTCTCTTTATTCAGGCTTAAAGCTATTTTAAGAGCTTGAAAATCACCAGATTTACGTTCCACGGCTTAAAGTCCTTTCCTGAGGGGTAAATAAATCCATCGACCTCGGTACCCTCAGGACTAGACGCAACGAACTTAGTCATTAGTCCAACGCGGCCGACTAGGTGTATATATATATATATATATATATATACATTTTTAAAGTAAAGTAATCCCACTACAGGCCTCGGAAGGCCCTTGGGTCAGTAGGAGGTTAAGGCTTCCACTTTTACTAGATCGGCACTTGATGTCAACTGGGTTGTTAGCCCTGCGAGACGGCCGCCTTTACCCTAGAATAAGCGTCTGTTACTCATTTCCGTTAGAGGTTGAGTCGATCCCAGGGCCATAGTACCGCCAGAAAGTTTTGGTCAGTTTAAAAATTCTGACTCCACCGGGACGTGAACTCTCGACCATCCGACTTGTAGCGTAGTGCCTTAAACACTAAAAATACTGTGAATATATTTTTGTATATTTGTGCTGGTTGAGTGCGAGATAAAAATGAATGACCTTAACTCTGCCAGAATAAAGAAAACATTACTATTATTATTATTATTATTATTATTATTATTATTATTATTATTATTATTATTATTATTATTATTATTATTATTATTATTATTATAAACCTGATAGTAGAATCGTAGGCAAAGAGAATTGTTTTTAATATCGTATCATTTGTTGGGTTATAAATTTTAAATATATTTTTGCACTATGTAACTAATATTGTATATTTATTGTTATTGTTGATGTGCATCGTAATTTACATACCTGCATACAATCTTGGTTGCTATGAAAACAAAATAAATCTCAATACTTTAAAAATTATAGAACGCACTAGTGCGGTAAGTAGAAACATTTATTTTGAAACACTGATAGTGATACTGCAATTTGTATTAATTTCGGTATTAATTCACCACATCCAGCTTTCCACGCCTCTTCTATTTCATTCATCACTGCACACATCGTTTAAAACATTCTCCACAATCAGAAATAAATCCCAAATCAAATTGGTTTTACAGTTGTAACAAATATAAGATGGCGACATGACCAACAATGATATTGTGAAAAAAAAATAATGTCTGAACCAGGAATCGAACCGTGGACCTCTCGTTCTCCGTAGGAGTGTGCAGCCCACTACACCATTCTAGACTTGGTACAAAGACTAACAACAGACATTTTAATGGTTCAGACATTAATTTTTCTTTTCACAATAGCATTATAATACAGTATTATAATATGATCCATTACTGGAACTGTGTTAAAATAACAGTACTGGAAAATGTTAAATGACCAACAATACTTATTATTTCTCCACAGCAACACATATAGCGGATTCACCCTCTGAAATCTGACATTTATTTTCTTTTATATTAATTAATATTTAGGTAATATCTTAATTACTAAAATAAATACACATAGTGCAAAAAAATAGTATGCAATACTCATGTGGTAAACATATAACGGAATCTCAGAAATTTAAAAAAACTCCGCGCAAACGCCTGGTTTTTGCACGCTTTATATTAGCTTGACCTGTATCTATCTATCTATGTAATTGAATCTTTCAACGCGATTTTCACCCACTTAAAATAATTGGATCAACTTGACATTTTGTGTACTTGTAAAGGACCCGTGACAATACAATAATTTCATATTTATTTCCTAAATTCCTGGCCAGAATCATCAGAAAATCAAAAAATCATCTCCAACACATATAGAATAAAATTAGAGTTATCAAGAAAATAAAATAATTTTACCATCAAAAGCGTGGGGTGCTCTATATCTATTAATACATTTGATAATAAACAGATATTGGTAAAAGTAAGCTCTCTAAGAAGAAAATGTAAACATCATAAAAAGCACCCCACGCTTTTGATGGTAAAATTATTTTATTTTTCTTGATAACTCTAATTTTATTCTATATGTGTTGGAGATGATTTTTTTGTTGACCACTTTATTTTATCCCAAACGTGTTGGAAATTAAAATTATTTTTCATTTTTTAGTTTTCTAATAAAGCGTGTTCTTTTAGTTTTTTAAAACTATTATTTATTTTTTATTTTTTAGTTTTAATATTTTACAGAATAAGATAAAAATGTAAATATCTTTAAATTCGATACTACTGTAGTATGAGCTAAAAGTAATACTCTTCTATAAAAAACCCTCCCAGCCGGATTTGAACCAGCGACCTATAGATTACTGAAATTATACACCACTAAGAGTTCACTGCTCTACCAACTGAGCTCTTACAACTATTGACTAAAAACTCGACAAGTCCGCAACCTATTATACCAGTTTTCATTTTTTTGATTTTCGGATGATTCTGGCCAGGATTTTAGAAACAAAATTTGAAATTATTGTATTGTCACGGCTCCTCTACACGTATATAAAATTTCAAGTCAATCCAATGTTTCTAAGTGGGTGAAAATCGCGTTGAAAGACTCCGTACATTGATACAAAAACACTTTTTTTTTTATTTTCTGATGATTATGGCCAGGATTTTAGAAAATAAATATGAATTATTGTATTGTCATGGGTCCTCTACAAGTATGCAAAGTTTCAAGTCGATGCAATGTTTCTAAGTGGGTGAAAATCGCGTTGAAAATTCCGTTACATTGATACAAAAACACTTTTTTTGATTTTCTGATGATTATGGCCAGGATTTTAGAAAATAAATATGAAATTATTGTGTTGTCACGGGTCCTCTACAAGTATACAAAGTTTCAAGTCGATCCAATGATTGAAGTGGGTGAAAATCGCGTTGAAAGATTCCATTACATAGATAGATAGATAGATAGATAGATACAGGTCAAGCTAATATAAAGCGTGTAAAAATACGCTCAATTCTGAAAAGACCTGCTATTATGCATTACTGGGACGGGATTCTCGTCATCCCAACTTCTCTAAAAAAAACAATAAACTGAATAAATATATTTTTTCCCTTCCAGTTATATTATATGGATGCGAAATATGACCTCTTACTCTCAGAAAGGAGAAAATATCACCAGTATTTTAGAATAAACTTCAGGGAATTGTTTTGACCAAAGAGAGATGATCAGAAAGTTAAATGGATACATGATATTTCAGGAAAATCGGACGCAATATTAAGACTCGTAGACTCGATGTTTAGGACATATGGAGCGAATGAAGATTGAAGTAAGGCCATAAAACTTTATTTAACATTTTTCAATACTGTTATTTTAACACACTTCCATTAACGGATTATATAATAATATTATAATGATATTGTGAAAAGAAAAATTAATGTCTGAACCAGGAATCGAACTGTGGACCTCTAGTTCTCCAGATTAGTGTGCAGCCCACTACACCATTCAAGACTTTGCACAAACGTAAACAATTATTTCCACATATACCAATCTATAATTCTCGTTTCGTCCTCTGTCAGGTAGGTTATTTTAACACAGTTCCATTATGGATATTATAATATGATCCATGAATGGAACTGTGCTAAAATAACAGTACTGGAAAATGTTAAATAACATCGTTTACTGCTTATAAAAGTGGTGGTGTAAAACTCTCAAATATAGATACTTCAAAACGAAGCCGGCCGTTGGCGATGGTAGCGACACCAACCTGACAGCGGACGAAACGAGAATTTGTATTGTAGATTTGTATATGTGGAAAGAATTGTTAATGTTTGTGCCAAATCTCGAATGGTGTACTGGGCTGCACACTAGTCTGGAGAACTATAGGTCCAAGGTTCGATTCCTGTTCAGACATTAATTTTTCTGTTCACAATTTCATTATAATATTATAAAACTTGATGTTGGAAAATCTGAAGGAAAGCTCCTAATTGGTAGGCCAAGAATGGCGTGGAAGAATATTCTATAGTGTTCTAGGGCAGGTCTTTCACTGTAATCACAGCATTTTATGCTATGCTTTGCAGCTTTACTAGGGAATTATAGGTGTGGTAGCTTCCGGCTGCTTTCTACACCGGTGAAATGATAATCATGATAATGATGACGGCCGATGATTTTCGGGGACCGTTGGATCCTAGGCTTCCTGACACTTGTCTTACAGATGAGGAAAAACACCGAAAAATACTCATCCAGGGGCCTGTCTCGACCTGGAAACCAGGGCCCGTTCGTGACAAGGCAGCAAGCTACCTCGAGACCACAGCAGTGGACTGAGAGAATATTCTTAACCATAATTTGTGGGATGTGAATTTTACAGATAATGAATGGAAAACAATATCTCAGGATAGGTAGAATTTATGTAGGTTGTATCGTGGTATAGAATCTCCGGTGTTTTCAATCCATGTAAGTAAAACCTGTCTATGAAGGAATATGATGGTTCCTTAAATATATTTGCGTCTTGGAAGTTTTCCTTCTTATAAAGGATTCCCATATTACAAGCTTGAATTTTCACACGCAGTGTAAGGGTTTTAAATGCACGCTTTATAGACATAGGGTATTGACTGAAATACAGACAAAATAGTGCATGTAACACAGCTCAGTTTCCACCGCAATAAAAAACAACTTTATTACACAAAAGTGAGAAGTGACTCAACTACAGGAAGACTGAAGAGTTTTCCAACTCCCTCGCAGGTAACGTAAGCAGGCAAGGAAAAGCGAGGGATTTCCTGCTGTCACACTTAAGCAAGAGTATCCCCGCAATACAATGGCAACACAAGATGGTAAAACGATATAATGCAGAAAGCGTCATATGCAGAATTTTCACGTGTGGTCATTAATACTGTAATTAGAACGTGCTTAAGAATAATTTTCCGTCTTACTGAGGTAAAAATTAACTATTGGTACTTTAAAAACCATTCCATTTCCGCATTAAGGATGTTTCCAGCTTATATAGGACGATTTTACATATAAAATCGTACCGTTCTGGAGATTTTTTCCGTCTCTACAGGTTTCCTTCTTATGAAGGTTCCGGCTGAGACAGGTTTTACTGTACCTTAGTTGCCTACTAGATGTCTCTTTGAGACTATGAGCTAACCACATGTAACTCGCTGGCATCTGTAAGGATTAATCATAACTAAATTAGTATGGTTAGCTCCTGATACAGAGTACCCTTTTCTCCAAATGGGATGAACAAAACTTAGGTCTAGCGTTACACCAATAGTAAATTTCAAAATACGAATAGAATAAAATTTTATTTTTCTCCTTCTCTTCCTCTTCCATTCCAGGATTAGGTCAATGCGACCTGTTCCCGTCTGAAATCCCTACATCGTTTCCTTGGCCGTCCCATGCGCTTTGTCCATTGAATCTGTCCGGGTTTCGTATTCTCACTTGAGGTTTCTGAGTAATTTTTTTTTATTTGGGTACGTCACCAGCCAAACCGCAAAACCCCCAACCTGGAGGACCAGAGTTTAATTTCGGAGTTGTCTTTCTCCTAGACAGACTGCCTTACAAGGCTATAAGAGCTCTATCTGCCTCGAGCATCTGGTTTTATGGCCCCACTCACCCTCCATCTTTAGTAAACACAGTCCCACCACGTGAAGGTAGATGGAAGGGAGAGGCTATGTTTTGCGTTGACTATTTGGAACATTATAGAATTAAATAATTTAATTATCATAAATATTGTGCATCGCTGTGGTCTCGAGATAGCGTACTGCCTTGTCACGCAGCGGGCCCGGGTTCGATTCCCGGTCGGGACAGGCTCCTGGTTGAGGTTTTTTCGGGGTTTTTCCTCATCTGTAAGGCAAATGTCAGAAACCTTAGGGCCCAACGGCAATCATTATCATCATCCTTCATCGGTGTGGAAAGCAATGGGAAACTACCACACCTATAATTCCCTAGTAAAGCTACAAAGCATAGAATGAAAACCTGCCCGCGGGCAGAATTACTATGGGTGAATACATCATAAATATTTATTATGTGCAATGAATTAGGGATATACCTGGATATAGGAAAGAGTTCCCTACCCGCTTGTAGTGTGAAGGGAGATTCCTGGAGTCCAACACAACATTTCAGTTCTTATAGAGCAAGGATTAGTTTGACCAATGCTTGGATTTAGACTTCCATGTCTTGCTTCCATTGTGTTGCAAGCTCAGCTTAAAGTAAAATGCGTTACTTGGACGGATTCTATTTTTTTTTTATTTTATTCTTTTCAGCTTGAGAAACGGGAAGACGTACATCTCAAGATATGTTACTTAGATCGTATGCTTAACAAACATTGCATGACCTAGAGCGTAGAAAAATAGTTCACAATAATATAGCTTTCTTGGAAATTTTTAAGACAGGAATCTAAACTTAGAAAATATTTATTTTTAGAGACAGCTACGGTAACTGGTTCACTAGAATTAATACAAGTAACTGAAAAACTGAGAATAAATATAGAAAATGAAATTGCATTGACGGAAGTTAAAAGAAATATTGCAATAAAAGTTTACGGACCAGTATGTGAAAGTGGAATAAGTAGACAATGAAGTAATAACAAAATATAACATCTTGTTCCTGTTAGCCCTTGTTTCCCTCAACGAGAGTTAGGCGCTCTCACCCTACAGGGAAGAAATTGAACCATACTAATTTAGTTACACTTGTTTTCATATAGATGTCATTGGAGTGGCCCGTTCTCAGCGTTCCTCCTCATACTGACATCAAGGAAACCAAGGTAGTACTAGGACAGGAAAATTCGCTAAATGTTGCTTAGATGCCTTTTCAGTTAGACTTAAGGATCTTCTACGAGTCTGAAAATGTTCAGACTCGTGACCCACGGCTTGAAGTCCCTCCCGGAGGACTTGCTCCTTGCATTTTTCCATCCTAAAAAAATCAATCGACCCCGGCCGGGTTTGAACCCGCGACCCACGCAACCAGAGGCAAGGAGCATAACCATTAGTTCACCGCGGCCGGAGCAAATATAACATATCGGTATTATAGTAAAGTAAAGTGATCCCACTACAGGCCTCAGGAGGCCCTTAGGGTAGTAGGAGGTTAGGGCTCTCACTTTTTCTGGATCGGCACTTGATGTCAGCCGGGTTGTCAGTCCTGCGTGACGGCCGCCTTTATCCCAGAACAGGTGTCAGGTACTCATTTCCGTTAGAGGTTGAGTCGACGCCAGAGCCATAGTGCCGCCAGAGCGTTTGGGTCAATTTAAAAATCCTGACCCCACCGGGACTCGAACCCTCGACCTTCCGGCTTGTAGTGCAGTGCCTTGACCACGACGCTACGGCGTGCCCCCCTGGTATTTATAAAATTCAATGTAATCACAAGTGAGGTTACTTATTATTTATTAAAAAATATAAATATAAGTATCTCTTTATACCCGTCTTACTCGTATAAAATGGATTTTTGTTTAAAAAATATATTCGTTAATTATTTATTAAGATTGACAAACGGGCGGATGGGGCTCATTAGTCCTGCAGGACAACCCATCTAGGAGAGACAACTCTGAAATAAAACGGGGCAGGCTGAGCTCTGGAGCTGGGTGAGGGCAATCGGCCTAGGGAGGAAACCCCGAATAATAAATCCGCCATGAAAACGGGCTAGCTACCCACTTCATGGTGTATCTTACACAATGCTCGCAGTCCCAAGGATCAAACCTAGGATCAAATCTCGGATCAAATCCACATCCAATACGTCCTCCTATGAGGAGTGATTTTGGAAACAAACGGGATGAAAATCCTACAAATTATGTTTAAGAAGAAGAAGAAGTTAATTATTTAAAATCATGTAGGCCTTTCAAATCGCGTTTCATTTTCGGCATATTATAATTTAAACGCCAACAGCAGTACCAAATAACATGCCAAAGATAAAACATGTTTTGAAAACCTACATGATTCTAAGTAATTAAGTTTTTAAAACAAAAATCAATTTTAGGCTAATTGAAGAAGACGGGTGTAAAAAGGTATTGACATTTATATTTTCAAAAATAAAAAATATATATAGGGCCTAACCTATTTGTAAAACGTTTAACACCTCTTACAATGAATTATCTAGGGCATATTTAAGTATTAATGAAACTATAATATCCAAAAATGTATTCAATGGTGTGTGTTATTTATAATGTCACCCAGAATGTTTTAAGTGCTTCGGGTTCCAAGTAGGACGGATAGATGATGTTAATGTGGTTCAATTTGAATTTACACACCACTTCGGCAGACCACTTTACGTGGTTGATGTATTCTGTGGCAAGTCATCCACTCAGCCTCCTGAGTAACTCTGTAAATAAATCCCAATTGGCAATAAAAATCAGATACAATTAGAATATCATTGAACGAAGCAGTTACTGGATTTAGGTCATATTTATATTCAAATAGATCAGGGAAGCGAGTGGAACCTGATTATGTAAGAGCAAATGCCATATAAAATGATCCGAAGAGGTCAGTATCAATGGAATGAAATGACTAGTTATTAAGTAGGGTAATGACAACTCAGGTAGTCACCTTTTCTTTTGTTAAGACGGAAGTGGCTGACACATGATAATAACTTAGTAATGACAAAATCCTTTGCTCGACAGATTGAGTAGAAATATCTTCTAAGCCTGCAGTTAACTGATTTATCGTGATAACAATAACCATTAGCTAAATTTACAAGCGGGGGTTTTACCCTGAGACAAACAACGCTAGCAAAAAGTGTGGGAATATGGCAATTTTCTAGCGTCTGAAGCCTAGGAAAAACCCAAGCCTAGCTAATGTTTGTGACCCGACTGTACGTGAAGCCATCACGGGAAAAAGGTCCAACCTCTGATGGCGTAAATCGCCAATGATAAATTTGTAACACCCCCATGATTAAAATAGAAGAGTGCATTAACCAATTATATGTTTTGTTATATGTGCCTAAGCACTGATCTCAGGTCCACGAGATCGATGTAGTGGGAGTAACGAGTTTACCTTATAGGCGAGAGAGGCTTCTCCTCGCCACTTCTCGTATACAATTAAACAAAGTCACTTCACTTCATACACAAACTTCAGTCACTTCTCTTCTACACAAAGCCACTAACGGGGTAGACCCACAACTGACGACCTCGCCGATTAGAGATCAGTGCGAGGTAATTCAAACCAAAGAGTGTACAGAGCTACATTATTCCGTGTGCTTCAGACAAGAATAAACTACATTTAAAAGAACCTATTTACACACTAATTCTGCCCGACGAAGTCCTCGTGGAATCCCTAGATAAGAACCCATGCCTACCGGTATTCCAACCTGAGCGAACCTACACCTAAATTCTCCAGTGAACCGGGGAAATCCATTTATAAATCCATAGCCCACCAAATCCTCAACTATCCAAATCATCCCCATGATAATAATACCCCAATTCTTGCATTGTATATAGAGATGAATGTAGGTTGAGTGTAAGTTTATGTTTATATAGTGTAGTATGTGGTACGACAAGGTAGCGTGCTGCCTTGTCATACAGCAGGCCCGAGTTCAATTGCCGGTCGTGAGAGTTTCCTGGGTGAGGTTTTTTCGGGGTTTTTCCTCACCTGTAAGACAAATGTCAGGAAGCTTAGGGCTCAACGGTCCCAGAAAATCATCCGACCATCATCATCCTTATCATCGTCCTCATCCTTAACCGATGTGGAAAGCAACGGGAAGCTACCAAACTTATGATTCCCTAGTAAAGCAGCAAAGCATATCATTAAAATGCTATGACTGCAGTGAAAGACCTGCACTGGGGCAGAATTACTATGGATGAATGGATGTTGTATGAGGCAAGGTGATGAAAAGAAAGAAACATGTGAAACCCGGATCCAGCACGAAGCCTACTCCTATCGAAAAACATGAAGGGGGCCACTAGGCTTAACGTTCGCATCCGACGTACGAATCGCTATCAATAGTACCATATACCTTCCGGCTTGTAACGTATTTAAAAAAAATCTGTGATCTGACCTGGAATCGAATCCGAACTGAAGCAGAACCTCTGACCACTAGCCCGTGAGGCTGGTATATGTTGATATATAAAACAGGACATTTTTATTTAAATGAAAACAGGACCACACATGAGTATTTTTATGGAGTTAGTTGAAGCTGGCGAACAGCGTAGAGCAGTGTTTTGGCTGGAGAGGAATTATCTACCGTTTTAATGAAAGCAAAAACCCAGCAACAACCCGCATCTGTCAGCTGCTGATCCAGTGCTCTCTTGTATGGGAATTTTATTCCTGTGGGGAAGCTACTACACACCGCTCAATAAAAAGACAATGTCCCTAACCATACAATTCCATATAGCCAACATACTTACACTCTCTAGAGTATTACGTTTACACTCAAAACAATAGCATTTTTTAAATAATAATACAAATATTACTCCATCTAGAGATTGCCTTACGACACAGAGAATATAAAAGTACAATTATTTTTTTATTATACGGATGCGAAACATGGACCCTTACTTTATGGAAGGAGTCCACAGCTGTTGTCTGGAGGTAGTGTGCTGCCTTGTCACTCAGCTGGCCCAGGTTCGATCCCCGGTCGGAAAAGTTTTTCTGAGTGAGGTTTTTATCGGGGTGTTTGCTGACCTGTAAGACAAATGTCAGGAAACCTTTAAGGCCCAAACGGTCCCTGAAATCATATGGTCATCGCAATCATCATCATTCATATTCATCTTAGATTAAGTTTAGGATTAGGGGCTCTCCTGGCGCACCACTATCATCATCATCCATCATATCATCGGGACAACGTAACCCCGCCATTGCCAGGAGAGAATACCAAAAATGTCTAAATGGGCAAAACCGGTGGCATTAAGAAAAAAACTTTATGGGAGGAAGGAGATTATGAGTATTTAAGAATAAAGTTCTTAGGATATTTTATGGACCGAAGAGAGATGAGCAGACAGATGAATAAAGAAGTCTCCATAATAGTGAGCTGCATGATCATTGTAGCAAACCATTTACAATAAGAACAGTTAAGTCTAGTAGTGTGCGGTAGACAGGACATGTGGCACGAATGGGGAATGAAAGAGGGGGTTGGAAGCATCGTGTAGGAAAACCAGAAGGAAAACGCCCAGTTGATAGACCAAGAGTGAGGTGGGAGAATAACATTAACCATGATTTGAGTGAAGTATATTATACAGGGGTTGATTGAAAAATATTAACTCAGGATAGGGACGTATGAAGAGCTTATGGCCTCGCAACCATGAACCTACGGTTCGATAGTGCCAGTGAATTAGTTGGTTATTAATTTTGTATAAAGTCACTGGAGATGTATGGCCGTTCAGACATACACTCACCAAATTGCTTTCAGTCATTCTCTGTTTAATTAACTTCCCTAAAATCATGCTTTTTATTATTCTCCTTTCTAACTCTTGGCCTATATAATGGATGCTATACCTCTGGTATACAAGACGTCTTCATGCCCTCTTTTATTTATTTTCCATTCACTAAAATATTTCGTCGAACCGCGTCGTAGCGGAGCGGTTAAATCATGATTCCTTGGCGCAGAGCTACGGGTCTTGTGCTCGTTCGAGTCCCCATGCGGTAAGATATTTTCTCGTGTAATTTCGGCCAGTATGTGACTGTTGCCCACTTAGCATCATGAGGAACTTGGATAGCTACATTAACTAGCAACTCAAGGTTGAGACAATCAGCTATATCGGATGGGGAAACCGACATGCTGACTACATGTTACTTCTATACTGACTGGATCTATGTGGGTGTGAGGCTAACAGCGGATGGTAGGGCAAGAGCCTTCTAGGTCTGTGTCGCCATGAAGTAATATATTTCGTATGTTGGATTCCGCACTAGGCGGGTTGATGGATTTAATATATTCTAACGGGCTTCCAATATAAAACCGGACCGGCCTCACGGAGTTTCACCCGGCACGCAGTTCTGTCTCTTCTTCCCGCAATTCACCCTGCCTGCCACCCGTCCTTGAACTGTTTCTTACCTTATAGGAAATGCTGGAAATGTTGTCCTCTCGCACTTAAACAGGCATTATACCGAGTAAACACATTTAGATTGACACGCTGTAGTTCGTTGTTGTGCTAATTTCGGTAATGATTTTTGTGGTGAGCGTTCCAAATTTTCGCCAATTTCGTATAATTTTTCTTCGGTGAGAACCGTACGCCTTCGCGTATGTTTCTTATTTTGTACTGAACCAGTGGTCTCAAATTTAGTCACAAGATCGTGGATTGTCGATCTGGAAGGAGGTAATTGTCCAGGGAAGTTCCGAATAAATTCCTCGCGAACGCGACGAGCTGATTCGTATTTATCATAACATTTACACACATAAATGCGCTGCTCTAATGTCAGCTGACGGACGAGCGGCTGGCAGAGTGAAATGCGGACGAGGAGAGAGCGCTGCCTGACGGGTGAAACCCCGTGAGGCCGGTCCGGGTTTATATTGGAAGCCCGGTATATGATGATTGAATTTGGTGTGCCCAACGATTTCTGGTTGGGTTTAGGTTTGGATCGAGGATTAATTTAGATATATTGCGGTAGAGCTGTGGATTCTCTTCTCAGGGATCAGAGGTTAGTACACAGGAGACGCTTTATAAAAAAATTGATGAAAATTATTCAAATTTATTTTAAATTTAATATCCAGGAATACTAAGTATTTATCGATGGTAATATGCTTCACCATTAAGGTAAATCAATTATTTCTATTAAATATGGTTGATTATTTTCATATAAGTATAAAAAAACACTTTTCTCAATTCTAGAATCGGAGAGATTATTCAGTTTTACTTGAAGAACTATTCTTGCTTCAAATCAGAATAAAAGTTGACGTGAGAATGATAAATTTAACATGATGTAATATAAAATTCATTATTATATCACATGACATTATTCTTAAATTTATACTGGTTAATAATTTTATTCAATATAAGGTTAAATCCGATTGGTCATATAAGAACCAGAGGCAAGGAATATAACCACTAGGCCGAGGTTTGAGAAATATTCTTTCGCCTGATCTGAAAAGAATTCTAATGAAAACTCTATTGATGCCACATTCTGATTAGTGACCCATATGACAGACAATAACAAAGGATTAGCAAATGAACTGCAACATATTCATCTGTATTAAATATATTTTCAATATTCGTAAATTAATAACCCCTTATTTCTTTACATTTCCGCGAAATGCGCTAGCTCGATCCATGACCGTAGAAAAATGCATTCTCTTATACTGACATTCAAAATTATACATTATACCTCTACACATGCTACTTAACTTCTTGCTTCCATCTTCTATCCTCACATTACAATTTAAGTACACGATGGCATCAGAGTCTCCTACCTTACATCTCACAACACAGAACCTCCCATTATTCTAATTCCTATACTGTATATACTGATACACACTTGAATTCACAAGAAATCAAGGATTTGGTCTCGAGGTAACATGCTACCTTGTCATGCAGGAGGTCCGAGTTCGAGCTTCGGTCGGGAGAAGTTTCCGAGTGAGGTTTCTTTTGGAGTTTTTCCTCACCTGTAAGACATTATCAGGAAACTTTAAGGTCCAAACGTAATCGAACCCAAATGCCATACGGAAATCATCATGATTCTTAATCGCCTCACATTACGTTTAGGGTTAAGGATTCTCCTGGCGCACCATTGTCATCATCACCACCCATCACCTCATCGGGACCCTGAGAAGTGGGTTACAATTACGTCATTGCCAGGAAAAACACGAGAAATGTCGAAATGACAACCTGGGGCACTGAAAAAAAAGTCAGGGACTTTCGGACATTATCTTACTTTAAAATAAATTTAAATGTATTTTGTAACTGTTATTTCGACTGATTAATTGATGTTCTCAGGTTTTTTTTTTTTTTTTTTGGTTTTCTAATAATGTTAATTTGACTCATCTTAATTTTAAATTATCTTGTATAAATATTTATTTATAGTTTTATATGTTATGATATTAAATGTTTATTCTGTATTTAAAATTTTTCAGTGGTTAAGTGGAAGATAATATCTTATACCCTTAACTCTGTCAATTTAATTATATATTTTATTATTATTATTATTATTATTATTATTATTATTATTATTATTATTATTATTATTATTATTATTATTATTATTATTATTATTATTATTATTATTATTATTATTATTATTATTATTATTATTATTGGAAAGAGACGGATGGAGAAGAAAAATAAAATTTTAGGCACAAAAAATGTGTAAACATTAAAATTCTGTATATAAATGTAGAGTAAAGTAAAGTGATCCCACAACAGACCCGGAGGCCCTTGGGGTAGTAGGAGGTTAATGCTCCCACTTTTTCTAGACAATCGGCTCTTTATATCAGCCGGGTTGTCACCCGTGCGTGACGGTCGCCTTTACCCCCAGAACAAGCGTCTGGTATTCATTTCCGTTAGAGGCTGAGTCGACCCCAGGGCCATAGTACCGCCAGAGGGTTTGGGTCAGTTTAAAAATCCTGACCCCAACGGGTCTTGAACCCTCGACCCTCCGGCTTGTAGCTCAGTGCCTTAACCACCATGCTGCGGCGTGCCCCCTCTATATATAAATAAATAAATAAATATTATTATTATCATTATTATTATTAATACTACTATAGAGTTAAAAAAAAGTCATACGAGAAAAAAATATTATTAAATACTCAGTAGTAGATAATATATATATATATATATATATATATATATACACACACACACATACATAAATACTTAGTGTTCTGCCCAAGGGCAGGCCTTTCAATGGAAACTCAACATTCGCCACTCTTTCCTTAACTCAGCCATTATTTTTGTATTCACATAAAATCTAGTGATTTTACTATTGTCTAACATCTGATGTCTTTTTCTGCCTCTAACCTTCTAACCGTTGACCATCCTTCTAGGGCATCATGCAACAGGCAGTTTCTTCTTAGCCAGTGACAACTTCAAACTAAATGTATATGGACATGTACGACGAATACAAGAAAGAAGGTTAAACCAGAAAAAACATTGGAATGGTGTCCACCTGGAAGAAGAAAGATAGGAAGATCTCGAAACTCATGAATGCAAGAAATAATGAATGAGAGCAAGAGGGCTGGAGGACGTAGAGTGGGTGGATAGGGACGAATGGAGATGAAAAATAAAACTTTAGCACAAAAAGATGCGTATACATTGAAAATGTGTATATAAATTAAAAATAAAATTATCATTATTAGTAGTAGTAGTAGTAGTAGTAGCAGCAGTAGCAGCAGCAGTAGTAGTAGTAGCAGTGGTGGTGGTAGTAGTAGTATTAGTAGTACTGTTTGTCCTACGGATCTGTACCCCGTTAGATATGCGAACTAACGCCTATTTACATTTCTGCCTCCACAAATCATTTCCCTCTCAGCATTCCTATCTCTCTCTTTGCTATCTCTCTCTTGCACTTGCACCCCAGTGCTGTCAACTCAACTCCAACCTTACATTATTCAATATTCAAGAGTCAATAACACTGGGAGAAGTATGACAACATCCCTACTTGACATGTTACCGTGGCTGCCGTTTGGCATAGTGGGAGGTGAGACGGTGAAATGGTGTGAGTATAGACGTGTACTTTTGTAAGAACGATGTCAGCGCTGTAGGGGCACAGATCCGTTGGTCCGCGTATAGTTGTAGTAGCAGTAGTAGCAGCAGCAGCAGCAGTAGTAGCAGCAGTAGTAGTAGTATTAGCAGCAGCAGCAGTAGTAGCAGCAGTAGTAGTAGTATTAGCAGCAGCAGTAGTAGTAGTAGTAGTAGTAGTAGTAGTAGTAGTATTAGCAGCAGCAGCAGTAATAGTAGCAGCAGTAGTAGTAGTATTAGCAGCAGCAGTAGTAGTAGTAGTAGTAGTATTAGCAGCAGCAGCAGTAATAGTAGCAGCAGTAGTAGTAGTATTAGCAGCGGCAGCAGTAGTAGCAGTAGTAGTAGTAGCAGTAGCATCATATGATCATCTTTCCACTCTGTATTTAATATTGATTCAGTGTTTTGAGTGTAACTTATTGTAACGTATAGATAAAGTTTAACACGTCGTTTAATCTGCAAATGTTTATAAAATATTGTACTGGATGTGGTTTTATGTATATAAACACAAGCACAAGTTGTGTTTAATTGAAATTTTCAGACTTTATTAGAGAACTTGGACATGACAGTCGTTTCATGCTTACGCAAGCATTTCCATGTAATGCAACCAAAACTTTGTTCTTTGTTTTATATCTGCTATGTTCTTCCTCTAGAGAAGAGGTTAACTTTCTCACAAAACTCTTTCCCACTTTTCCACATTAAATTTATACTTATTCTTACTTCAAAGACGATTAATTGACCTAGAAGCTCGGAATTAAATTTATACGCTCTTATTATTGTCTAAAATATTTTTTTTTCAAAATAGCGCGTTCTGTCGTACATACAGCAATGGCGACTACAATCGAAAATTCAATTTCCTAAATTTCGGGGTTGCCAACCTATAAATAACTATACTGTAATATTATAAATTACCTACCTAGTGCGGGAAATTAAACCACTGCCCTTTATGTATACTATGTACAAAGTAAAGTAAAAGTGATCCCACAACAGGCCCGGAGGCACTTGGGGTACTAAGAGGTTAAGGCTCCCACTTTTTTTAGACAATCGGCACTTTATGTCAGCCGGGTTGTCAGCCCTGCGTGACGGGCCGCCTTTACCCCCAGAACAAGCATCTGGTACTCATTTCTATTAGAGGCTGAGTCGACCCCAGGGCCATACGTACAATCTGTATACAAAAATATATCCAAAAATTAGTGTTAATACAGGCCTACATTTTACGAAACAAATCACTGCATTTTTAATGAAGCGAACTTTATTTGAAACAATATAAAGTAATAAATTCGTACTTGCCGCCATTCTATCCTCGATTGGTGGAACGGACTGCTTTTTTCTCAACTAGATTATTTTTGGCATTTATCGTATAAACATTGGCCAGACCGTTAACGTTAGTCAGTTGTTCATAATAAAAGCAAACATTTTCAACAAAGATGTTATAATTTTACTATTATTTATTATTTTGAAAACACCACCGTGCAAAAAATAATGTACAACACAGGTTTGTGAAGTGTTTTATAGAATCTGGGGAATTAAAAAAAAAACCTCGCTATCGCTCGGTTTTTAATAAATTTCTCTCTTCTGTAAAAACCACTTCCCAACCTCGCATTGTAATGTAGTTCCTACTATTATTTATTATTCTTCCGTTTCAAACTAGTGCCTCATTCCATCACCTAGTCCATCCTATGCTAATCAAATCATTTCATGATTACGGTTTTACATATTTTAATTTATTTATTTATTCATTTATTTAGCCTGGTAGAGTTCAGGTCTTGTAACCTCCTCTTCCACTCAACTCAGATAAACACGTATTAGGCCAACATTAAAATATAATAATTTATTCAATGGCTCTATCAAACCCGAAGGTTCATTACCGCATGAACATAAGCTCTCCATACATCCCTATCATGAGCTAATGTTTTTCAATCCTGAGCTAATGTTTTCCAATAAATTCCTATTTAATGAATTTCTCTCAAATCATGGTTAATCTTATTCTTCGCATAATTACTGGACGCTACCCCTCTAGTTTTCCTAAGAGTTTCCATGACCTTCTTTCATTCCCCATTCGTGCCACATGTCATGCCCGTCGAATTCTACGAGATTTAATAGTTCTTATTATATCTGGTTTCCTATAAAGATCATGTAGCTCTCTGTTATGTAGTCTTCTCCATTCTCTTGTCTGTACATCTCTCTTTGGTCCAAAAATTTGCCTAAGAACTTTATTCTCAAATACTTGTTATATTTTCTCCTCCCTTAAAATAAGAATACATGTTTCGTATCCATATAACTGGGAGAATAACAGCTTTATATATTTTCAGTTTAACGTTTTTTTAAAGAAGTCGGGACGACAAGAGTTCATTTCCAGAATAACTGAGCTTATTATTTCTATGTATTTGAATTCAGTAACTTCTTCAAATTTACCCTCATTTGTCATTAACTTCCTCTTTCAACATTAAATATAATATTCACAGTAATTGTGTATTAAATAATAATAATAATAGTAATAATAATAATAAATATAATAATAATAATAATAACAAGCAATATAACACGATGATACAATTCTTATCTAAAAGTACTTAAAAGTACTAGAAAAGCAAAGTAATGAACTTACGTATGCAAGCATTTATGTAGGGACCTATTTATGTATATACTATATGTGTGCATGAATGTCCATACACACACACACACACACACACACACATATATATATATATAGGCCTATATACTATAGGTAGGGCAAGAATGAGGTGGGAGAATTACATTATCCAGTATTTATAAGATGTGAATTAAATGGGAGATGATGGAAAAATGTTAGCCAAGGATATATATCATAAGTATATACAGCTAAATTCCGCCACTGCCATGAAACTCAGCTTTCGGTAGTTCCGGCGAGTTGTTATTCATCATCATCATTATCATCTGCCTTCAAGTATTAGGCCCAGTGACCCGTTACGGTCTCCCGCCATCTCCGAAAAGGTCGACCCACAGGTCTTTAGCCTCGAGGAATGTAGTGAAGAATTTGTTTTGGTTTTCTGTGACGATCCATGCGCTGTATATGGGCTAGCCAATTGTTTCTATATTCTTGGAGGTATTCAGATATAGGTACGATGTTTAACTCTCCGGCTATTGTTGAATATCTTTGGTGGTCTAGAAGGCTATAACCTGCAGTTCGTCGCTGAAATTTCATCTCCATGGCTGTAATATGACGATCATCCTGAGTTCTGATGGTCCAAGCTTCACTGCCATAACAGATCATGAGTCTAGCGAGAACTTTATAGATTTTCATTCTTGTGTGTCTCTGCACTTTTGATGGTTTAAAAACTTGGTTGATAATTCTTAAAGCTTTATTATAGTTTTGTATTTTAAAGGATATATCACATTCCTCATTATAAGTTAGATTATATCCTAAGTATTTAAATTAATTTACTTGCTCTAATATTGAATTCGGAATACAAATTTTACTTCTTACTGGGAATTTCCCTTTAAAGGCCATAACTTTAGATTTTGTTGTTGATATTTCCATGTTAAATCGTTGGGCTATTATATTAAGATGATGAGTGGAATATTGTAATTCATCTTCATTATTGCGAATTCTTATTATTACTTACTCACTGGCACTACCGAACCCGTAGGTTCATGGCCGCGCGGACATAAGCTCTCCATACATCCCTATCCTGAGCTTTAGCTCATTCCCTGTATAATTTACTTTTTCTCAAACCATAGTTAATGTTATTCTCCCACCTCATTCTTGGTCTGCCAACTGGGCGTTTTCCCTCTGGCTTTCCTACAAGAAGCTTTCATGCAAGTCTTTAATTCCCCATACGTGCAACATGTCCTTCCCATCGCAGTCTACGAGACTTGACTGTTCTTATTATATCTGGCTTCCTATAAAGACCATGTAGTTCATTGTTAAGTAGTCTTCTCCATTCACATGTCTGTTCATCTCTCTTTGGTCCAAAAATTTTCCTAAGTACTTTATTCTCAAATACTTGTAATCTCCTTTCCTCTCTTAAAGTAAGAGTCCATGTTTCGCATCCATATATTATAACTGGTAGAATAATAGTTTTATATATTTTCAGTTTAACGTTTTTTGAAAGGAGTTGGGACATCAAGAGTCTATGCAATGCATAATAGCACGCATTTCCAGAATTGAGCCTACGTTTAATTTCTTTGTGCATCTCATTCCTATTTTTGATTATTGTTCCTAGGTATTTGAATTCAGCCGCTTCCTCAAAATTTCCCTCATTTGTCATTAGCTGTCCATTTCCATTATATAATGTATTTCTATGTGTGACCATATTATTATTATTATTATTATTATTATTATTATTATTATTATTATTATTACTACTACTACTATTATTATTATGAAATATCATTTCGAGTCATAAAACTCTGATTCTGAATTGACAATACGGACCATTGTGTCACTTCTGTCTATTGACCGAAGGTATCTCCTTCGTAGTAATGTTCAACGCTTTAAATAAAATCGTTTAAGTTGCCACATCTTATTCTAGATCTCCCTAATGATAGTTTTCTTGAAAGAAATTCTCGAAATATTGATTTTGCATTTATATACTTACTGATGAATAAAGCTAGACAAGCAGTTTCAATAAATTCTCACCTTGTTTGTGAAAAGTATGATAAGTTAAACACAAAACTATGCATTAAAGTAATTACGAGTATTATTGATTTATATACAAAAAACTGAGCGATTCAGGTAAGGAAAGTCTAGTTGGATTACTGCTTGCACAGAATGAATTATCTATTATATTTGAAAACTTCCCCATATGAAGTGTAGTACATCAATATTTCAACGGGTTTAATAAGTGTGTGTTTCAGAGACGGGTAAAGTTTTGTTAAAACCCTCTCTTACCTTAGTGATGCCATATTTTGACCATTGTGACGCTCTATCAATCGAAATTAGAGACACACTGCCAGAAATACTGCAGCATGTACATAATATGTGTATCGGATATAGGCTATTCCATGACTCCGTGCCATCTGTGAAGATCAGAGAACAAGTGACTGTAACACCTTGTTGGCCAATGTGATAACACATGTTCCCGCTGAGCCAATTGCCAACATGATTACTCACATATAAGGGGATTCTATCCCAGGAGTCCACTTACATTAGTGGGCACGTTAGGGTGAGAAAATGGGCAAGTTAGTATACCAGATTAGTTTAGCGTTGAATTTTCTGTTAGCGGGTGATTGTGATAAGTTGGCTACACTGTCATAGAATTTGCTAATACATATTTTACATTGAAAATATGCTGATTTTAGGTTACTTTGAGCTAAACTTCTTCTTCTTCCTCTTCACTTCCTGGTTTTGGCTTTAGTCGCCTGTTCCGTCTTCACTAATAGATCTAAGACCATCTCTTCTTTCCGAGGACGTCCTACATCTCTTCTTCCTCTCGGAAAATGATTTTATTTGGTAATCTACTTTCTTCCATTCTTTCTACATGTCCTTTTCACTAAATCTTGTTGTTAAATATATTTTCTTTATGGGGTAGATCTGGAGTTCTTCACGGATATCCTCGTTTCTTATCTGGTAAATTCTAGTGCATCCTTTTACTCTTCTTAAACATTTCATCTCGGCTGCTTGGATTTTACTTCCTTGTTTGGTGGTGACAATCCAAGATTCACTCCCATTCAAAAGGACAAGGACTGCCATTGTTTTATAAAATTTTAATATTGTTTGTTTATGGGCTTTATTATTCAATGTTTTTATTTATTGTGCCACAAATAGTTTGACTCTGATGTGTTTTATGTTCAATATCTTTATCATATCCATAGCCGATATCACATCCTAAATATTTAATGTGGGATACTTATTCAATAATTGCGTCTCTAATTATTAACTTAAGTTTGAGCTATGTTGAATCAATTGGGACTCTATTATAATCTCAAAGTCTCGAGTTCAAAAACTGAAATTATGGCTTTCCAGGGTAATGTGCCAATCAGAGCAAAAATAGTAATCAATAATGAAATAATACAACAGAGAGCACACTTTAACTATCTTGGTTCAAATATAACATACACTACGATTGGGATATACATAATATCAAATGATGTGTGGCACCATAAGAAGAACCCTCTGAAAGACTCGAAGAGAAACTCAGCTCAGGTTTTATAAAATTATGACTGTTCCTGTTCTTTTATATGGATCTGAATCTTGGGTACTTACAAAAAAGATATCTCACATATTCAAGCCGCTGAAATCAAATTTTTAAGATCCGTAAAAGCATGTACACGCATGGATAAATCAGACAATGAATCAATAAGAAATTAAATGGATATATGTTCAATAGTCGATAAACTAGAAGAACACAAATACCAGTGGAAAGAACATTTAGACAGAATGGACAATACAAGATAACCAAAAAAGATCAACAACTATAAACCACATGGAAAAACATCTTTAGGACGGCCAAGGAAACGATGGACTTGAGACCGGAACAGGTCGCTTTGACCTAATCCTGGAAAGGAAGAAGAAGAAGAACTTTGAGCTAAACTTCTCACTTAATTTTAAGGCATTTCTCACTTTTAATAAACCACGAAGTATATATTTCTCTCAGGTAATTATTCATATTCTGCATCAATATTTTTTTTTTATTTTTTACTTGAATTTATATAGGTGGCATGGTGGCATACAATCCCCTCGAATTTATTTAATGTTCGAAGATGTTATCTGTCTATTTTTTCCACTAATTATCATGGCACCGTCTACAACACTGTAGAAAATGCACTGCATGGTTCTCCTAATCAAGATTCAACGTATTGAGGCGATTAAAAACAAAGGAGAGTAAATTCAAGTTTTGCAGCATTGAGAAAAACAGGTTTAAAAGTGAAGTTATAAAAGAAGAACTTAATTTATAACAACCATTCTTTATTTACTCCTAACGAATAAACAAATACACAACATTTGCGAAACAATCTTCTCAATAATTCTTTCATTCACCCATAAGTAAAGTATTCCCACTACAGGCCTCAGGAGGCTCTTGGGGTAGTGGGAGGTTAAGGCTCCCACTATTTCCAGACAATCGGCACTTGATGTCAGCCGGGTTGTCAGCCCTGCGTGACGGCCGCCTTTACCCCAGAACAAACTTCTGGTACTCATTTCCGTTAGAGGCTGAGTCGACCCCAGGGCCATAGTGCCGCCAAAAGGTTTGGGTCAGTTTAAAAATCCTGACCCCACCGGGACTTGAACCCTCGACCTTCCGACTTGTAGCGCATGCCTTAACCACTACGCTAAGGCGTGCCCCCTTTCATTCACCCATTCGCCTCAAAAAGACGAGGTATACTCGCTGACAGTTAAGTGTCCTTCAACTCAGAAGACGAGGTACACTCGCTTAACTCTGCTTGAAGAAAAAAGTTAGGTTTACTCGTGTAAATATAATTATAAATTGGATTTTTAATCATTTAGGATTTATGGAAAGTCCTGTAAAAATGGATATCATTGAATAAAGCTTGCTATAATTGCAAATACCGCTTCCTTTGAAAGGACGTAGTGGAAATGTGCTACTACGTGTTACATATATTTTGCAATATGTTATATATCCCTCAGCAGGGTAATATTTTGTTAACATCTATGAATAGTAGATGCTTGTGTTTTGGCCTTCACTCTTATTGTGATCTCAAGCACCGTTATATTTTGCTTGTTTTGAATGTCTGAAAATAGACAATATATTTTACGGTACCTTAAATCCGGTTTTTGGGGAAATGCATTCAGTATTTTGGTTAAATGGTTAAATCGTATAAGAAATTGTTTACCGTTTGCTCGAAGGAAAATGTTAATAGAAACACTTGCAATGCACCATTTTGGTCTGATTTACGGAGGTTGTATATATAACGTACACAAGCATTATGAACTCTTTGTCCGAATGTGATATTCATATCAGTTAAGAGTAATCAGCAATAATCGAAATGCGGCATAATCAAAGTTGAGAAGAAACGAAATGACATAAAAAGAGGGGGGGGAGGATAACTGGAGAGTGTTGGTGTGATGAAATTCGGGAAACGGAGAAAATAATTGAGTTACATTTAGATCTTACAAATTACCGATGAAATTATTTCCTTATGAGTGGCAGATCTACCGCTGTGGTCTCGAGGTAGCGTGCTGCCTTGTCACGCGGCGGGCTCGGGTTCGATCCCCGGTCGCGTCGGGGCAGTTTTTCAGGATGAGGTTTTTATCGAGGTTTTTCCTCACCCGTAAGACAAATGTCAGGAAACCTTTAAGGCCCAAACGGTCCCCGAAATCATATGGCCATCATCATCATCCTTATCATCATCATCCTTCACCGGTGTGGGAAGCTACCACACCTACAATTCCCTAGTAAAGCTGCAAGCATAGCATGAAAATGCTATGATTGCAGTGAAGTACCTGCCTTCCGGCAGAATTACTATGGACGGATAAGTAACATACTTCAGACCTAATCGATAGTAATGATGCACATATACCGAGTTGTTACAACGGAATCGCTGAAATTTCACCTTAGTTTAAACAATGAAGATTTTTCATAAAGTTATCATTGTGCAGTGAATTTTAGCATGCACAGATTTTAAAACTGAAATCGGATTTAAACCTCAAGCGATAGCGATGATTCGAAATGATCATGGGTATTAAATTTTATCAAAATCAAATGATTTTTACAAACGCTACCCTGGTTTATAGAGATATACACGTACGCCTATATGCACATATATATTCGCAGTGTTTACAGTCCATTATTTTTATTGGTATTAGCTTGCAAGTGTTTCCTTCAATAAATTGAATTTAAATTGTGAGCAAAAGTATACAACAGTAGCTAACACCCGGGATGCGCTGCTACACCTAAGTAAATTAAGTGTTAAGGGTTAATTAAATTATATGGTATAGTCCCAACTCGAACTAAACATGGCGGTTGCTAGAGTTAATTTTTAATTTTGGATTTCAGGTAAATACTCAGCTCTAATAGTCGGATTTCGCTGTTTTTTTAATAATACCTAACTCTTTTTATTTCGATTGGCTATACTGAGTTTTCTTATGAAAAACCGAAAATTGCGACTGCTAAAACGATTTTTAATTTTCGTTTGAAGTGAAATTCTACACCTAATGATTTTATAACGAAATATAGCGGCTAAACACTCTCTGTACCTGAAAATCCGTATGTACAAATTTTCATGAAGATGGGTTGAGCGGGTTAGAAATCGATGAAGGAATAAATATACACACATTCGTTTTTATGTATACAGACAAATGTATTCATTCTACGAATAAACTTACAGCATAATAACTAAATATTAGGTCAAAACCTTTGTAAATATAAATTCCAAAAGCTGTTTTTGAACCCACTACTGTAGACTCAATAGAAACGGGCGGCCCTTGATTATAGATAATCTTTATATTGCTTTTAGTTATAGGTAGGACTAGTATTTTTATAACAAGAGGGGTTCTGAACAAAAGTGGAACAAATCCAAATTTTATTATTTTGAGAAAAAGTGATAAAAAATGTATGTAGCCTAATATATTTAGTTGCAGATGAAGAATTAAACATTATTTTTTACAGTGAAAAAAGAACAAATACAATACTTGGTTCAACATTTCTCTGAAGAATTATTGATAGTCTATTTTGAACCCAAATTAACATAGCCTATGGTTATTCAATTCTTGAACTTGGTCCATTTTTGCTGTGAATCTCTCATATATGTAAATGCTTTTTACGAAAGAAAAAACTAGCTGCACTTAAGTATTTTGTTAAGTCATATTTATTCATTTTAACCATTTCAATGCATATTTGAATCGTTCATATTGTCATATTTTCACTGTTTGAAGGAGTAAAACTGCCTTGTACAGAGCGGGCCCTGGATCGATCCCTAGTCGGGACAAGTATCGAGCGTAATGATTTTTTTGGTAGTTTAACATCCTTAGAACGAATGTCAGAAAACTATAAAACCTAAACTGTCCCGGAACATCATCTGACCATCATAATCAACGTCATATTTGCCACGTTTAGTATGAATGTGTGTGTGAATGGTGTGTTTCAATGTTGGGTTGTCTCGGAGGAGGCCCTGACATTGAGCTGATCCCTCATTCAGGGAAGCCTTCCATGTCCATGTGCGATAAAGAACAGTATGTATGTGAACCATAGTTTAAACTCCCTCTCCCGAAAGGTCGTGCCACTGTAAGGCCTGGGTGGAATGTGACATGTTAAAAGTACCTATAATGTGAGAAAAAAAAATGTATACAATTTATTTCTTCCATGTTCATTAAAATTTTTTGATATCCCCGTATTACACATCGCGTTTTGTTTTCTTGAAAATCATAAAATCTATCTTATTTCTTCATTTCGTTTGAATTCATAATACGGTCTTTATCCGTGCGCACCAATGAGCAAATATTTATGTAATATTTCGCGAACATCAGGCTGTTATTGAATACTGTTAAGTCGAAAGAGTGTATACAGTTAAAGAAAATGCCTAAAATAAAGCAAAATGTTGAAGTATAATGTTTGTAATTAACGCAGCTTGTGTTTCAATGTGCTGAAAAAAGTTCAACTATGAAAAAATGCTGTTTTGTTTATTGAGCGATAAAAGAAATCTAAATTTATATTTGTTCTTATCTCGACTTCATCCTTAGGCAGTGAAAGGTACATATCTTAATTGGTGTTTCTCGTACAATTTATCATATTTATACTATCATTATTATTATTATTACTAGTATTAGTATCATAAGCATTATTATTGTTATTATCTTATAAAATATTGTTTCTGCATGAAATTTACATTGCTACATTTAAAATACTTTTAACTCTTTATCATTAGTATAGTGTATATCTACATTTGTCAAATATTTATTTGTATTTGTGCTGGTTGAGTGGAAGAGAAGACCTTATAACCTTAACTCTGCCAGAATAAATAAAGCATTATTATTATTATTATTATTATTATTATTATTATTATTATTTATTATTATTTTTCTTGTTATTATTATTATTATTATTATTATTATTATTATTATTATTATTATTATTATTATTATTATTAAGAATAGCCGTGAAGAGATAATTCATTGTGCAGCAACATGTGGCAACTGATAAATATAAGTGTGGTGGACAACAGTAATTATAATATAGTTGGGAAATATTTTTTTCTCTTATTTTCCCAGTTTTTACTTTACAGTAGGAAGATTTTAAAAATACATTACGAAAATCCGTTGACGTTACTGTGTTAAAGTTTTAAGAAATGTAAAACAGTACCTGATATCTCAGTCGTCCTCAATAATTACAGGAGGAGAAAATAATACGAGTATTTGAGAATACATTTCTTAAGAACTTTTTTGGACCAAAGAGAGATGAGTAGACAAGCGATCTTTGAAGATACATAACAGTGAGCTACATGATATTTATGCGAAATCGGATGTAATAAGAACAATTAAGTCATGTAGACTGCAATGGGCATGGCATGTGGCACAAATGGAAAATTAAAGAGCGGCATGAAAATTCCTTGTCAGTAGACCAGAGAAAAAGGGTTCAGTAGATAGGTTAAGAAAATAACATTAACCACTAGCCCATTTGAGAGATTAGGCCTGTATTGGGACTGGAAGTAAACATCAATAAAACACTGTAGACTATATATATATATATATAGTCACTAGCCGAGCGGTTAAGGTAGGAAGCCTTGGCGCAGAGCTACGGGACTTGCGCTGGTTTGAGTCTCCATGGGGGAAGAAATTTTCTCATGGTATTTCGGCCAGTATGGGACCGGTGCCCACCCAGCATCGTGAGGCAATTGGGTAGCTACAATAAGTAGCGGCTCCAGGTTGAGGAACCAGCTATAACGGCTGGGGGACTCGACATGCTAACCACATGTCACCCCTACACTGGCTGTTGATCATCTACCTCTGTGATTGACACATGTGGATGTGAAGGGCCAGCAGCCGGCTGGTAAAAGGGCAACCGCTGAAAAGTGGAAAGACCCTCAATCGGAATCGGGTTATAACTTTTTGGATTTTTGTGAATTAAAATATTTCCTGTGAAATGAATGGGTATAAAATATTGTGAACTTTTTCTTAAAACCATAGAAAAAGGTCTTCATTTCACCGAGCTTCTAGAAAAGGTCACCCCGAAATATATTTATATATCAATATTTAATATTGATTTGGGGGTGACCTTTTCTTGAAGCTCAGTGAAATGAAGGCCTTTTCAATAGTTTTAAGCAAAAGTTCACCTATTCATTGCACAGGAAGTATTTTACTTCACCAAAGTCCAAAAAGTTATAACCCTAGTGATCATACAAAGAAATTAATTTATATAATTGTAAAGGTAATGTATTGACAAATGAGGTAAATTTTAAAGAAGTAGCTGAATTCAAGTACCTACGAACAATAATTACACTAGTGGATAGGAATATTCTCAAATATGTCTTCTTAATAAAGGAGCCGCCATTTGCAAGATAGAAGCATGGCTTCATAGCATTTGGTGGACGGGAATTACAATGTATATAGAGAAGGATTTGCGTTTAGATCGGTACTTGCTCAGGTAGCTCAGTTGGTAGAGCACTTGGTCTAGAGAACCAAGGGTCCCGGATTCAAGTCCCGGTCTGAGCGTATAATTTTTCTCTTCAAATATTATTACTACAGTTTATTGAATAATTTTTGCACTATTAATGTACAAAGAAATACAATTGTTTTATATCTCACTAATATTCGGAGTGAAGTTGATGAGTTTATTTAAGTCCACGTGTATTTAGTATCACTTAAAATTCTGAGTTACTAATTATCTTGGATTTTAAAATGCTTAAGATTTTAAAATTTACTAAAGATCGCGGACGGTTGCTGTAGGACTTATTTCTTGTAGAACGTATGAGTGTGAGTGTATGTGAGAGCGTTTTGTCACGTGTCCTTGCCTTATAAGGGCGATGAATTTTGGAAATGGTTTCATTAAGATATTTAATTTTTTTTTTAATTTTATTTTTCTACAGGGTTAACTCTCTTCCCATAAAGTCACCATCCCCACTCCAAACGCACATGTTATTTATTATACATTAGAGGGGTATGTACCATTCGTTTGGGGTTCCTATGTTGGTAATAGACTCATGTGCACGTTTGTGCGCCTTCCAGTTATTACTATTAATCGTATTAATTATATTTTAGTATTTAGAGTCTATTAATTCTTGCTACACCAGTTACATTATAGGCCAATGGGTGAGAGACATGGACTCCTATTTTAAGGAAGGAGAAAAGATTATGAGTGTTTGAGAATAACTTAAAGTTATTAGGAATATTTTTGGACCATAGAGAAACCAGTAATAATAAGAAAAGTTAAGTCTTCTAGACTGAGATAGGCAGGACATGTGGGACGAATGGGAAATGAAAAAGGGGCATTAAAACAGGATATGTGGCGCGAATGGGGAATGAAAGAGGGGTGTGGAAACTTATCGTAGGAAAAATCAGAGTAAAACCACCCAGTTGGTAAACCAAGAATGAGGTGGAAGAATAACATTATTTGAGGGAAATAGATTATACAGAGGATGATTGGAAAACATTATCTCAGGATGGGAAAAGCTTATATCCGCGTGGTGATGAACCTACGAGTTCGATAATGCCGGTGAGTTAGTTAGATTATACATGGATGATGGAAAATCTTAGTTCAGGATAGGGATGTATGGAGACCTTATGTCCGAGCGGCCATGACCTATGTTTTTTATAGTGCCAGTGAGTTTGTCAATTATATAGTGACTTAGAACCCTCAAATTGTGTTATATAACGGCAAGTATTGATCCGTTAGCGCATTTATATACCTGTATTAGCATCCTATAATGAGCTTTACGTTAAGCATCTTATGCTTTATGATATTTTTGAATGTATATAGTAGGTCTACACAGATAGGATTTTTTTGACTCGCATATTTCAGATTGGGGGTATGTAAATTTCTCAAAATTACTGACAATAATAATAATAATAATAATAATAATAATAATAATAGGCCTAATAATAGCTTTAATTTACCTAGCAGAGATAAGGCCTTAAGGTCTTGTCTGCCACTCAGACAGGTTTTAAAAATTAATATAAAATTATAGAATATTCACCTGAAAGGTCCGTCTCCTCAACTTAATTATCATTTAACTGTAGCGCTTTCGGGACTTGTCCCATCATCGGCAGGAATCCTGCCGATGATGGGACAAGTCCCGAAAGCGCTACAGTTAAATGATAATTAAGTTGAGGAGACGGACCTTTCAGGTGAATATTCTATAATTTTATATTAATTTTGAATAAACCTCAACGGAACACATCATGAATCTTATAAAAGAGGTTTTAAAAATACAAAAAATATCTAAATTACAATAAACAAACGATTACATGTTATAAATACAATACAATTAATATTTATAATGTATTTTGATTTACTCTAGATTTAACGAATTAAATGCATCATATGTACAAGATATATAAAAAAACGAGAAGAATTGTGATAAGCGAAATATACCGAACGTGCATTAACTCTTAGAACGAATTACAAAATTATAATTTGGAATATTGGCGGTGCCGGTAATGCTGTAAAAGTTTCTAAATTGAAATTGTAATAGACTGACATGCTACGCGTTAATAGTCAGCCAAGAAAATTGGATAAACGTGGCCAGATTTCTTGACAAGGAGTGGAGAACAAGAACACGACCCATTCGCGAATAAATAAATACCTAAACATAGAGTAATTATTTACATTAAACAAACCCCATCTCTATTATAAATCGAGAGATTTATGATGACAAGTGGGAAAAGTAAATGAACGACAATTTGTACGAATGTACATATTGTTTACAAACGCTAAGCTACGTCTCTCGCTAGGATTAAAAGAGAGATCAGGGCTCGCTTGGTCTAGGTTAGAGGCATGGAGATTTCTAAAAACTGCCGACGATCAGGGTATGCGATTATGTCCAATGTGCGAGAGCTTCAAAGACGAAATAAATAAATGTATATAGATTTATATATACATATTTGTACTAAATTTACTCGGTAGCGTAATCGGTTCACTGGGGTATCAATCCAGAGGTCCTGGTTCAAATACAGATTGCTCAATGTCAAAAATGTAATTATAACATCGATAAAGCGTCACTGCTATAAAGTAAAGATATTCTCTTTAATTTGATTATTTGTTATAGGAGCTACCAGGTGGCAGTGGAGACTGAGTTCCTGCTACATCTCGTAATAATAGAGAATATATATATGAAAAATGAATGTTTGTACTAGATTTGCTCGGTTGCGTAATCGGTAGTGCACTGGGGTATGAACCCAGAGGTCCGGGTTCATATCACGTACGAACATATATTTTTATTATCATATATATTGATAAGAAAAATAAATGCTTGGACTGGGATTTGAAACCGGATCTCTGAATTGATACTCCAGTGCGCTACCAATTACGCTATCCCAAGCAAATCTAGTATTCACTATGATGGTTATCCAGCGGCTCGCCTTGTTTCCCCGCAGCTGTTATATATAATTAAATACAAAGATACCGACTACCGCTACTTGAATGTTAATCATTGTTAAGCATTATCGCGGCACCCGATTTTATATAAACGGACAACCATCACAGTGAGGCGATGATACAAACATTTATTTTTCTTTCTATGTGTTCTCTATTACGGGAGGTAGCGGAAACTCGGTCTCCACTGCTCTCTAGTAGCTCCTATAACAAGTAAGCAAGTTAAAGAGGATTTTTACTTTATAGCAGTGACGCTTCTTTATTTCGAAGTTATAATTGTATACATATCCATCCATAGTAATTCTGCCCGCGGGAAGGTCTTTCACAGCAATCATAGCATTTTCATGCTAGGCTCTGCAGCTTTACTAGGGAATGATAGGTGTGGTAGCTTTCCGTTGCTTTCCACACCGATGAAGGATTATGATGATAATGATAAACATAAGGATGATGATGGCCGGATGATTTTCAGGGACCATTGGGCCCTAAGCTTCCTGACATTTGTGCTACAGGTCAGGAAAAAACCCGAAATAAACTCCACCCCGGAGCCTGTCCCGACCGGGAATCGAACTAATTACATACATTAAAAAATATATTAAAATTTCAGTGTAAATTTCAGGTACATACAACATTTTTATAAGATTGACATATTATTATTATTATTATTACTATTATTATCAACAGAAGTGATATCATAGATTTAACGAGAAACGGTAATTAATATATGTACATTACATATGAAGCAAATGTTCAAGCCGAAATTAAAGCACATATAGATTAAGTTTTCTTTTAAATTATTCTAACTTCCGGCAGCCCCTGATTTCCTGTTGTAAGGAATTTCAGTTGCTAGAAGTGGAGACAGCACATGATGTGGAGTGATGGTATGTCCTATGTTGCGGATTGTTATATCAATGTAATGCTCTATATTATTAAACAATGAATGTGTGGCATATCTGAACGTGAGTGATGTGAGAGGAAAATTGGATTTTGCAGGTTTACAGAATAAATATTTCCTTTGTTAACCCTTAAATTGGCGGAACTCAATTTCTTGTGCAGGTTTATTTAATTGAGTTAATTTATTAAATTAATTAAATGAAAAATCAGCATAACAGTAATTTATTATTACATCCATCCATCCATCCATCCATCCATAGTAATTCTGCCCTAGGGTAGGTCTTTTACTGCAATCATAACATTTTCATGCTATGCTTTACAGCTTTACTAGGGAATTATAGGTGTGGTAGCTTCCCGTTACTTTCCACACCGGTGAAGGATGATGATGATAATGATAGCCGGACGATTTTTAGTTTCCGTTGGGCCCTAAGTATCCTGACATTTGTCTTACAGGTGAGGAAAACCTCCGAAAAAACCTCATCCAGGAGCCTGTCCCGACCGGGAATCGAACCCGGGTCCTCTGCGTGACAAGGCAGCACGTTACCTGGAGATCATAGAGGTATTTGTTGTAAAAGTTGAACAAAAAATCAAAATATGTCGTTTTATCTCTTCATTTTTCCTTCATTACAAGGATAATAAACAAATTAAACCAATGTACGTATGTCACCGTATAAGATTGTGTTTACATATATTCACACTTGATATGTTATTATACATATTTAAATTATGACAAAGCAGACATGGCGATTGCTAGAACATTTTTTTTTTTATTTCTGGTTTCAAGTAAATCACATCTGTGGGGTTGAATATCGCTTACTTTTGGAGAATGTAGTTACGCTTGTGTTCGTTTCCCTTTCAATAGTACACTGAGATTAGTTTCGAAAAATCGACAAACTTGCGTCTGTAGGAGCGATTTGGTAAATTTATGTTTTCAGCTGAAATCCTACTTTTAACAGTCAGATTTTACACGATATTGGTATCTGGAGAAAAAATAAAATAATAGATCAACTATAAAGGATGATGTAGAACCATAGTGAGATTCATCAGAAGCTCTATGAGAATGAGATGGTTTGGGAAAGATTGTGAAAATGGAGGAGGAAAAGGGATTTCTAAACGGATAATGGGATTGCCAAGAGGGGATGTAGAAAGAAGGTGAGGAAGATCGAAGAAACGATGGATGGACGATGTATTACAAGATATTTGAAGAGCTGGAGGATTGTCGCGGGGGCATAGTGAGATGGAGGGATGTTGTGAGAAAAGCCACGGTCACTTTGGACCCTAGTGCTATTCTTATGACGATCTTCCTTGTTTGATTTGAATAGAATGCTCGAAAATTGTAACCGTCAGAGCGATTTAAAATTGTTGTTTCAGTTGAATCCTTCACCTAACGGTCCGATTTTCCTGGTAAAGGAATCGATCTTACTTTTTTAATTGACTGCTATATGCTGAGATGGATTCCAAAATAAAAACTGCGGTCGCTTAGATAGGATCGATGGATATGCATTTTTTTACAAAATATTTTCATGAGATTAACGTGAACAGCTTCATTTCTTTGGATTTTGCTAAAATCGTTAAAACTCGTTTCTCATAATTAACATAATTTGATACAGTGGTACAATTTTCTCTGTAACATTTGGAAATAGAAGGCTCACATTTTCAACACTTATTTACTATTATGCTTTCGATAGCCTACTCTAACACAACAATTTTTAAATATATTAAACAAGTAGAAAATTACTATAATAGTAACAACATATTTTATCGAGAACTAAATATATTCTATGTCATTAATAGTATTTTTTAATGTTTTTGTTCATTTTATATTTCATTCGTTAAATCTACAGTAAATCAAAATATTTTGTAAATAATAAATGCATTGTAGATTATACCATATAATAAGTTGTTTTATTCTAATTAAGATGTATTAACACAAAAATCCATAAGAACAAAAATACATAATACTCTCCCTTGTATACGGAAGTGAGATTTGGAAGTTAAGAAAAAAGAAACAGGAGCAGAATCAAAGCAACGTAAATTAAATTTCTCAGAAGGACAGTAGGATACTCTCTTTTATATCGAAAAAAAAAATAATGAAGGAATTTTAGAACAATTATAAGTAGAATCGGTGGGAAAAAAACTAACAGATCTAAATTAAACTGGCTAGACCATTAAAAAGGTAATGTATAATTCAAGAATCCCAAAAATGATGATGCAATATAAAATCAAAGGACAATGTCGACCTGGAAGACGTCTTAAGACTACTGGATGAGGCCACAACAGTTCTATATAGACCTAATTCGTGACGGATGATGATAATGGTGAAAGAACAATTTTTGTATTTTTTCTCAAACTTGGTTGAGTGGTAGGCAAGGCCTTAATGTCTTAACTCTGTGAGTTAAAATAAAGTATTATTATTATTATTATTATTATTATTATTATTATTATTATTATTATTATTATTATTACTATTATTATTATTATTACATTTTTAGTAAAAATAGACCCGGGAAAAATTAACTGTGATGAGCTAAGGTACTGAATACAAAACTCCCGAGTTAAAGTGTGTATTAAGTGTAAGTCTGATGTAATAGTTTAATTTCCATACTTGAAACAGAGAAAAATATACCTTAATTTGGTGAATTTAACGTTGTCGGTATATAGCCTTCCGTGTCCGCTTAATGTGAAAGACCAACCGATGTATTACATACCTGAATGTGAGTGTTGTGAGAGGACGATAAGATTTGTGGCTGTTGATGTCGCTCATAGCGGTTCCCCAGAAGTCATTGCGGAACACATGGCTGAGAGGGCTGAGCCCCAGGACGTCCTTGTTCTGGGTGACAGCTGGAATATCATCGTGCACAAAGTCTCCAGTCAGCCCGTTCAAGTAACAACTGAGAGCCACAACTCCCACCACGCCGTACACCTTGCCATTGTTACTGCCGCTAGATTTGTTCTCTCGTGACTTCGCGGACCGGGTCATCGGAGCCTTGGACAGTCCACGTGATGGACGATTGCAACGGGAACTCCCCGACGAACATACAGACTCTCCTGAGAGCCTCATGATACCGTCACAAGAGATTCATCAAACGCACACGCGACACTATACACTAGCGAGGTGTTGCACACTCTGCTCGACTGGGTTGTTCCAAACTCGATATTCAAGTATGATATCTCACACGAAACCATTTAAAATTAATGGCTATAGTTTATAAGTAATGACATTTGAACACGCTTTCCTATTCTAGTATTGGAAAACATATAATAACGATTTTCGGAAAGATTAAACAACTGGCATTAACACGCAATTGAAATTGTTTTATTCTTATATCAAAATAATGTCTCTTCTTTAATTTGAAATTTCATTACTGCTACCATTACATAAATAATTTCAGCATATCCACTTTAATTTATAATCTTTCCACATACCCTGTGTTTCCAATAGGCATCAAATTCCCAAATGTACTAATCATAGACACTACAGCTTTGTACATGTGTTAGTTTTATTATCTATTTTATAGCAATCCAAGAAATGATCAGCAAAACCCTTTATCTCGTTATGAGAACAAAATTTTTAGTAGCTAAGAAATAACTTTAAAAAATTTAAAATAACAACAATTACTATAGCTAATTCCTCTAAGAAAATTCTGACGGATGAAGAAAATTATAGTCCAAACATTTGCACTATGGGAAGTGTTACATAAAGAGAACAATATTTAGTTTAGTACATGCATTTTTCCGATAGGAGGAAATTATGTGTTAAAAAAACATTTTTGTGTCTATACAATAAAATATAAAATGAAAGAGAAACAATTTTTTATTCCCGCAAAACGCTAGCGTCTTTTCAAAGATCACGAGACCCGGTTGCAACACTTTTTATTACCCGCCTCGCATTTGCAACCGATTGCAACTGTAGTTCTGAAAGACAAGATCCGCCCGCTTATAGTTCCCGGAGTCGACTCACGCAGGCGTAGCACACATACGACGTAGTCAACTTCGCAATTGCAGTAGCCATGCGCATGAGACTTGCGCCCAACTAACCAGAGAGAAAACAAAATTCATGCATAACGTCCCATAACTCCATTATATAAGGACTTCCCGAATAATAATAATATTGTTTATGTATACTGGAAATATAGAACTGACACCTCCTTATAAATACGCAATTTTTTAATCATAAATTTTAAAATAATTTTAGATATAATTCACGATTAACATCGAACTCATATGTTAATGTCTCGCGAACATAATCTCTCCATACATTCCTATTCTGAACCAATGTTTTCCAATCATCCCCTGTAGAATGTTTCCCTCAAGTCATGGTTAATGATATCTCCCGTCTTATTCTTCACTCACACCTATTAATATGTATATTTTTTTTCCAATGCCCCAGCTTGTCATTTCGACATTTCTGGTGTACTCTCCTGACATTGGCTTAATTGTAACCCACTTGTGAAGTTGGGGCGCCTAGAAGGCGGAGTTACCTTACCCCAATGATATGATGGGTGATAAATGATAATGAAGTGCCAGGAGAGTTCTTAACCTAAACTTAACCTAAATTCCAGACCATGGGAAACCACAGGAATGATTCCCTTTAAGGGAAATTTTTTATGGTTTGACCGGGAATCGAACCCGGGACCTCATGAATTGTAGTCAGAAACGCTGACCACTAGCCCATGAGGTTCATTTATACAATTTAACCTGATGAAGTGGAAGACAAGACCTTTATGCTTTTGACTTAATAATAATAATAATAATAATAATAATAATAATAATAATAATAATAATAATAATAATAATAATAATAATAGTTGTAATATGATAAATTAAGTTCTCTACTACGGTCTCGGGGTAGAATTATTACTCGCACGCAGCTGGTCCGCGTTCGATCTCCGGTCGCGGTAAATTACCTAGGTGATTTTTTTTCTTCCTCATACAAATGTCAGGAAAATTCAAGGTCCAAACTGTATCCATTCACCTGTCCGTTTTTCTTTCTTTGGTCCAAAATTTTTCTTAAGAACTTTATTCTCAACTACTTGTCATATATATATATTTTTTTCGTCCCAAAAAGTAAGAGTTCGTGTTTCGCATCTAAATAATCTAACTGGAAGTAAGAGAGTTTAATATATTTTTACTTATTTTTTTTAGAGAAGATGTGATGACAAGAGACGCTGTAATGCGTAACAGGTAGCGTTTACAGAATTCAACATATGTTTAATATCTTTCTGCGCTTCATTCCTATTTGAATCATTGCCCCTAGGTATTTAAATTCAGCCATTTCTTCAAAATATCTCTCAATTGTCATTAATTGTCCATTTTCATCGTATTGGGGGTTTTCGATAAGTAATGCCAACTCTATTATAACACCACAAAAAATTATTTAGGTTACTTTTGACAAAACGAACTTCATTTGTAGTATGTTGTCAAGTCAACTATACGTTGCCAAATCCTTGAATACGACGAATTCCATCTGCAGCACCATTTCTGCACACCTGTTTCACTGATCGATCTAGAGTTTTTTTTTATATAAACTCTTAATTGAAATCGGGATCGTGTCTGATGAATTTGGCGGATGTTCGAGTACTTCCCAATTCCACTTTCTAAACAAATTCTATTGAACATCTTTTTACAACGGTATTACTTTCTAAATGTGGAAACAGTGAATGTATTCACAAACTATTGCTATTTCGAGACTTTCAATATAACATATTTATACGACAAAGACTGCTGAAGAATATGCTACAAGATTACAATGGTTACCACTAGGGTCGCTGATTTACAACAGTGTTGCTATTACTTATCTAATGCCCTAATACAACGTATCTCTATGTGTGACCATATATAAGTTTTATTGATATTTACTTCCAATGTTACTCAATGGATTGTGTGTATTAGTCCTTAGTATTTCCTCTCTATCGCCTAATAATACTATCATCAGCAGATATTAACATCTTAAAATACCATTCACTTGTAGGCTTTCTTTAACCTCTAAAGACAAGATGGCATTCTCTAGTACAAAATTAAATACTAAAAGCGGCATTGCACCTCCTTACTATAAATAACTTTGAATTTCAAAATTATCTGAGAACTGTTTGCCTACCCGCGCCCTACTTTTGTGTCACTTAGGCACATTCAAAAAATGTATATAATTACGGCATATAAATAAAAAAGGTTTCAGTTCTGAATTACAAGTTAGGTATTTAAAGTCTATAATAATAATTATTATTATATTATAATATAAATTTAAATTATTATTGTTCCGTACGAAAGCACTGTACATCGCTAATGAATAGAATTTCAAGATCGATGGGTCTGTTCTCTTGAATATGTTACACAATGGTGCTAAAATATTTTTGATTATTCAATTCAAATTAAATTTGTCCTTTATAGTTTTTCAAATTGATATTATATTTTGTATAACTAACTAACTAATTCACTGGCTCTATCGAACCCGTAATTTCATGACTGCGCAAACATAACCTCTCCCCACTCTCTATCCTGAGCTAATGTTTACCAATCATCATCATGTATTAGGCCTGATGGCCCGTTATGGTACCTTGCCATCATTTTAGTGATCTTCCCAAAGACCTCCTTCCTCCTTCTCATCATCATAATAGTACATTCACGAATTTAGGTCATTTGTTGACCTGTTTCGGCCTCAAGAGAAACACCATCCAACAGTCTTTTGAGTGGATGTCCTAGTCTTCTTCTTCCCGCAGGTTGAGAGCTTAACATTTGTTTGGGTATCCTGTGATCTTCCATTCGATGAACATCTTGACCTATATAATCAGAAATTTTGTTTTCTAAAGGCTCCACTTCTTCCTCAGGATGATAATTTTGGGTTATATTGTTTAGAGACTTGAAAGCAACAATTTTTCTTAGAATTGGTTGCTAGCCAAGAATAAGAAGTACAGTGATGGGTCTGCCATCTCAGCCTGGACAGGCTATAATGTGGCATTTGCTCCTAACGTGATGAAACGGTTATACCCCCGTGACTCGGTCCTCACTGACTAGCAGTGACCACCCTCCGCAACGTGGATGCGTTCACCGGGATTTGCCTAGATGCTTATAGTTACAGCCGAAGCCCTCTATATAGGCTTACTGGAGGCCAAGGGACTGTTTACCAATCATCCCCTATATAATCGACTTCCCTCAAATTATGTTTAATGTTATTCTCCCATCTCATTTTTAGTCTACCAAACAGGGCATTTTCCTTCTAGTTTACCTACAAGAAGCTACCATACAACTCTTTCATTCCTCACTCGTGCCACATGCTCTGCTCATCGTGGTCTACGCGATTTAACTGTTTTTATTATATCTGGTTTTCTATAAAGACCATGCAGTTCACTGTTATGTAAGTCTTCTCAAGTCACCTGTCTGTTCATATCTCGTTGGTCCAAACATTTTCCTAACAACTTTATTATCAAATACTCTTAATCTCCTCTCCTATCTTAAGTAAGAGTCCATGTTCTCATCCGTATAACTAGGAGAATAACAGTTTTATATATTTTCAGTTTAACGTTCTTTCCAGAATAGAGCCTATGTTCAATTTGTTTGTGCTTATCATTCCTATTTGCTCCTAGGCATTTTAATTCAGCCACTTCCTTCAAAATTTCTCTCATTTGTTTTTAGCTTAAATTTCCATTATACAAAGTATTTTTATGTGTGAACATATATTATTGATGTTTACTTCCAGTCTCAATTTCTTAGTATTGTTCAATAGAGTGTGCGTGTTGGCTATTAGTATACTTTGTACACTTATTATAATTATTTTATTTGTATAACTGTACTTTTTGTTTTAATATTTCTATAACAATATTTTATTATTTTAAATATTATTTCCACCGCTATGGTCTCGGGACAGCGTAAGGTGTTTTAAGCAGCGAGCCCGCAATCGATCCCCGGTCGGGTTAGACAAATATCAGGAAAGGGTCTCCGAAAATAATCTGGCCATCATAATCTCGTTATCATATGTGGTGTGAAAATGTGAAAGACTGATGTTGTGTTGTAGGAGAGGAGACTTTGAATTGATCATATCATTTATTCACTGAGATCTTCAAGGTCCTTATGTGGTAAAAAAAAGTGTGTGCGTGATCCAAAATGTTTAAAATCACTCTCCTTTGACGTTTAGGTTGTACGAGGGGTAAAGGGAGGAACTCGCCCTCTATTGCCAATAAGGAAGTAGTTGAAAAGGGAGTGAACGTCTGCCACAACCAATCACTGCCCTTGACGCCGCTAGTGAGGTTTGAAATTGCTGCGATGTTGTCGGCTGTATTTCTACTAACCGCGTGGTACATAAAGTGGCCCTTCCAATGAATATCCATATCGGCAATACTGTCATAAAAACGTCAGGGCCGAAGACTGAGCGGCCGGACTGTACAGGATGAGAAATTAAACTAAGATGGCGAAGAAAAAGAGGTAAACACAGTACAGCCGACATATGTTTTCTGAAATATAATGTAATTTACATTTGTTTGTAATTGTAGGGATAAAGTTTTATCTTTTTCGCTGTATAAATTAATCCTCCCGTGAGTACGAGCCTTCACTCATTCAAGGAAATGCCGGAATTGTATAGTTATGTGTAGGGAAGGATTCCTGTGACATGTCATTATCCTTAAATCTGTACTGTGAGTTTCGAGTATGTGGGTAAAATATATATATGTCTTCTGACGACATTTTAGTGATTTTTATTGTATCTTAAAAGTCATATTTACCATGGTAATATTTGTTCTAATTTTGGTTACAAAGTCAATATATATATATAATATATATATATATATATATATATTCATATTTTGTAGATTTTTATAAGTCGTCAGCCAAGTTTAAATAACCAACATAATTTATGTTAATTGCAAGTTACATGATCACTTGTTCAAAGTTTTACAGTCTCACTTGTCAAACTATAACATCCTTCAAAAACAAACTAAAGAATTATTTAATAACAAACTAACTTATACACCTCACTGATAGTATTATTTTAACAATTAGTAAATTATATTATTTATGGAAATAATATTGAGATTAACAATTATTTTCATTTGTTTAAATATTGTATAACCGTTAATTTAGTTTTCTGTCTCATTCATTTTCTTTTTTTATATATAGACCTATATATACATTAGACAGGGACAGTCTACCAACAATTTAATTTATCTTGCTTGTATAATTGTATTATTAGTTTTAGTCTTAATCTTAACTATCATTAACTGGTTGTAATATAATTGGTATTATCTTATTGATGAAATCTTCGTTTAGTATTTAATATTAGAGTTATTGTGATTGTTGTATTCTGATGTAATATATGTTTTTTCTTGTGAGTGGAAGAGAAGGCCACATGGCCTTAACTTCACTAGGTTAAATAAATAAATAAATTAATTAATTAAATTAAAAGTAGAATAAACATTAGCAACAATATATGAACGAACAATTTCACTGTCAGTCATAAATGCATCCATAGTTTCTAATGTTTAAGTCATATATATATATATATATATATATATATATATATATATATATTCGCCCCTTAGTAAAGTATATTTAGTGTAATGAGTCACATCTAACAAATAAATAAATCTTTATGAATACTCAATAATAGAGTGAACCACTGTGGTCTAGAGATAGCGTACTGCATTGTAAAGCAACGGGCCCGAGTTCGATCCTCGGTCGATACAAGTTTCCTTGTTGAGGTTTCTCGGAGTTTTTCCTCACCTGTAAAACAAATGTCAGAAAACTTTAAGACTCTAACAGTCCTGGAATATCATCTGACCATCATTATCATATTTCGCCTCATTAGATAAAGTTTAGGATTAAGCCTCTCCTTGCGCATCATTACCATCACATCACCTACCATAAATCATCGGGTCAGCGTAACTCTGTCCCAACCTCAGAAGTGAGTTACAGTAATGCTGATGCCACGAGAGAATACTTAACATGTAATGAGAACCTGATTGCATTGAATATAGAAAAATGCTAGATAACTATGTTTATACGGGAAATATAGCGTAGAGATAGGTCACCTGATAATAACATTGCATTGATTAGTTACAGTAATACATTATTGTGATGTCAATAAACCAAGGCGCATTAATACTGCAGAAGGAAACACAAAGGTCATATAAACTAAATACAAGAAATTATAATTCCTGATGGAATTAGCCTTCATCGATCAGAAAGGAAAATATTTTAGTGAAGACTTCTTACACGACAATATCAAAACGAAAGGACAAAACTCATTTCTTGTTCTTTCAGAACTTCAGATTTGGCGGGGAGACTACCTGAGCACCGCGATCTGGAATATATACTGCGCTATCTCAGTATAAGATATATATAGATTAATTGGTGTTTCCCGTATAATGTATCATATTTATATTTATTATTATTATTATTATTATTATTATTATTATTATTATCGTATCATTATTGTTATTACCCTATAAAATGTTGTTTGTACATGACATTTACATTGCTACATTTATTGTATCTTTAACTGTTTATAATTAGTATAGTGTATATCTATATTTGTCGAATATTTATTTGTATTTGTGCTGGTTGAGTGGAAGAGAGGGCCTTATGGCCTTAACTCTGCCAGAATAAATAAAGCATTATTATTATTATTATTATTATTATTATTATTATTATTATTATTATTATTATTATTATTATTATTATTATTATTATATTATGGACGAATGGAATGAAATCTTTTCTAGGATGTTATATGAGCCGTTCATCAAAAAGGGATAATATTGCACACTATATTACAATTACTATAACCCACCTTGTGAAGCAGAGGGACACAAGTGTAAAATTGTCATAAATTGAGTTAAGACTACTATCTGTTAGAAAAATGGTTACAAATTAATTTCTCTATGACCACAAATCATGTGCAAGATAATGAAAACAGGATAAAATTGTGTCCATGTCAAAAATTGAATTTACTATACCTTTTTTTTAAATTTAATTTGCGAATAACTCGGCCGTCTTCTTCCCAAGGTGCGATATGGGAAAGTATAAGGATGGATTTAAACACAAGTTTGGGGGGGAAAAACACGTATTGCGCCAGGAACGATAGGAACAATAATTACAAATAGGAATGATATACAGAAAGAAACTAAACACCGGCTCAATTCTGAAAATGCATGTTATTATGAATTATAGGTCGGCCCAACTCCTTTTAAAAAATATGAAAATATATAAAACTGTTATTCTACCAGTTATATCACATGGATGCGAAACATGAACTCTTACTTTAAGGGAGCAAAGAAGATTACGAGTATATGAGAATAAAGTCCTTAGTAAAAACATTGGGCCAAAAAGAGATGAACAGATAGGTGAATGGAGAAAACAACATAATAGTGAGCTACATGGTATGTAAAAGAAGCCAGATATAATAAGAACAGTTAAGTCTCGTAGACTGCAATGGGCAAGACATGTGGCACGTTTGGGGAATAAAAGAGGTGCTTGGAAGCTTATTGTAAGAAAACGAGAAGGGAAACGCCCGGTTGTTAGTCTAAGAAAGAGATCTTACTTACTTACTTACTTACACACTGGCACTATCGAGCCCGTAGGTTCATGGCCGCGCGGACACAAGCTCTCCATACATCCCTATCCTGAGCTAATGCTTTCCAATCATTCCCTGTATAATCTACTTCCCTTAAATCATAGTTAATGTTGTTCTCCCACCTCATTCTTGGTCTACCAACTGGGCGTTTTCCCTCTGGCTTTCCTACAAGAAGCTTTCATGCACGTCTTTCATTCCCCATACGTGCAACATGTCCTGCCCATCGCAGTCTACTAAGAAAGAGATCGGGGAATAAAATAATCCATGATTTGTGGGAAGTAGACTATACACGTGATGATTGGAAAACGTTAGTTCAGGATATGGATGTATGGAGAGCTTATGTTCGCGCGCGCATGAACCTACGGGTTCGATAGAGCCAATGAGTTAGTTAGTTAGTCAGCTATTTTAACACAGATTTGTTGTTCCATACATAGACCTGCAATATCTACCACCTGACCAAGGCCTGACAGTAGTTCAATAAATATCCTGCATACAGAAAATAACTCCATGCGATAAACTAGTCGATAATGAAGGAGTCAGACGACGTCATAACAACCTGAATGTCATTGAGGTTAATTGTTTTGTTAGAACAAATTTCATGTAACTTTTATTTTATTTTGTACGACGCTCCGCTTTTAAAATTGCCCATACGATCGATAGCTACGAGCGTATTTTGTGTATTTTTAAAAGCTATATGTACCCTCCTGGGGTCTCTTTGATTAAAGATAATATGTCGTTAAAGCCAGCGCTTGTGTTAACAAGCATAAAATGGAACATGGATGGGGATAAATATACCCCATTAACTGGTGCAGTTGATGTTATCAAAACAAGTGTTTGGAGAGGGAGTATATTTCAGTATTGTGGTATAATTACTGCGTATTGCGTTCTGGACATGGTTAAAATATCCTCTCACATAATTATAAGTCAGTATTCAATGTCACATCAACTTAATATTATATTTGTAATGCTCAAGTTATTAAAAACGTGGTAGATTAATTTAAATTTGATGGGAGATTCTGTCCAACAAAGGGTTTCTTGTTAGGTTTAGATTTGGACTGGAATTAATTTGGGTAAATTGCGGTAGAGCTTGATTCTCTTCTCAGGGGTCGGAAGTTGGTACACAAGAGACGCTTCATAAAAAAAAATTGTTTGTTAAAGAAATAATTTAGATATACAGTAAAAGCTCCTTATTCCCAGTTCCTTTATTCACGTTTTCATTATTCGCGGGTTAAAAAATTGCGACACCGTTTCTGTATTTTCGTCTAAAAATGTCTTTATTCGCGGATCCAGTCGGTATATTAGAAGCATTGGTAACCTTTATTAACCATCGGGAACTTTTTTACTGCAGGCACGAGTCAAGGCGGCCTTTGCGAAGAGTGATTCAAACCATATGGACAAATTAATATCAAAGAAAAACAAACTTTATTGTCACTAAGCCTAAAGTTTATTGTTAAAAATTAATGGACGTGAATAACAGGAAATGATTTGAAACATTAGCTCAGGATAGGGATGTATGAGAGCTTATGTTCGAACCTTCGAGTTCGGTAGGGCCACTGAGTTATTTATATATATATATATATATATATATATATATGTGTGTGTGTGTGTGTGTGTATGTGTGTGTGTACAGTAAGTGTAAAAAGTGGTCGTTTAGTTATATATTTTTACTAAAAATCTGGATGATTGCTAATCGATAAGTATAATAATGTAGTTTCATATGATTCGAGGGTATTATTTTAAATTTAACATCTAATATATAAAAGCCAATGTTTATTTGTTTGTTTTGTTGGTTTCTTTGTTCGTATTCTATGCGCGGCCATACCATTGATCCGATTTTGATGGTTTTTTTTTTGCAAAATGTTCAAGAGATTCCCAGGATGAACATAGGCTGTAATGGAGTTGTGATATTCAACTCCTTCAGCCCTAAAAATCACCCTTAGTAGTGAAAAACGTGAAATAAAGTCCTTATTCTGATTCTTAAATGGCTTACGCTGCCTAAACCTTAACAAATACACCAAATTAATGTACAGAGAATTGAATATCTAAAAAAAATTCTACAAAAAAACTCCACGACAGCGTATGTTAATCTTTTACGGAAAACTCACAATAACCATTTTTGTCTTTCGTTTATGACAAAAATATCGGTATAAGAAGATTCCCGGGCAAGTATAACAGCGCACAGCTGGTGGTAAAAACACATTAACATTTATTTAGGAGTAGCAGGGCACGACGGGTATTAGCTAGTTAATATATAAAAATAGTTACATTGTCACGCAATATGAGCTGTTAAATAAAATAAATATAAAAAGTCTAGCCATTATTTTACGAGAAATAAGTAAGACATGTACAGTGTCCTCCTCCTTTGCTTCTAAATATTTCAGACAAGGTACATAGTATCTACCCCGTAAAGAATACACAAAAAAGTTAAACGGCTCTGAAAACAAATGAAGCAAGAGGAGAAGAACCTAAATTATCTGTATGTTTTTGCAGAATACACAAAAGAGTTGAATGGTTCCATAAATAAATAAATAGAAACAATATAAGAAGAACTTAAAATGATTATTCGGTTGCATAATAAATACTAATTAGTTTCAGAAAAACCAAAAGTGATTTCACAGTTCGTAATTTCATAAGAGAAAATGGATATCATTGGAGAGTTGCTGAAAGAAGTACTTCATTAAATAAAACTAAATAATTAATTGAAGAAATTGCTAATTGTACGATCGTATTTACATTCAGTGCAGTTCGAAGTTCAGCTTGATGCTAAGTCTCACTCTGAGTCATAACATTTATACAAAGTTTAACATTGAAACATTTGTCCACCACTGTGCCCTGTCACGCAGTGGGCCCGGGTTCAATCTCCGGTCGGGACAAGTTTCTTGGATGATGGATTTTTGGGGATTATTCTCGCCTTTAAGACAAATGTCAGGAAACTTTAAGGCTCAAACGGTCCCCGAACATCATCTGGCCATCATTAACATATTCATTAAGTTACGATTAAAGCCTCTCCTGGCACACCATTACCATCATCATCAGTTATCATATATTATCAAGGCAGCGTAACTTCTCAACCTCAGAAGTGGGTGACAATAACGCCATGCCAGCAGAGATAACCAGAATGTCGAAATTACAATGTTGTAGCATTGAATAAAAAATAAATAATAGTTTAAAAAACTAAAACAACACGCTTTATTAGAAACCCGAACTAAAAAATGAAAAATAATTTTAATTTTCAACACGCTTGTGATAAAATTAAAGTGGTCGACAAAAAAATAATCTCCAACACATCTAGAATAAAACTAGTGTTATCTACAAAAAAATAATTTTACCATCAAACGCGTGGGGTGCTTTTTATGTTTTTTACGTTTTCTTCTTAGATACTTTACGTTTACTAATATCTGTTTTTTATCAAATATATTAATTGATACAGAGCACCACACGCTTTTGATGGTAATTTTTTTGTAGATAACTCTAGTTTTATTTTAGATGTGTTGGAGATGATTTTTTTGTTGACCACTTTAATTTTATGACAAGCGTGTTGGAAATTAAAATTATTTTTTAACTTTTTTAGTTCGGTTTTCTAATAAAGCGTGTTGTTTTAGTTTTTTTAACTATCTTTTATTTTTTAGTTTGGTTTTCTAAAAATGTAAATATCTTCAAATTCGATACTATTGTAGTATGAGCTAAAAGTAATACTCTTCTAAAAAATCCTCCGGGCCGGATTTGAACCAGTGACCTAAGGATTACAGAAACTATATACCACTACATTCCACCACTCTACCAACTGAGCTACCACAACAATAGACTAAAAGGTCGATACGTCCGCAACATATTATACCGATCTTTATTTGTTTGATGTCCTGATTATCCTGGCAAGGATCTTAGATATATTTATGAAATTATTGTATTGTTATTGGTCCTTTACAAGTATACAAAGTTTCGACTGGATCCAGTGTTTTTAAGTGGGTGAAAATCGTGTTGAAAGATTCCGTTACATAGATAGATACAGGTCAAGTTAATGTAAAGCGTGTAAAAAGACATTTAAATAGTAGGCCTACTAGATATCATTAGGATTAGATTAGAATAACGTACGGGATCGGGTTTTGAATGCCTGTAACACGCAATCTTGTGCATGTTTATTTTATTATATGACCCATCGTTGTTTGTTAAAAATGAATAGAAATTTTTCTATGCATTATTCCACGGTGTTATGTAATTTGTTACGAGTTCCTGGTTTGGACAAATCAGTCATCCACATACGGCTGCTATGGGCGAGCCCAGGGCTTCGAGGAAGGGCTACAAACCCTTACTTTGGCCCTACTCTGCCGTTGATTGTACATACGCTCATAGTCGTGAGGGAATACACAAACGTGAACTCTCTGTTTCACCAAAAAATCTTTTAAACACCTGTGGTTTTCCAGATCAGACTATTTGTTTCTAAATGAGTTAAAGAAAGTTATGAAATGAATTAGTGAGTAAATGGGGATAAAATAACATGAACGGGAGGGAAAAGAAGTGGAAAATTGTTGGTAGAAATGAATTCGGGAAACCGGAAAACCCCGAGAAAAAACACGAAAAATCCTGGTATGGCCCACCACCAAAGACCTTCCTGAACTGCAGGAAAGCTGCGCGCGCTAGCCACGCGTCTATCGAGAAGTCAGTATATATCATGCAAGCCATCTTCCAAACAAGTTTAAGACCCAAAGCCTGTTATTGAGTGAAGCATTCTCGTTGCATCCATCTTCTAGGACGTCTCAAATACATCTTGTCTTGAGAAGATATTGAAGTATGGCTTTTCGAAGTCTATCATGATTCATTCGTAGTATAAGAGTTTTCCACTGTAACTGATATGTATGTACTAACTGTGAGATTGATTGTAATTAAAGTAATATATAATATCCTCAACTCGTGTCCAACTCAAGATCGGGTCGAGGGATGAGATGAGATGAAGCTCCTTTATATAGAGATCTGTGAATGGCAAAGGGTGCCGGTCGACTGTGCCTGACGCACCATCACAGGGGCAGATGAACGAAATGAAACAAAATGGATGAAATGAGTATGGAGAAGTGGTAGAATGAAATAGTGGAAGGAGAAACGAGAGAAAACGCCAAGAAAAACCTGCGCAGGTTCCGGTTCGTCCACCACGAAACTCATATCAAGTGACCGAGACTCGATCTCGAGACCCCAGCGCAGGGGTGAGAGGCGAGCGTCTAACCTTGCGCCAAGGGGCCACCATGTAATCGAAGTGCTTGAATACAAGATCAATAATTCACCGTGTCCACAAATATAGTATCATACTTTAAACTACTACTACTATGTCGCTTTGGATAATCGTATCTAAATTAAATTGGTGACAATCAAAAGAGAAACTCAAAACGTTTTTGCTATACCTCATAGACATTGAACGTGGCTCCCACGAGTGACACTGCAGGCATTCACATTTAACATGTCTGCTAAATATCCAACAATGAATCCATATCAACCACAAAATACATAATTAAATTTAGTTTAGTTTCTGTATCGTTGCCCATTATTCTTCATTGTTAACATGCACAAAACGTTTTTAGTTTCTCCTTTGATTGTCACCAATTTCATTGAGATACGATTATCGAAAGCGACTCTTGATGTCCCAACTTCTTTCAAAAAAACGTTAAACTGAACATATATAAAACTATTATTCTACCAGTTATATTATATGGGTGCGAAACATGGACTCTTACTTTAAGGGAGGAAAGCAGATTACAAGTATTTGAGAATAAAGTACTTAAGAAAATTTTTGGACCAAAGAGAGATGAACAGGTGAATAGAGAAGACTACATAACAATTAACTACATGGTCTTTATAGGAAGCCAGATATAATAAGAACAGTGAAGTCTCGTAGACTGCGATGGGCAGGACATGTTACACGTATGGGGAATGAAAGACGTGCATGGAAGCTTCTTGTAGAAAAGCCAGAGGGAAAACGCTCAGTTGGTAGACCAAGAATGAGGTGGGAGAATAACATTAACTATGATTTGAGGGAAATAGATTATACAGGAAATGATTGGAAAGCATTAGCTCAGGATAGGGATGTATGGAGAGCTTATGTCCGCGCGGCCATAAACCTACGGGTTCGATAGTGCCAGTGAGTAAGTAAGTAAGACGTAGGAGTAGTTTAAAGTATGATACTACATTTGTGGACACGATCTATATCCATTGTTGTCGTTTTCAAACATCATTAATGTGTGTGCCATTTTATTATTACCAATATGACTTAGTAGTATTTATTTACGCACTAAAAGGTGTACTGAACCTAATATATAAATCAATGTTGTTATTTCGTGCATAATAATATTTATATTATAATTAAAATGAATTGTTTTCTACATATAAATGTTATTGGTCTCAATGATCATTTTTCAAGTCTTGACAAATGTTCGACAGGTAATTTGTTTACTCGTGAACGAATGGTTAATAGTGACCTGTACTGAAGTTAAAAACAAAGCTTACGTAAGACAATAAAACATTAATTTTTTGTGACAGTTGTTTTTAGTACTGTGGAACGATAAGTAGTTTCAGATTAACTATTCATCCAACAGATTGAGCAAGTCGATAACCATGTACACTGGAGAACATTGAAACGTCTTCAGAATACAAATAGAAACTAGTTGTTTATATATCGGAAATGTTTCTTTATATAACCTAACATTTAATTACATAGCCTCTAGTTTAATTCCGGTGTTATGTTTATTTCTAGTGTTTGATATGACAACGGAATAAATGTCACCTGATGAACATAGAATGTAATTCGGTACAAAAAAAACTATTTCGCTTCGCTTAAATCTTAGGAATCCCTACAAAAATGTTATAGCATTTTAATGTTTTTCATCGTTCTGTTAAATAATAAAAAGAAACAGGTCTATAACAAATCAGATAGTATAAGATTGATTTTAGGGAAAAAATGGGAATATAATGGCGCTGTGCATCAACTATATGTAGAGTTCAGGAAGGCATATGGTCCAATTAAGAGGGAAAAGTTATATAGTATCCTGCTGGAGATCGGAATTCCTAAAAAGTTAGTTAGACTTAATCGAATCGTATCTAAATGGCACAAAACTAGGGTGCGTGTAGGCAAAGAGTTTTCGGTTACTTTTGAAATTTGCAATGGGTTAACGTTAAAGAACGGAGACGTATTATCTCTTCTACTATTCAATTTTGTATTGTAGCATGCTATTAAAACTTTAGAGGATGAAGAAGGCCTACAAATCGAAAGTATTAATAAGCTGTTGGTTTATGCTGAAGATGTAGTAATATTAGGCGATAAATAGGAGATAGTAATGGCCAATATGCACACTCTATTTAGAAAAACTAAGATATTGGAACCGGAAGTAAACATCAATAAAACGAAATATATGTTCACACATAGAAATGCATTAAATAGGAAATTAACAGTTAATACCAAATGAGGAAAATTTTGAGGAGGTGGCTGAATTCAAATACCTAGGAACAATAATTACAAATAGGAATGAGATGCACAAAGAAATTAAACATCACCTCTGTTCTGAAAATGCATGCTATTATGCATTACAGAGACTCTTGACCTAACTTCTCTCAATAAACTTCAAACTGAAGAAAATAATTATTCTCCCAGTTATATTATATGGATGCGAAACATATACTTTATCTATAAGGGAGGAGAAGATATTATGATTATTTGAGAATAAAGTTCTTAGGAAAATTTTTGACCATGAGAGATGAACAGATAAGCGAATGGTAAAGACTCCGTAACAGTGAGCTACATGGTCTTTATAGGAATCCAGATATAATAACAGTTAAGTCTCGTAGTCTGCGATGGATATGCCATGTAGCATGAATGGAGAGAGGCATGGATGCTTGTGGTAGGAAAACAGAAGAAAAACGATCGGTTGGTAGACCAAAAAATTAAATGGGTGAATTTTTATTAACGATGATTTGAGGATAGTACTATACAGGAAATAATTGGAAAACATCTCAGGACAGGGATGTGTGAAGAGCTTATATCCGCGCGGCCATGAACCTACAGGTTAGATCGTGCCAATCAATTAGTAAGATAGTTAGCCTCTAGTTTAGTTCCTGCCTTGTGTTTACTTAAGCGTTTGACGTAAAACCGGAACAATATTGCCTGATAAAAGCACCGTACAGTAGAGTGTAATTTGTTAAAAAGAAAAATATTTTTTATCACTGAAATCTTAGGTATCTATATGAAAATATCTAATATATAAAAATTGTTTGTTTGTTTGTTTGTTCTTACTTTATGCGCTGCCATACCTTTCATCCGATTGTGATGGGGCTTTTTGCAAAATTTTCAAGAGATTTCTGGGATGAACATAGGCTATAAGACAGTTGTGATATTCAACTCCTACACCCTTAAAAATCGCCCTTTGTAACGGAAAACGTGAAAAAGTAGCTCTTTGGACTCATAAATGGCTTGGCTTAAACTGCCTAAACCATAACAAATGCACAAAATTAATGTACACAGAATTAAATATCTCAAAAGCTCAAAAAAAAAGAAGCTCGCGACATCATATATTTATCTCTTACGGATAACTCGCAATAACAATTTTTGTGTTTGATTGATTCCAGGAAGATGGAGTCAAGTACATGGATTCCTGTGCAAGCTTAGCAGCACAATAGCGGATATTGGTTTACGGATAATTCACAATAACGAATTTTGTCTTTTAGCTCATTTATGACAAGAAAATCGAGATAAATAGATTCCCGGGCAACGCCGGGTTATCAGCATGGGAATCTTAAAATAGTTACGATATACATTATTAATTATTTTTCATTCTAATTATTCAACTAATCATAAAAAGTACATTAGTTTTTGTATTTCAGTTAATTTATGTCAAGAAGATCGGGATAAATACATTCCCGGGCAACGCCGGGTAATCAGCACGGGGTATCTAAAAAAATATAAATGTATAATTATTTTTCCTTTCACTTATTCAACTAAACATAAAAACACACTACTTTTCATTTATTTTGGCGTAGCAGCGCACCCCTCGAGTATTAGCTAGTTCTGAATATATTTTTAAAACTTTACATCGTTCTCTTAAATTAAATTCAATAGATAAGAATCATTATGTTAGCATTTTTATAATCATGACATTGGAACTGTCAATTATATTAAGCCATATACAGTTTATTTGTTTTAATTCATTGAATAAATTCTTACTAAAGTGACTCACTGGTAGTATTCTTTTAACAATTTATAATAATTCAATTCATTTTATGAATATATTGTTAAGATTAACAAATATTTTCAGTTTTTTGTTTTAAATGTTGTATAACCAACAAATTAGTTTATTACTATATCTAATGTTTTTTGTTTTGTTTTTATTTTATTGTGCATTACATGGGAACAGTCTACCAAACAATTTAATGTGTCTTGCTTGTGTACATTTTGTCATTAGTTCGAGTTTTAATTGTAATTATCATTAATATTATCGTGTCACCGATCTTAAACTTATACATATCTTAATGATCAAAATTCCATTTAGTATTTAATATTAGAGTTAATTGTGATTGCTATATTCTAATGTGACATATGTTTGTCCTGGTGAGTGTAAGAGAAGGCTACATGGCGTTAACTTCAACATATTAAATAAATCAAATAAATAGATTATGGTGCACCGCTGAGGTAACTATAATATAATATAATATAATATCCATCCATCTATAGTAATTCTGCCCGAGAGCAGGTCTTTCACTGCAATCATAGCATTTTCATGCTATGCTTTCAACTTTACTAGGGAATTGTAGGTGTGGTAGCTTCCCGTTGCTTTCCACACCGGTGAAGGATGATGATGATGACGATGGCCATATGAATTTGGGGACCGTTTGGGCCTTAAAGTTGTCCTGACATTTGTCTTACAGGTGAGGAAAAACCTCGATAAAAACCTCACCCAGAAAAACTGCCCCGACCGGGGATCGAACCCGGGCTCGCTGCGTGACAAGGCAGCACGCTACCTCAAGACCACAGCGGTGGATAATATAATGTAATGTAATGTAATGTAATGTAATGTAATGTAATGTAATGTAATGTAATGTAATGTAATGTAATGTAATGTAATAGTAATATAAAGTAATGTAATGTAATGTAATGAGTAATGTAAGTAATAGAATATAATAAATATAATATCATATTAATATTAATATAATATAATTAATATAATGTAATATAAATATAATATAATGTATTGTATTGTAATGTACTGTAATGTAATGTAACTGTACTGTAATGTATTATGTAAGTGTACATGTAATGTTAATGTCACTTAATCTCCTGTAATCTCTTGTCCTCTCCTCTCCCTCTACTATCCTCTCCTCTCCTCTCTCTCCTCCTCTCCTCTCCTCTCCTCTCCTCTCCTCTCCTCTCCTCTCCTCTCCTCTCCTCTCCTCTCCTCTCCTCTCCTCTCCTCTCCTCTCCTCTCCTCTCTCTCCTCTCCTCTCCTCCTCTCCTCTCCTCTCCTCTCCTCTCCTCTCTCGCCCTCTCCTCTCATCTCTCCTCTCCTCTCCTCTCCTTCCTCTCCTCTCCCTCTCCTCTCGGCCTCCTCTCCTCTCCTCTATCCGCACCCGTATCCAACTGAAGGTTGGGTCGAGGAATGAGATGAGATTGAGCCCCTATATAGAGGTCTTTGAATGACAGGGGTGTCGGCCGACCACGTCTGACGCACCATCACAGGGGCAGCTGAACGAAATAAAACGAAGTGTAAGAGATGAGTATGGAGAATTGGTTAAATTAATTTGTGGCGGGGTAAAACGGGAGAAACCCCGAGAACATCCTGGCTAAACTCCGTTTCGTCCACCACGAAACCCACATGGAGTGACAGAGACTCGATCTCGGGACCCCAGCGTTAAAGGCGAGCGTCTAACCGCTTGCGCCATGGAGCCGCCCACACATAACTACACAAAATGTTAAAACAATACAGTAGTTACCTGAGATTTCAGTTGTATCAGTTAAGTAAGATCTAATTTAAAATATCTTGAAGGTATTTTAATAACCGATGATGGAAACCGGTTGCGAAAGGCCTAGAAGGCATTTTAAATTAAATCTTACAAGTTGAGGATGAGACTGAATTGAGATCTCATTATAATATATGACATGAGAAGAAAAATAAATGCTTGGACGGGTTTGAATCCGGACCTCTGGATTGATACACCAGTGCGCTACCGATTACGCTACCAAGCATCAATCCAAAAGTCCGGGTTGAAATCCCTTCCTAGCATTTATTTTTCTTATGTCATATTAAGCTTGCATTCCTCAATGTCAAAAAAATTAAATTATAATATACATATATACTCACACATACATATTCTTCTGTATAATTATGTGTTTGTCAGTGAATTCCTCCTCAATGACTGGATCGATTTTAATAAAAAAATTGTTTGTGTGTGTCTGATTGGGTGCCTCGATGGTTTAGATTCACACTTTGATCCTCTGAAATCGTTAGGTGTAGGAGTTTACCTGAAGTGAACATTTAATAATAGCTCTTACGGTCACTTTTTTTGTTGTTTCACAATGAAACTAGTATATCGTATTAAAACATACCGAGGTAGATATTGTCCAACAATGAGCGAAATCTGATAATTAGAAGTGGAGGTTTACTTGAAACTCGAAATTAAAAACTGCCTAAACGACTGGACCAATTTTGATAAAACATTTTTGTGTGTGTTTGAGTGGGTCGCTGGATGGTTCAGATTCAAAACTGGACTCGGAAGGTGGCGCTGCAATTGGGTTATAGGAACTTTTATGTCATATGTGTAGCAATCAGCATTATCGAAATATTTCGCGCGACAACAATGTGACGTCATCATGCACGCTTAACAAATGGCAGTGAAAAGTTTTCTTGCGAACTTATTTAATACGTCTTATTTAATGAATAATTGTATGGCAATAAAGTAACTCATATATTTATCGTCCGGCCATGACATAAGAATTGAACTATCGGGCAGGACAATGTCTGCGGGTATGCAAGTATATATATATATTAGTAATTAGAGCCGGCGCTGTGTTGGACGCGAGTTGAAGAGTTATATATATATATATATATATATATATATATAACCCTTTTCAACTCGCGTCCAACACAGCGCCGGCTCTAATTACTATTTTATTGATTTTACTCTTATAGATATTACTTTTATTGGTAAAATTTTCATTAAATATTTACATTAATATTAGAATCAATTGAGATTTCTAGTGAGAGAGGGAGCTATGCCACTTTGCATAAAGTAAAACTGAACATCAGAGAATTATATCAGGGAATTAGGATAGAGGAGAAAGGGTTTGAGCATAGAATAAACATAACTAGAAATTAAAATGGGGATATGATTGCAAATTCCAGGAGTATATTGAATAGACGAAAAAGTTTCTTTAATCAGCTATTAAATGTGCATACAGAACAAGATATTGAAGAGGGTAATTTACAGACAGCAGAAATGATAGTCGTAGAACCAAGAACATTAGAGGTTGAAATGGCGATAGAAAAACTGAAGCTGTATAAAGCATCAGGTTCAGACGAGATCCCAGTAGAAATGATAAAATCAAGTGGAGAAACATTGATGGACAAGATACTTCGGTTACTCTGTATGATTTGGGAAAAAGAAGCTCTTCCAAATGAATGGAAAGAGTCGATTATCGTATCAATATATAAGAAAGGAAATAAAACTGATTGCAAAACTACAGGGGCATCACATGTCTCTCAAATTCGTACAAACTCCTAACAAACATATTAGTAAGCAGAGTTACCCCCTATATTGATTACCTTCTAGGAGATCATCGATAATAATAATAATAATAATAATAATAATAATAATAATACTTTATTTATTCTGGCAGAGTTAAGGCCATAAGTCCCTCTCTTCCACTCAACCAGAACAAATACAAATAAATATTTGACAAATATAGATATACACTATACTAATTATAAACAGTTAAAGATACAATAAATGTGGCAATGTAAATGTCATGTACAAACAACATTTTATAGGGTAATAACAATAATGATTCGATAATAATAATAATAATAATAATAATAATAATAATAATAATAATAATAATAATAATAATAATATAAATATGATAAATTATACGGGAAACACCAATTAATATATATATATCTTACACTGGATAATAATGAAGTCGCGTTTAGAGTAAATATAAATTTAGATTTCTTTTAAAAGATGCCAATGTCCGGCAGCCCCTTATTTCTTGTGGTAGGGAATTCCAGTTACGAGAAGTGGAGATGGTAAGAAGACTGAAGTATTAACCAGATATGGAGGAATCCATCCGAAAGACAACATCATAACAATAGATTACATAGGTACAGTTATCCCAGCCAACATACAGATTTCACAGATGGATCAAAAACGGAAAACCACGTCGGAGCTGGATTAGTCGTAGAAGAAAATTCAAAAGAAATTTACACCGAGTCACGTAGACTGGACAACGAATGCTCTATATTTCAAGCAGAACTTATAGGCATCCAAATGGCAGTGGACTGGATCCAACAACAAAGTAATGTAAACACTTCCTATGCAATACACGTGGACTCGCAAGCAGCACTTCTGGCCATCTCTAAAAAAGAACTACACAACCAATAGCAGTCAACACCAGAAAGAAAATTATCACTCTGAAGAAGACAACTCAAGTCTCACTAAACTGGGTCAGAGGACATACAGGAATCAGAGGTAACGAACGAGCCGATTATCTAGCAAAAATAGCTGCCAGCTATAAAAATACTGTTAACCTATAACTCCATCCCTATTTCTCGAGCCAAGCAACTTCTGCTAAACTATTACATCAACATATGGAATGCAACATATACCAACTCCGAGGTATCATTTCACACCAAACAGTTCATTCCCTCTATTCACCACCGGCTCTCTATATCCCTATGGCCAAACTTCATCCTTACACAATTCCTAACCAACCACGGACGCTTCTGTACATATCTTCACAGGATCAAAAAGTCACCATCTCCCCTATGTAACTGCCCCGAAAGTCCACCACAGACAGCAATACATCTTCTGACAGAATGTTCACTGTACTCCAGAGACCGGCCTCCTGTTCTAACAACCCAAACTCTACCTCAGATACTACACATCAACACCGTCACATTGACGAACTTCATCACCAACATCTTCCGCTCACTTCAAGAATAAACTCTTGAACAATCAAAATACAGCAAAACAAAATGTAAATGTATGTAAATAACTGTAAATATCCCGTGATATGCCCATGGTAAAACACGGGTTGAAATATAATGTAATAAAATTTAAAAAAAGTGGAGATGGTATATGACATGGAGTGATGTGATGTCCTATGTTGCGATATATTAAGTAAGAGACTATGTTGTGATCTTGTGTTTAAGTTATGGTTTCAGGATAGATACTGGAAATGGGATGATAAATAATTGGGAATCGAGGTATGTAGGATCTTAAATAGGAGAATTAGACAGTGCGATTTTCTTCTCTCTTTTAGATGTAGCCATGACAATTCGTGGAATAATGGAGAAATGTGATCGTATTTTCGAACATTAAATATGAATCTGATACACATATTATGGACACGCTGCAGTTTGTCCGACAATCCGTCACTTATGTCAGTTAGTAGAACGTCACAGTACTCAAAATGCGGCGTCACTAAAGATTGGATTAAATTTTTTTTAAGAGTTGTAGGAAGAAAATGTTTAAGTCGCTTTAGGGAATGCGATGTGGATTTAGAAGAATCAGGTCTACAACAGATAATATTTTTAGTATAAGAGAGAAAAGAATTGGGAATACACCATTATATGTAGACTTCAAAAGATATACGATTCAGTTAAGAGGGAGAATTTATATACTATCCTGCTGGAGTTCGGAATTCCTAAAAATTTAGCTAGAGTTATACGAATGTTTCTAAATGGCACAAAGAGTAAGGTGCGTGTAGGCAAACAGTTTTCGGATACTTTTGAAATTCACAATGGGTTAAAACAAGGAAATGCACAATCTCTTCTGCTATTCAATTTTGTATTAGGGTTTGCCATCAAATCTTTGGAGAATGAAGCTTAACGGTATTAATAGGTTGTTAGTTTATGTCGAAGATGGTGTATTATTGAGCGATAGGGAGGAGATACTATGCGACACCACACACACTCTATCAGATAACATTAAAAAATTGGAACTGTAAGTATACACAAATTAAAGTAAATATATGTTCACACATATAAATGCATTATATAATGAAAATGGACAACTAATGACAAATGAGGGAAATTTTGAAGAAGTGGCTATTTTCAAAAATCTAGGAACAACAATTACAAATAGTATTGAGATGCACAAAGAAATTAAACATAGCTTCAATTCTGGAAATGCAAGCTATTATGAATTACAGGAACTCTTGTTATCCCAACTCCTTTAAAAAAACGTTAAACTGAAAATATATAAATGTGTTATTCTCCCAGTTATATTATATGGGTGAGAAACATGGACTCTTACTTTATGGGAGAAAAGAACATTGCGAATATTTGAGAATAATTTATTTATTTATACAAATGCAGGGGACTTGACAGAAGTCATTGTCCATAATTACGAGTAACCAAATAACAGAACAATAAATTAAAACAAAAAAACATCACAGCAAAACAAAAAGTTTGGCTCTTGCTTCCCAGTATCTATCCTTCAGTGTAGCAGAGTGAAGTGCTTAACATTGTAGCAGGTGGTTCAGTTCTTAGGAAAATTTTTGGCCCAAAATTAAATGAACAGACGGATGAATGGGAAAACAAAAACATACTAGTGAGCTACATGATTTGAATAGGGAGCCAGATATATTAAGAACAGTTAAGTCTCGTAGACTGCAATGGGCACGACATGTCGTAGTATAGGAGACGAAAGATGTGCATGGATATTTCTTGTAGGATAACCAGAGGAAAAACGCCCAGTTGGTAGACCAAGAAATCGGTGGGACAATAACATTATCCATAATTTGAGGGAAGTAGATTATATAGGGTATGATTGGAAAACATCAGCTCAGGACAGGGATGTGTTGAGAGCTTATGTCCGCGCGGCCATGAACATACTGATTCATTAAAGCGCCAGTGAGTTAGTTAGTTATAAAGTAAAGGTAGGAAATCCATTGAATCTAAAATAAGATTGCTGTGTTTGTGTTTTAAAAATCCGTATATATCTCTATTAATATAATCTAATCTCTTTTTTTGTATTTTCTTACATATATTTAAGATATGAGATGAAAAGATACGAATAAATAATGTTTCCACTAGAATCATTTCAATACATTGTAAGAAAAAAAGTATCGCTTACAAGCTACAATACAGATTGTACGTGAACCACATGAAGCATAAAAATCGTTTTTCATGATATTGAACACAGCGGTGTTTCATATTTCATATTCAAAACTCGAATGAGCAAAGAGTTACACAGTGCTGCATTCAACGTCTCTTAAAAAAATAATAAAAAGAAATCATTCAGCTTGAATGGTTCGGTTTGAGTTACTGCATCCTGAAATAGGCAACGAAACTACGCCATCATGTAAGCATTCGTTCTTTTGTGCCAGAAAACTAGAAGCTCGATAAAACACGTGGTGTGGGGGCGAGAATGTCAACTCTCTGTAAGTAAGCCTAATGCATTTCTGTGTTGCTAAGAACACACAGATATTTGCAGTCTCATGTCATTCATTGGTTATGAAATATCAAAGAAATATATTTGAAGTTATTTTAATTTAATAACTATTTAACTCATGCACCAAATGGGAGTCAATGACCAATCACGTTTCAGTGAATTTTGTTTCATAACCAATAACAATAGGGTTTCATCTTGAAATTTATCATAAGTAATGCCACGAGTGAATTCCAAATTATCGATAAATTCACGACTCGCGAAGTGAGGAGTGAATTTATGTAGAGAATTTGGAAATCAAGAGTGGCATTTATTAGGACTATTTAACGAATAAAATTAAGCTGTTTACTCACAAATCATTGTTTAACTATATTTATTTTAAAATATTTATATATTTAATGAAAACGGCGATGTTTGAAAACAATTCAGAAATGTGAGGTTATGTTCATTCACTGCACCTTGATCATATTATCCATTGCCAAATAAGATCGCAATATTTTAAGAGTGCACCCAAGTGGAGAAATAATGAAACACATCAAACTATATATCATAATCAACATTACGGTTTATTCATTTTTTTTAGTAAACAACTCAGTAAAATCAAGGAATTTTTTCATTATTTGCTATATTCAATGCATTTGTTGGAGAAAAATAAAGCTTTGACCTGTTCAGAACATTAAAAACAAGGAGCTTTCTTTATCACAAAAGCAGGAGCTGATAAAGAGAAATCGATAAAGAGCGAGGTGAAACACGACTGTGATTGGTTATAAATAAAAACTCACTGTAACGTGATTGGTCATTGACTCCTATTTGGAGCATGAGTTAAATAGTCTTAAGTAATGTCACGAGTGATTTTCAATTTATCTAGAGAATTTGGAAATCAAGAGTGGCATTTGTTAGGACTATTTAACGAATAAAATTAAGCTGTTTACTCACAAATCATTATTTAACTATAGTTATTTTAAAAATATCTATATATTTAATGTAGTCGGCGATGTTTGAAGACACATGAGAAACGATTGGTACGCTTCATTTGCTTCTTTTGTTCATCACTGGAACCAGGTCATATTATTTGTTGCCAAAGGATCGCAATATGGTAAGAATGCACCCTAGTGGAGAAATTTAGAACCAACATTATATGTATTAATGAATTTCTGATGTCCTATGATGTAAATATGTCAATTATATTTTCCTACAACGTTATTTCCTGGAAAATAATTCGTTTAAGAAAGTGCAAACAGTGGTTTATTTTTCTGGTGGTATAATGAATTGCTACAAATATTTTTATATTACCTTATGCATGCGCTATCTGCTGACATTCATGCACCATATATAACAATCTGGTAGCCGTATTTCTTACAGAGTCAGTCACTGCAAAATAATGCTAGGACCTATTCATAATGTTAAAAAGGAGGCGTTTTCTTTAATATGATGAACTTTTGTTGATACATTCGAGGCGAAACAGGACTGTGATTGCTTGTAAATAAAAAATAATTGAAATGTGTTTGGTCATTGACTCCCATTTGTGGCATGAATTAATAGTCAAGTTAATTAAAGAAAACTCCTCCTTTTTAATATTCTGAACAGGTCAGAGCATCATTTTGCAGTGACTCTCTAAGAAATATGTTGAATATAGCAATTTATATATTAATATGTAAGAATCCTAGAATGCATATGGCATATATATATATATATATATATATATATATATATATATATATAGTGCACGAATGTAATCATATACTGCTTGCGTGATGTAATAGAAAAAATTGTAGCAATTGATTACACCACAATAAAAAGAAACCACTGTTTGTACTTTCTTAATTGTATTATTTTCCAGGTATTACGTTCCAGAAAAATATAAATGACATGTTTACATCATAGGACATCAGAAATTAACCTATAATGTAGGTTAACAAAACAGATTGATGTCTTTCATTTTTCTCCACTAGGGTGCATTCTTACAATATTGCGACTCCATCTGGCAATAAATAATATGATCTGGTTGCAGTGATACATAACGTTTCTCGTTTGTTTCAAACATCGCCGTTTACATTACATACATAATTATTTTAAAATAACTATATTCAGATAATGATTTGTAAGTAAACAGCTTAATTTTATTCGTTAAATAGTCCTAATAAATTCCACTCTTGATTTCCAAATTCTCTAAATAAATTGGAAATCTCTCGTGACATTACTTACGATAATTGGGAAATTATATCCTTATATATAATTCTTCTATACGTGTGTTTGTCACCGAACTCCTCCTAAACGCATGGACCAATTTTGAATAAATTTGTTGTGTATCTCTCATTCGGTCCCTCGATGGTTTAGATTCACAATTGGGCCCTCTAAAACCATTAGGTGTAGGAATTCACCTGAAGTGAAAACTGAAAAATCGCTCTTGATGTCACATTTTTCGATCCTTCACAACGAGAATAGGTATATTCTGTAAAAATAAACCGAGGTAGGTATTGTCCAAAAATAAACAAAATATAACGATTAAAAATGGAGATTTACTTCAAATCTGTAATTAAAAACTGCCTAACGACTGGACCGATTTTGATTAATTTTTTTACGTGTGTTTAAGTGGGTACCTGGATGGTTAAGATTCACACTTGGACTCGGTAGGTGGCGCTGCGATTGGGTTATAGGATGTTTTGTCAGATGTGTAGTCATCTGCATTATCGACATATTCCGCGCGACAACAATTTGACGTCACCATGCAAGTTTCTTTTGCCGCAACAGATGGCTGTGAGAGGTGTTCATGCGAGCTTATTTAATAATATCTATATATGTATTAATTAGTGAATTTTATGGTAAAAAATAACACAAGAATAGACGTTCGGGCAGGACAACGTGTGCCAGGTACGCTACTTATATATACATTTTTAGAGATTATTTAACTCATGCCCCACATGGGAGTTAATGACCAATCACGTTTCAATGAATTTTGCTTTATAATCAACGATAGTCTTCATTTTACCTTACTCTTTACCGAATTATATTAACCACCTCCTGGTTTTGTGATAAAGAAAGCTCCTCTTTTTTAATATTCTGAACAGGGCAAAGCATTATTTTGCAGTGATTGACTTTCCAACAAAGCCGTCCCACAGTGGAGTATTTGGCCAATTTAGGCGGCCAAAATTATTTTCGGAATTCAATTCAGTTTAAATGTGCTCTCTTACTAAATTAGTTGTATTTTAAGAGAAAGCTAGTACATTTTAGTTAAAAAAATATATTTATCTCTCGGATAAAGAACACATGAGAGCATATAACAGAAATTTAGAAAATTCAAACTATGCTAACCACCTATTCCAATTTAATCATTGTTTCGATCCAAATTTTGAAATTTTACATATTTGTGATAAGGGTAAGAAGTTAGATCTTTTGGAGGTTGTAGAAATTAATAAGTTTAAAAGTAGTAAAAAACTGTTAAATTCTCAACTTGATTTGATTGAATCCCCTTTGTTAAATTTAAAAATTTAAATAAATATTGTTGTATTGTTGCTTAGATCAGTTGGAACACAATTCATAATTTGTTAACATGTCTGAAGAAGGTACAGTGTACCCAAACAGCTGTCACTGATCCCTGTTAGGTTCGTCTTCCGGGCATATAGGCCGTGGTCCAGTCGTTCTTCTACTCGACGTTTCGTCTACTGCTGCGGTAGACATCTTCAGGAGATACTGCGTGCTCTCTGTGAACTCCTCAACAGTCGGCTGCAGACTGGCTGGTCGTTGGAAACTCCCTCCCTATTTATAGGCACGCCCCTGGTGGAGAGGCGGTTTTCTGCGCGGTCCGTGTTGCGTGCTGTTTTGTCCAGGCTGTCGCTAGCAGAAGTCATAGGCTTCGTTGTCGTATTGTGCAGTGCCGGGATCCAGATTTTGGCCAATTTAGGCGGCCAAAATTATTTTCGGAATTCAATTCAGTTTAAATGTGCTCTCTTACTAAATTAGTTGTATTTTAAGAGAAAGCTAGTACATTTTAGTTAAAAAAATATATTTATCTCTCGGATAAAGAACACATCTGGATCCCGGCACTGCACAATACGACAACGAAGCCTATGACTTCTGCTAGCGACAGCCTGGACAAAACAGCACGCAACACGGACCGCGCAGAAAACCGCCTCTCCACCAGGGGCGTGCCTATAAATAGGGAGGGAGTTTCCAACGACCAGCCAGTCTGCAGCCGACTGTTGAGGAGTTCACAGAGAGCACGCAGTATCTCCTGAAGATGTCTACCGCAGCAGTAGACGAAACGTCGAGTAGAAGAACGACTGGACCACGGCCTATATGCCCGGAAGACGAACCTAACAGGGATCAAGACGCCGGCCGTGAAAGCCTACAGTTAAGCTGTCACTGAATTATATAATAAATATGAAAATCAAATAAAACTACGTTTTATTTTTATTTAATTAATAAATATGGATTTTCATCAAGTAAACACCAACTCAATTGATTAAAAAAATATATTTTACGTTTTTAAATTATATAGTCCTATTAATAATCGCTATGGTCAGACTTGGGGAACTACTCCTGAATAAGAGCACTGCTATAAGCAATAAACATTCCATTTATGTTCTGTGCGTGCAATATAAAGCCCATATGTCATTCTCTAAGATATTCTTGAAACTTCCCCTTGCACATATGGAGGCGGTTACGGCCAAATACTAACTTTATATAAAAATTCATACATAAAATCACTTTAATGATGATGATGAGTTTGATGATCAGAAATCACAGTTCTTTATCAGAAGATACTTGCACAGCCTCTGAGAATGAATTTTCAGATTCAGCTGATTTGCTTCCAAATTTGACTGGAAGTAGCATTTCCGAAATTCCCTTAAAAATGTGCGTTTTATATAGGTAGTGGCCTTATACCAGTCTGAACACGATCTGAAATTAGCAATAATCTGTCAAGCATGTGTAGGTTCCACGACTATCATCATTTTTATTTATACTACAATTAATTGAAACGACACAAAATAACTCTAAAAAATATTTCTATCTGAGTCAGCATAATTCTGAAATTTCTGTTTGACTTACATTAAGTTCGTTGTGATCCGTCACAACCTCTGTTGAAAATTAACACCAATGTTATATTTTATTCTTCATTTAAAGTCTGTACTACTTCTTTTAAAAGTGTCTGGAGTCGTGTAATAGTAAAATCCAACAATTATTCTGAATGAATTGCAGTGTCAGTAACATGATAAGATTCTTTATCCGGATAGCAATCCATTATTCCCTCTTTAGCACACTGTAGCAAGGATACCTGTTTTTTGTCGGTGTTCCATATTACTTAAGATTGTGTTCTAGAAAACCAGTTTCAATAAACATAATCAAAGTTCTTAATGCTGATGATTATGCTTTGTCTTTCTAAAGACTATGAGAGTTTGTTCTCTTAAAATTTTCCTGCCCACTTTGGAGAAGTGATTATTTCCTTGTACTTTGCAACCATCTCTTCTTCCTGCAGTTCCTAACTTTGCTTGTGCAGCTTACGTCAGGACACCAGTATCTGTACTGATATGTAAAATATTTGATTTCCTCCTTTTACTTCTCTCGTTCAAATCTTGAAACGTTTTCATTGGCCGTCCTGTTAGACTCACTAACCTCACGAATTGTGAATACCCCTTCAAGCCAATTGCTACTTTCCTTAAGAAATGTTTCCTCTTTTTTGTGTGCTGCTATCCATCTTCTTTTCAATTTGGACTTAAATGTGAATTTTCGTGCATTATTGCATTTATTTCTTCGTCTGAATACATTTTATAGTGTAAAAGGCAAGTTTCCTAAGAAATTGTTTATTTTTAAATATTCGGCTCATTTTGGTGTTTCATAATGTTAAATAGACTTTTCGAGTCATTATACTAATGCAAGATGACTTTAAAACAAAATTCGAGAAATTTAAAATGGAAATAATCACGTAGTATAAATATCACTTTTTTACTAGTACCTAAACGAACTTGAATATCACGGAAAACCTCGAATTTCCGGGATCGATTTTCAAGAAATCGTGAAGCCAATACTTTAACCTTCCTACCATACTAAAGGAAAGTGCCGGGAAATGCCCGGAAATATAACTAAAATACTCAAGTTTGTTAAATTTTACTTGAGCAAATAACGAAAAGAGTGCCCTATTTGGAGGCGCTTGCTCTGAGTCAAAATAGTTATCAAGAGGTTAAAAATAATTGAAATGTGTTAATACTTACTGGTTTATCAGAATCCATAACTATTCACTTAAAATTTAATATCTAATAGGTAATAATATGTGTGAAACATCAGCTAGTGCAAAGAACGCCGGGAAAAGATACTTGCAGTATGAGAGACAGTCAAATTTCGATTGGTCATACAGACTCAAGGTAACACTGACTTATGAAAATTGGGTAGCGTATTATCGGCTGATTATTCAGCTCTGCCATGTACTATTTTTTTCTTGTCTAGGATAAATTTCAGAAAATCTACTTTTGGCCGCCTAAATCGGTCAAATACCCCACTGTGCGCCCTTTTGTTGGAACTTCTGATGATAAATACGTAATTTCGTTGTTGACAAAATCTTTCGACCTGGCTTCTAATATAATTCCTATTACTTTAAGTGTTTCGAGGCTTAGATTGCTGGATTATTTCGTTCCTTCGAAGCTCAACAAAATCTTAGTGTACAGAGTTGTTTACTAAAAAAAATAAATTAATAACCTACAATATTGGTTATAATGTGCAATTAGATGTGTTCATTTTTTTATCCACTAGGGTACATTCTTACAATATTGCGATCCTATTTGAAGTATACCACGCCAGATGGTTGTAAACAATATTATACGATCAAGTTGCACTGGACAAACAAATGAAATATAACCACACAATTCTGATTTGTTTTCAAACATCGCCGTTTACATTAAATATGTAAGTATTTTAAAATAACTATACTATAATTATTTTTGAGTAAGCAGCTTAATTTTATTCGTTAAATAATCCAAACAAATGCCACTCTTGATTTCCAATCCCTCTAGATAACTTAAATCAAATCGTCACTTCGTGACTTCGTAAATGTATCGATGAATTGGAAATCACTCCTCACATTACTTATGATTAGGGAGCGGATTTTTATGTACTAAAAGTTAAGATTGCACCATAGTATAATGAGAAGTTAGACTTATGACTGTCTTTTGTTTTGGTTCCACAAACAAACAGTTGAATAGTATAATGAGAAGTTAGACCTATGACTGTATTTTGTTTTGGTTCCACACACAAACATTTGAATAGTATAATGAGAAGTAAGACGTTTAACTGTCTTTTATATTGTTTCACACACATTGCAATCTTATCTTTTATTACATAAAAAGCCTTCTGATGCAAATCGTCTATTCTTATTCCTTGTGAAACTTACTTTCTCAAATCACTGTTTTTTTCTTGACCCCAAAGTGATAAATTCTAAATCACGATGAACGCAACATATTAACAGAATTGTATGTATTATATCGCCTAGGTCAGTTAAAAATTACACACTACCAGGTAAATGAAACCTGGGAAAACAATTTTGAAGAGTTTCCTCGACATCTGTTTTGAGATCTGAAAAATGGCCAAAATTATTTAATAGAGGGTTTTCATTTATAACCTAACGGCCACACGACGTTTAGACTGTGCGCGGTTGGGTGTGCTACAGCCGGCTTTGCTCCTACATAAACTCCGCGCGCAAAGCATATATAAGAATCTTACCTTATACTGTACTGTTATCGTTAGACGCATAATTGGTCCAATATTTTACGATCTAACTGTAATTGCAGAGAGGTATAGAAATGACATTTTGACCCCATTTTTTCGTGAACTAACAGAAGAAGAGAAATCATATGGGTGGTTTCAACAACATTCTGCTGCTGCTCTTACAGCAGAGGAGTCCATGAATAAAAAATTAGGCAAGTGTTTCAAGATAGAATGATTAGTGCTGGTGTATGGCCCTCTCGCTCCACTGATCTAACAGTGTGTGTGATTTGTACTTGTGGGGTAACCACAAAGACAAAGTTTACGAGACAAATCCTCATACATTGGAAGAACAAATATTAGAAACAAAATGGGAAACAATACAATGGCCCAACTTAATCAAGTGAATCAGAATGTGCTTTCACGATATAATGCCTGTTTAGCCGAGGATGGACGACATTTACAGCATATTCTATAAGATAATATTTTTATATATTCTTTACGCGCGGATTTCATGTAGGAGCAAAGCCGGCTGTGGCACACCCAACCGCGGATAGGAAAATCGCCGTTAGGTTATAAATAAAGAAACATATATATATATATATATATATATATATATAGAGAGAGAGAGAGAGAGAGAGAGAGAGAGAGAGAGAGAGAAGAGAGAGAGGACAGAGGCTAATTGGGATTTTCGGATCTTTGATCTGGTCAAAAACCCTGATGGACCTGACATTTAACCTCTGCGGTGAATTTCGGTGAAGTCCGGAGGGTCTAACTTGGCCAATCTATTCTCCTTACCTCCAAGTTGGGGACCCTCGGGAACTTCTTAAGATCTTTTAAGATTTTAAGATGCAAAAGAGAGAGTGAAAGGCCTGCTCTTGGCCACAGCACTATGTGTATATATATATATATATATATATATATATATATATATATAACCCATCCATAGTAATTCTGCCCGAAGGCAGGTCCTTCACTGTAATCATAGCATTTTCATGCTATGTTTGCAGCTTTACAAGGGAATTGTAGGTGTGGTAGCTTCCCGTTGCTTTCCACACCGGTGAAGGATGATGATGATGATAAGGATGATGGCCATATGATTTCGGGGACCGTTTGGGCCTTAACGTTTTCCTGACATTTGTCTTACAGGTGAGGAAAAACCCCGATAAAAACCTCGTCCAGAGAAACTGCCCCGACCAAGGATCGAACCCGTGCCTGCTGCGTGACAAGGCAGCACGCTACCTCGAGACTACAGCGTATATATATATATATATATATATATATATATATATATATATATACATATATATTAACACATTGTTTATTCGTTGCTCAAATTGCCTCCTTTGAATATCACAAGCGGCAATAGGAGTATTTAAATTCCAACAAGAATTAGATACGAGTTGTGTGCAGCCAGCAAACAGATCTCCAGAAGTGTATTCTGGAGAAAGCATTTTCAAGATATGTCGATCTAGAAGAATCTGACTATCTGACTCTCGAGACTTCCATTCGGGAAAAGTTTCACCTGGGATTCCGGAAAATCCCTATCCTAGCGTATATAAGAGGTTCAAAGGTCGGACCAGTCAGTTGTATCCGAATAGTGGAGTAGTAAATTGAACAGAAGACTGAATACAAGAAGATGTTCTAAGTGAAACCATCGGCTAGTATAAAGAACAGGATGTCCAAATAAATTGTGAAAGAAGAGACTTCGTTAACAAAAATTATTTTTGATTATTGAAGAATCAACGAATTAGTGCGAAATAAATGAAGTGGATTTGGGAATTTTGTGTAGACATTTCTGAAGTTAATATAAATAATTTCCATCCGAATCCTATGCGACCAAATCAGCTCCATTAACAATAATAATAATAATAATAATAATAATAATAATAATAATAATAATAATAATAATAATAATAATAATAATAATAATAATAACAATAATAATAACAATAATAATAATATTTTTATGTTTATTATTATTGTAATTATTATTGTTATTATTATTATTTGCGGGTTGCTGAATGCAAAGTCGCTACTCTATAGAATTTCCATTCCTTTCTTATCCTTAAAAAGAAACTGTCAGCCATTGCATGCGGCAACTTACCTTGAAAATTCTTTCAGAGAAACATTGTGAAGTACCAAGGCTATGTCCAAAAAAACATTACCGTTTTTAAATTACAAGGCACAAACATCTAAAGCAGAATACAGCAATGCCAAATCCGCAGTACGTAGCAGATGGACTCCCTGCATGAGACGCGGCACGGACAGCAGTTAGTGAGTGTTAACCAATCTACCAATCTACGAATTCCCTATATTTTAAATGCAAGGTTTGGCCACTGGAGTTTAATGTCTTGCAGTTAAAAATGACATATATATTTTTGGACACGGTCTTGGTACACCAGAACGCTTCTCTGGAAGATATTTAAATGTAGGTGTTTGACCTGCAATAGTTGACAGTTCCCTTGTTGGTGTCAGATGGTTTACAAGTTTTGAAATTTAAGTATTACAACAGTTAAATTCTAAAAATTCTTGCTATTATGCATTACAGGCACTTTTATCCGAATTTCTCTAAAAAAAAAAAGGTTATACCAAAAATATATAATACTTATTCTACCAATCATATTATATCGATGAGAAACATACGAATCTTATTTTAAGGGAGGGAAAAATTACTAAATTATTGGATCAAGTGAGATGAACAGGCAGGCGAATGAAGAAGACTGCTTAACAGAGAGCTACATGATCTTCATAGGAAACCAGATATAATAAGAATAGTTAATTCTCGTAGACTACGGTGGACAGGGCATGTAGCACGAATGTGGAATAAAAGGGTAGTATGAGCGATTCTTGTAGGAAAACTAGACGGAAGGCGCCTAGTTGGTAAACCAAGAATGAGGTGAGAGAATAACATTAACAACGATTTGAGGGAAGTAAATTATACAAGAATGATTGTGAAACATTAGCTAAGGATAGGGGTGTGTGGAGAGCTTATATCCGTGCGACATTGGACCTATGGGTTCCATAGTACCAGTGAATGAGTGAGTGAAGTATATAGTGAAATGGGGATGATATACTGTATATATTGTTGTTTAAATGTGTCTAAATTATCAGCATTGCCTAAGGACAGTATTACATTACAGACGATAGTAACTTTACATGATTGAAGAATTAGCAGATCAGAGATGTCTTAGAGTTAACGTAGTGACAGAGAATAGCGTAGCAGTTGACACGTCACGCAATGTTGCGTGCAATTAAACGTAGTGATATGCAAAACATCGTGTTTAACCTCTCATCAATGTCACATATCCCTCCGTCCACGTTATAAAACTGTTTACATGAACAACCTACATCGCCATAATTCCACATACTTGTATTATGTTTCCAATGTAATATTTATGGGTTTCTCATACTTTACAGTGCTAGCTTACTTCATACGATTTATAATGAGCAGGACAATAATTATAGTAATGTATATTATGTGAGCGTATTACCTCTCTCCTCAGGAGTTGCACCGGCATGTCACTCTCTTCAGGAGAGCTGGCTCTTGTTACAATTGATGAGTAATACATTTTTATTAAGTAAAATATTATTTTCTTTTATAAATGATTTTATTGTTCATAAACAAGTTTTAACTAGGTCGCAAGATAGCAGTCTGCTAACAATTTCTCTTCATAGCACTTCCTCCTATTCTACTTCTTCACAGTAGCCTCTTCCCGCTACTGGAATCCCCTTACTCAAGATATCAGGGGTTGCCCCACACTTGGCACTTTTAAGTCACGCTTATACAGTTACCTGTTGTCTAATAATTAATTGTTCTCTATTTATTTAATTTTATACTGTGTCATTAATCTTTTCCTAGTTTTTTTATATATCTTGTACATATTATATATTTAATTCGTTATATTTAGAGTATATCAAAATACATTATAAATATTAATTGTATTGTATTCATAACTTGAAATCGTTTATATATATATATATATATGTATATATATATATATATCCATCCATCCATAGTAATTCTGCCCAAAGGCAGGTCCTTCACTGCAATCATAGCACTTTCATGCTATGCTTGCAGCTTTACTAGGGAATTGTGTAGGTGTGGTAGCTTCCCGTTGCTTTCCACACCTGTGAAGGATGATGATGATGATGATGATAACGATAAGGATGCTGATGAAGATTTTGGGGACCGTTTGGGCCTTAAAGTGTTCCTGACATTTGTCTTACGGGTGAGGAAAAACCCCAATAAAAACCTCACCCACAAAAACTGCCCCGACCGGGGATCGAACCCGGGCTCGCTGCGTGACAAGGCAGCACGCTATCTCGAGACCACAGCGGTGGACTATATTTTAATTTAGATGTAAGACTTTTTATTTTTTATTTTTTTTAAACGTGGTTGAGTGGTAGACAAAGCCTTAAGGCCTTAACTCTGCCAGGTAAAATAAAGCTGTTATTAATATTATTGTTATTATTATTATTACTATTAATATTATTAATATTGAAGATGAAACCTATTTGATTTATAATGAAATTACGCCAATTTAAAAGCACTCCATAAATATTATTATATTTACTCCACTTACATACTTTAAGCTATATTATTATTATTACATAAATCACATACTTACTTACTTACTCACTGGCACTATCGAACCCGTAGGTTCATGGCCGCGCGAACATAAGCTCTCCATACATCCCTATCCTGAGCTAATGCTTTCCAATCATTTCCTGTATAATCTACTTCCCTCAAATCATAGTTAATGTTGTTCTCCCACCTCATTCTTGGTCTACCAACTGGGCGTTTTCCTTCTGGCTTTCCTACAAGAAGTTTCCATGCACGTCTTTCATTCCCCATACGCGCAACATGTCCTGCCCATCGCAGTCTACGGGACTTAACTGTTCTTATTATATCTGGCTTCCTATAAAGACCATGTAGTTCATTGTTATGTAGTCTTCTCCATTCACCTGTCTGTTCATCTCTCTTTGGTCCAAAAATTTTCCCTAAGAACTTTATTCTCAAATACTCGTAATCTCCTTTTCCTCCCTTAAAGTAAGAGTCCATGTTTCGCACCCATATAATATAACTGGTAGAATAATAGTTTTATATATTTTCAGCTTAACGTTTTTTGAAAGGAGTTGGGACATCAAAAGTCTCTGCAATGCATAATAGCATGCATTTCCAGAATTGAGCCTATGTTTAATTTCTTTGTGCATCTCATTCCTATTTGTGATTATTGTTCCTAGATATTTGAATTCAGCCAATTCCTCAAAATTTCCCTCATTTGTCATTAGCTGTCCATTTCCATTATATAATGTATTTCTACGTGTGACCATATATTTAGTTTTACTGATATTTACTTCCAGTCCTAATTTCTTAGTGTTACTCAATAGTGTGTGCGTGTTGGCCTTTAGTATCTCCTCGCTATCGGCCAGTAGTACCACATCATCAGCATAAACTAACAGCTTATTAATACCATTCAGTTGTAAGCCTTCCTTATTCTCTAAAGATTTAATGGCATGCTCTAGTACAAAATTAAATAGTAGAGGAGATAGTGCATCTCCTTGCTTCAACCCATTCTGGATTTCAAAAGTGTCTGAAAACTGTTTGCTACACGCACCCTACTCGTTGAGCCATTTAGACACATTCGTATAAGTCTAATCACATAATTATGCTTAATATATTCATAAATCAACATTTAATGTCGTCTGTGTTCATCTTCTTCTTCAACTAGACATCTCTCTTCTTATTTTTTTGTTGCCAGGTTTTGTTTGGCTACTACGTAATCAAGAAAGAACACGACTCGCTCGCCTCCTTTCTCAATTCTCATCATCATCATCATCATCAACATCAACAACATCATCATCATCAACAAGAACAAGGATTAAGCCCAATGGCCTGTTCCGATCTCATTATAGGTCGAATTGGTCCTTACATCTCTTCAATAGTCTTCCCAACATTCTCCAATCATATATTTTATGTTCGGCCAACTCAAGCCCACATTATTTAAACGTTCTCTTGTCATAATCATTTGTCAATATATTTCATTATATATTGTTTACCACAACAATAGGTAATGTAATTATTGTTACTCTTCTCATCGATGTTACAAAAATATACATTATGATATACCGTTATTTTATAAATAATTAACAGCTTTGATTTATTTATATTATTATTTAAATTATAAACTAAATAAATAGAATCCCAAATTATTATTAAAATAAGGGTAATTTTTCCGGTTACAATTACAATGCGAGGTTGGGAAGTGGTTTTTGCAGAAGTGCGGAAATGATTAAAAACCTCGATATCGCTCGGTTTCTAATAATTTCCTCACTTCGGTAAAACACTTCAAGAACGAGTATTGTCCGTTATAATTTGCACAAAGGTGTTTTCAAAATAATGATTAATATTAATATAATAACATATTTGTTGTAAATATTTGCGTTCATTATAAACAAGTGTCTGACATTAGCAGTCTGACAAAATATATACACTAAATGCTGAAAATAATTTAGTTGAGACTGCAGCAGACCGCGACACCAATAAATGATTTAGTTGAGACCACAGCAGACCGCGACACCAGTCAGTTATAAAATTGCGGCAAGTATGAATAATGGTTATCAGAATGACGAAGTTTAAGAAGCGTGGAAAGTCAGGTGTGCTTCTGTGGTGCCAGAGAAATCTTAATAAAGATAGGAAAAAATACAAATTTCATTCAGAAAGTGGTTACTTGTAATACGGTAACGGTATACTACCGTATTTTAAGTCAAATTTTAATGATATTTTAAATAAATTTCAGTTCATTTAATCTGCAGTGATTTGTTTAGTATATTGTATATTAACATAGGCTACTTTTTGGATATATTTTTGTACTTACATTGTACATAGTATACACAAAGGCAGAAGTTTTACTTTCCGCCCTAGGTAGGTAATTTGTAATATTTCATTACAGTTAATTAAAGGATGGTAACCCCGAAATTTATGAAATCGAACTTTCAGTCATGTTAATAAATATAATTGAAGATAAATGTTAGATTTCAGAGGGAGAATCCGCTATATGTGTTGCTATGGAGTAATAATAAGTATTGTTGGTCATTTAACATTTTCCAATACTGTTATTTTAACACAGTTCCAGTAATGGATCATATTATAATACTGTATTATAATGCTATTGTGAAAAGAAAAATGAATGTCTGAACCATTAAAATGACTGTTAGTCTTTGTACCAAGTCTAGAATGGTGCAGTGGGCTGCACACTCCTACGGAGAACGAGAGGTCCACGGTTCGATTCCTGGTTCAGACATTCATTTTTCTTTTCACAATATCATTGTTGTTCATGACGCCATCTTATATTTGTTACAACTGTAAAACCAATTTGATTTCGAATTTATTACTGATTATAGAGAATGTTTCAAACGATGTGTGCAGTGATGAATGAAATAGAAAAGGCGTGGAAAGCTGGACGTGGTGAATTAATACAGAAATTAATACAAATTTCAGTATCACTATCAATATTTCAAAATAAATGTTTCTACTTACCGCACTAGTGCATTTGGTAATTTTTAATGTATTGAGATTTATTTTGTTTTCATAGCAAGCAAGATTGTATGCGGGAATGTAAATTACAATGCACATTAACAATAACAATAAATATACAATATTAGTTACATAGTGCAAAAATATATTTAAAATTCATAACCCAACAAACGATACGATATTAAAAACAATCCTCTTTGCCTACGATTCAACTATCAGGTTAATAGTAATAATAATAATAGTAGTAATAATAATAATAATAATAATAATAATAATAATAATAATAATAATGTTTTCTTTATTCTGGCAGAGTTAAGTTCATTCATTTTTATCTCGCACTCAACCAGCACAAATATACAAAAATATATTCACAGTATAATTAGTGGTTAAGGCACTACGCTATAAGTCGGAAGGTCGAGAGTTCACGTCCCGGAGGGGTCAGAATTTTTAAACTGACCAAAACTTTCTGGCGGTACTATGTCCCTGGGGTCGACTCAGCCTCTAACGGAAATGAGTAACAGACGCTTATTCTGGGGTAAAGGCGGACGTCTCGCAGGGCTAACAACCCAGTTGACATCAAGTGCCGATTGTCTAGAAAAAGTGGGAGCCTTAATCTCCTACTAACCCAAGGGCCTTCCGAGGCCTGTAGTGGGATTACTGTACTTTAAAAATATATATATATATATATATATATATATACATTATAAATCGTGGTGTGAGACAAGGCTGCCCCCTATCCCAACACTCTTTGCAATTTATATCAATGAAGTAATATGTTGCTGGAACAAAACATATAAATTTGGAATAAGAATATCAGAAAATAGAAAATTAAACACCCTATTGTTTGCAGATGACCAAATAATAATAGCAAATTCCGAAGATAATCTACAGAAAGGTCTGTATGAACTTAACAAAATTACAGAAGAATATGGAAGATTAAAGATATCTACAGAAAAAACAAAAATTATGGCATTTCAAGGTGTAGATCCTGTCAGAAGTAAAATTGTACTGGACAATAAAATTTTGGAGCAGGTGAATAATTTTACATATCTAGGATGCAATATCTCATATGAAGAAGAAAAGGATGTAAATGCAAAAATATCTAAATTTTTAAGAATTTTAGGGTTAATAAATTCTATCTTCAAGCCACAGTTAGTCCAAAAGCATTCAAGACTGAAAGTGTATAAAACACTGGCTCTTCCAACTCTTTTGTATGGTAGCGAAGTATGGACGTTGAAACAGAAGGATATACAGAGACTTAGATCTGCTGAAATGAGATATCTTCGGAGGACTGCAGGATACACACTACTAGATCACAAAAAAAATGAAGACATCTTAGAAGAATTACACATGGAATCTTTAGAAAACAAAATTTCTGATTATAAGTCAAGATGGATACAACATGTTCTTCGAATGGAAGATCACAAAATATCCAAACTAATGTTAAGATATCAACCCGCAGGAAGAAGAAGACCAGGACGTCCACTCAAAAGACTTCTGGATGGTGTTTCTCTTGAGGCCGAAACAGGTCAACAAATGGCCTAAATTCGTGAATGTACTATGATGATGATGATATATATATATATATATATATATATGTATGTACACCTAGTCGGCCGCGGTGGACTAATGATTAAGTTCGTTGCGTCTGGTCCTGAGGGTACCGAGGTCGCTGGAATTATTTACTCCTCAGGAAAGGACTTTAAGCCGTGGAACCTAAATCTGATGATTTTCAACCTCTTAAAATGGCTTTAAGCCTGAATAAAGGTACCTCTATGCTAAATTTGTGAACCTCTTCATCCTAGTAATACCGACAGTTGCCTGCTAGATGTCTCATTGGTGAGTATGTTGACCACATACCATTCATGACATTTATGTGGACAACAGAGTAGCTAAAATAACTTGGTATACTGCAAACGTAAACACATTTTCTGATAAGAAAATATAAAATACCTAAATACAAACATCAGGGCAGAAGATATTTATTTTTAATTAGACGGATATACATATAATTTTTTTTATATAAAGTGGTAATCATTACTGACAAGATATTTATTTTGATGTTCCTGCTCCTGCAGCAGATTCATAAAATCTCTCTTCAGTCCTTTCTTCGATCCCGGGTTTTACCTGTTTCGTATTCGTCTCTGATGATCTCGATTTTGAAGGTCTAGGCTTCAAGTCTGGAGTAGCCTCACTGTTCATTTCCGCAAAACTTCTTTGATTTCACTTGTCGATGATCGCGATCTTGAAGATCTAGGCTTCAAGTTTGGAGTGGCCTCGTCGTTCATTTCGGCAAACTTCTTTGATTTCACTTGTCCATGATCTCGATCTTGAAGATCTAGGCTTCATGTTTGGAGTAGCCTCATAGTTCATTTACGCACACTTATTTGATTTCACTTCTAGAAGATCGCGATCTAGAAGATCTAGGCTTCATGTTTGGAGTAGCCTGATAGTTCATTTCCGCACACTTCTTTGATTTCACTTGCCGATGATCTCGGTCTTGAAGATCTAGTCTTCAAGTTTGGAGTGGCCTCGTTGTTCATTTCGGCAAACTTCTTTGATTTCACTTGTCCATGATCTCTATCTTGAAGATCTAGGCTTCATGTTTGTAGTAGCCACATTGTTTATTTACGCACACTTATTTGATTTCACTTCTAGAAGATCGCGATCTAGAAGATCTAGGCTTCATGTAAGGAGTAGCCTGATAGTTCATTTCCGCACACTTATTTGATTTCACTTGCCGTTGATCTCGATCTAGAAGATCTAGGCTTCAAGTTTGGAGTGGCCTCGTCGTTCATTTCGGCAAACGTCTTTGATTTCACTTGTCCATGATCTCGATCTTGAAGATCTAGGCATCATGTTTGTAGTAGCCTCATTGTTCATTTACGCACACTTATTTGATTTCAGTTGTAGAAGATCGCGATCTAGAAGATCTAGGCTTCATGTTTGGAGTAGCCACATTGTTCATTTACGCACACTTATTTGATTTCACTTCTAGAAGATCGCGATCTAGAAGATCTAGGCTTCATGTTTGAAGTAGCCTGATAGTTCATTTCCGCACACTTATTTGATTTCACTTGCCGTTGATCTCGATCTAGAAGATCTAGGCTTCAAGTTTGGAGTGGCCTCGTCGTTCATTTCGGCAAACTTCTTTGATTTCACTTGTCCATGATCTCGATCTTGAAGATCTAGGCTTCATGTTTGGAGTAGCCTCATTGTTCATTTACGCACACTTATTTGATTTCACTTGTAGAAGATCGCGATCTAGAAGATCTAGGCTTCATGTTTGGAGTAGCCTGATAGTTCATTTCCGCACACTTCTTTGATTTCACTTGCCGATGATCTCGGTCTTGAAGATCTAGGCTTCAAGTTTGGAGTGGCCCCGTTGTTCATTTCCACAAACTTCTTTGATTTCACCTGTCGATGATCTCGATCTTGAAGGTCTATTCTTCATGTCTCGAGTAATCTCATTGTCCATGTCCGCACACTTATTTGATTTGAATTGTCGATGATCTCGATCTTGAAGGTCAATACTTCATGTCTCTAGTAACCTCACTGTCCATGTCCGCACACTTATTTGATTTGACTTGTCGATGATCTGGATCTTGAAGGTCTATGCTTCACGTCTCGTTGGAGTATCCTCATTTTGCATGTCCGCACACTTATTTGATTTGACTTGTCGATGATCTCGATCTTGAAGGTCTATGCTTCATGTCTCGAGTAACCTCAATGTCCATGTCCGCACATTTATTTCATTGGACTTGTCGATGATCTCGATCTTGAAGGTCGGTGCTTCATGTCTCGATCGAGTAACCTCATTTTCCATGTCCGAACACTCATTTGATTTGACTAGTCGATGATCTCGATCTTCAAGGTCTAAGTTTCATGTCTCGAGTAACCTCATTGTCCATGTCCGCACACTTATTTGATTTGACTTGTCGATGATCTCGATCTTGAAGATCTATGCTTCATGTCTCGATCGAGGAACATCATTTTCCATGTCCGCACACATATTTGATTTGACTTGTCGATGATCTCGATCTTGAAGGTCTATGCTTCATGTCTCGAGTAACCTCATTGTCCATGTCCGTACACTTATTTGATTAGACTTGTCGATAATCTCGATCTTGAAGGTCTAAGCTTCATGTCTCGAGTAACCTCATTGTCCATGTCCGCACAGTTATTTGATTTGACTTGTCGATGATTTCGATCTTGAAGATCTATGCTTCATGTCTCGATCGAGTAACCTCATTTTCCATGTCCGCACACTTATTTGATTTGACTTGTCGATGATCTCGATCTTCAAGGTATAAGCTTCATGTCTCGAGTAACCTCATTGTCCAAGTCCGCACACTTATTTGATTTGACTTGTCGATGATCTCGATCTTGAAGATCTATGATTCATGTCTCGATCGAGTAACTTCATTTTCCATGTCCGCACACTTATTTGATCTGACTTGTCGATGATCTCGATCTTGAAGGTCTAAGCTTCATATCTCGTGTAACCTCATTGTCCATGTCCGCACACTTATTTGATTTGACTTGTCGATGATCTCGATTTTGAAGGTCTAAGCTTCATGTCTCGAGTAACCTCATTTTCCAAGTCCGCACACTTATTTGATTTGACTTGTCGATGATCTCGATCTTGAAGGTCTATGCTTCATGTCTCGAGTAACCTCATTGTCCATGTCCGCACACTTATTTGATTTGACTTGTCGATGATCTCGATTTTGAAGGTCTAAGCTTCATGTCTCGAGTAACCTCATTTTCCAAGTCTGCACACTTATTTGATTTGACTTGTCGATGATCTCGATCTTGAAGGTCTATGCTTCATGTCTCGAGTAACCTCATTGTCCATGTCCGTACACTTATTTGATTACACTTGTCGATAATCTCGATCTTGAAGGTCTAAGCTTCATGTCTCGAGTAACCTCATTGTCCATGTCCGCACAGTTATTTGATTTGACTTGTCGATGATTTCGATCTTGAAGATCTATGCTTCATGTCTCCATCGAGTAACCTCATTTTCCATGTCCGCACAGTTATTTGATTTGACTTGTCGATGATCTCGATCTTCAAGGTATAAGCTTCATGTCTCGAGTAACCTCATTGTCCAAGTCCGCACACTTATTTGATTTGACTTGTCGATGATCTCGATCTTGAAGATCTATGATTCATGTCTCGATCGAGTAACTTCATTTTCCAAGTCCGCACACTTATTTGATCTGACTTGTCGATGATCTCGATCTTGAAGGTCTAAGCTTCATATCTCGTGTAACCTCATTGTCCATGTCCGCAGACTTATTTGATTTGACTTGTCGATGATCTCGATCTTGAAGATCTATGCTTCAAGTCTCGATCGAGTAACCTCATTTTCCATGTCCGCACACTTATTTGATTTGACTTGTCGATGATCTCGATCTTGAAGATCTATGCTTCATGTCTCGATCGAGTAACCTAATTTTCCATGTCCGCACACTTATTTGATTTGACTTGTCGATGGTCTCGATCTTGAAGGTCTAAGTTTCATGTCTCGAGTAACCTTATTGTCCATGTCCGCTAACTTATTTGATTTGACTTGTCGATGATCTCGATCTTGAAGATCTATGCTTCATGTCTCGATCGAGTAACATCATTTTCCATGTCCGCACACATATTTGATTTGACTTGTCGATGATATCGATCTTGAAGGTCTAAGCTTCATGTCTCGAGTAACCTCATTTTCCATGTCCGCACACTTATTTCATTTGACTTGTCGATGATCTAGATCCAGAAGGTCTATGCTTTATGTCTCGAGTAACCTCATTGTCTATGTCCGCACACTTATTTGATTTGACTTGTCGATGATCTCGATCTTGAAGGTCTATGCTTCATATCTGTAGTAACCCTATTTTCCATTTCCGCATACTTCTCTGATTTGAATTTTCGATGATCTCGATCTGAAAGTCTAGGCTTCATGTCTCGAGTAACCTGATTGTCCATATCCGCACACTTCTTTGATTTGACTTATCGATGATCTCGATTTTGTAAGTCTAGGCTTCGTGTCTGGAGTTGCCTCATTGTTTATATCCGCACATTTCCTTTAATTGAAATGAATTTTCTTCTTAGCTTACGGTAACCTCGTCTTTGCCTCTGGCTACGTACAGTACTTCCGCTGCAAGTACTTCGGCCACTTCGGCTACTACTGCTCTTACTACGACTTCTGCCACTACTTCTCCGTTCACATGAACTCCTGGAACTTGACTCCTCCTACTCTTGCGATTTCTAGTTCCTACACAAGTACTTCTTCTTGGTCTTTGTGATTTCCTCATTCTTCTGCAGGAAGACAGGCTTCTACTTTTGTTTCTCCTACTACAACGTCTTCTTGCCCTGTAAGCGCTTTTCCTCGATTTGCGAGACTTGCTATTTTTGCGCATGCGTTTTCCACGATCTCGCCTAACTCTTGTAGGACCACAAGCATTACGACTTTCAGGTTATTTTAAATGGTTAGAATCACTAGCCACGCGATATCTCTCACGAAATCTCTTCGGCAATTGCCCGCTTCACATTTTGCTCTAGCGATTTCTTAACCTGTGCTGGTAAATTTCTGTGACGGTTAGGTCTTGCATTCTAATCCATGTTCTTAATTATCTGCTTATATGTGAAACCACTAGATATTCTTAGTGATTCATCGCTTGGAATACATAGATCTTAATGTCCGTCTTAGGCGCCTTATTATGATTTATAATAAATTTTTAAATACTTGTAATTTATATATGTTCCAAATGTCTGATTTATAATACATTTTTTAATACCTGTAATTCATATATGTTCCAAATGTCTTTGCTTCACATTTTGCTGTACCGATTTCTTAACCTGTGCTGGTAAATTTCTGTGACGGTTACGTCTTGCATTCTAATCCATGTTTTTAATTATCTGCTTATATGTGAAACCACTAGATATTCTTAGCCATTCTATCGCTTGGAATATATAGATCTTAATGTCCGTCTTAGGCGCCTTATTATGATTTATAATAAATTTTTAAATACTTGTAATTTATATATGTTCCAAATGTCTGATTTATAATACATTTTTTAATACCTGTAATTCATATATGTTCCAAATGTCTTTGCTTCACATTTTGCTGTACCGATTTCTTAACCTGTGCTGGTAAATTTCTGTGACGGTGTCTTGCATTCTAATCCATGTTTTTAATTATCTGCTTATATGTGAAACCACTAGATATTCTTAGCCATTCTATCGCTTGGAATATATAGATCTTAATGTCCGTCTTAGGCGCCATATTATGATTTATAATACATTTTTAAATACCTGTAATTTATATATGTTCCAAATGTCTGATTTATAATAAATTTCTAAATGCTTGTTATTTATATATGTTCCAAATGTCTTTCTGTATACTCCTCTAGATTTTTAGACAAATATCAATTCTTCTCTTTTTAATAATACAATACCATTATTTTAATTTTGAAATTAGATTTAAATTATAATTTGGAAGAAGGTGTGGAGTCGAAATTTCGAACGCAAAAATTTTCTAGAAACAAACATTGTTTCCATAGAAAACGTTGCACTGTTGTGTCATTTTTTTAATAATCGTTGATATAGTAGGGTTATAATGTGTATTTAATAATCTATGACGTTAAAATATGCGAAATAAATCATAACTAAGTCACTGGCATTCTTGAAACCAAAGGTTCATGGCCTGACGGACATACGTTCTCCATACATCCCCTGTCCTGAGCATTTTTTTCCAATCATCCCCTGTGTAATTTGCCTACCTCAAATCATGATTAATGTTATTCTCCAGTCGTATTCTTGACTTACCTACTGGGAGCTTTCCCTCAAATATACTTACAAGAAGTACCCATGCCTCTCTTTCATGGGTGCATCATCAGGTCTTGTCGGTCTACGGGAGTCAACTATGTTATTACATATGGTTTCCCATAAAGATTATGTAACTCAATGTTAAGTATTATAAATTAATCTGTTTACCTCTCTTTGTTCCAAAAATTTTCCTAAGAACTTTATTCTCAAATATCGTATTTGTTCGTGTAATTTGCCCACTTTTTAATTTACTTTCTCCACTAAAATATCGGGGAGTGTAAAATATGCGAATTTTTAAAATTAGAGGTCCTGTTCTGAGTTATTTAAATTATGGTAGGTAAGTTTAGTAATTAAGAATACAGTAATTTTGCGATCTCTTATAATTTTATAGCACAATACTGTAGGGAACTTCGTACAAAATTCTAACAAATATATTAGTAAGTAGACTTACTCCCTATATTGATGACATTCTAGGAGATCATCATTGTGCATTTAGAAGAAACAGGTCTACAACAGACCTGTATAAGACAGATTTTAGAAAAGAAATGGGAATTTAATGGTACTGTACATCAACTATACGTAGGCTTTCAAAAAGCATATGATTCAATTAAGAGGGAGAAGTTATATAGTATCCTGCTGGAATTCGGAATTCCTAAAAAGTTAGTTAGACTTATACGAATGTGTCTAAATGGCTCAACGAGTAGGGTGCGTGTAGGCAAACAGTTTTCAGACACTTTTGAAATCCAGAATGGATTGAAGCAAGGAGATGCACTATCTCCTCTACTATTTAATTTTGTACTAGAGCATGTCATTAAATCTTTAGAGAATGAGGAAGGCTTACAACAGAATGGTATTAATAAGCTGTTAGTTTATGGTGATTATGTAGTACTACTGGCCGATAGCGAGGAGATACTAAAGGCCAACACGCACACACTATTGAGTAACACTAAGAAATTAGGACTGGAAGTAAATATCAGTAAAACTAAATATATGGTCACACGTAGAAATACATTATATAATGGAAATGGACAGCTAATGACAAATGAGGGAAATTTTGAGGAATTGGCTGAATTCAAATACCTAGGAACAATAATCACAAATAGGAATGAGAAAGAATGCACAAAGGAAATTAAACATAGGCTCAATTCTGGAAATGCATGCTATTATGCATTGCAGAGACTTTTGATGTCCCAACTCCTTTCAAAAAACGTTAAGCTGAAAATATATAAAACTATTATTCTACCAGTTATATTATATGGGTGCGAAACATGGACTCTTACTTTAAGGGAGGAAGGGAGATTGCGAGTATTTGAGAATAAAGTTCTTAGGAAAATTTTTGGACCAAAGAGAGATGAACAGACAGGTGAATGGAGAAGACTACATAACAATGAACTACATGGTCTTTATAGGAAGCCAGATATAATAAGAACAGTTAAGTCCCGTAGACTGCGATGGGCAGGACATGTTGCGCGTATGGGGAATGAAAGACGTGCATGGAAACTTCTTGTAGGAAAGCCAGAAGGAAGACGCCCAGTTGGTAGACCAAGAATGAGGTGGGAGAACAACATTAACCATGATTTAAGGGAAGTAGATTATACAAGGAATGATTGGAAAACATTAGCTCAGGATAGGGATGTATGGAGAGCTTATGTCCGTGCGGCCATGAACCTACGGGTTCGATAGTGCCAGTGAGTAAGTAAGTAATACTGTAGGGAATCTTGCTGAAATGTTCCGCGAAAATTATCACTTTCAATTTATATGATGCTGCGTAATTGTTATTTTTCTTTCCATGTTGAAATACGGTATACATCCAAGTTGACATTAGATATGTTTAAGTCAACTGAAATATAGGTATTCATTTTTCTAAAAGTAGTCTCCACCAAGGGCAAGCATTGTTAAAGTAGTGGGACTTTGCGTTTCTTTGTGAAGCAAGTAATTGCTGGTAAATGACCTTCATTGGAATGTAAGAATTGGCAATGGAATTCAGGGAAGGAAAATCTCTATTACTCTGGAAAGAAAATTTACCTAAAATCTGTGCGCAAAATACATAGAGCTAAAATAAGGTTCAAAATAATCCCTTAAAAATTAGGGTGCGCAAAATACTTGGAGGTCAAATTACGTGAGCAAATATGATACTCGTAATCATTTCTTCTCCTTTAAAATAAGAGATCATGTTTCTCAACTGTATAACTGGAATAATAATTTGTATATATATTTTCAGTTTAACATTTTTTAGAGAAGTTGGAATAACAAGAGTCCCTGTAATGAAACATACCATGTGCTTCCTGAGTTTATGTTCAATTTATTCCTACGCCACTTCTTCAGAATTTCCCTTAAGTTATTATTTGGTATCCACTTTCAATATATAATGCATTTCTACAAGTAACCATATAATTAGTTTTATAGTTTTATTCATATTTAATTCCATGCTCAGTTCTTTAGTGTTATCTCCGTGTAACCCATGTCAGCGTTTCTTGTAGTTTGTATTTCAAGGCGAAAGATCGTCAATCTCTCTTCACTGGGGATATGCATTTTGACCTGTCCAGCATTAGTGATCCTTTTAACAACAAAGGTTGGTACAAGTAGGGTTGGTTCCCTTTTCCCAATATGTTTCCTCCTTGAGTAAACAGTCCTTTTCTTCCAATCCACTTCTTTTCATGGCTTCTTGGATATGATCATTCCAATTTTGTTTTGTTGCTACAATCTCCTTCTTGTTGTTGGTATCCATTTTAAGATCTTCATGCCCATTTTGTGTTGTTCAACATGAGTGTTTGCCATTTCAATTGCCTCTTCATGTATTTCATCTCTTATTTACTAACAAATTAACTAACCACTGACACCTTCTAACCCGCATGTTCATGGCCGCGCAGACTTAAGCTCAACACGCATCCCTATTATGAGACAACGTTTTCCAATCATCCCGTGTGTAATTTACCTCAAACAATTCATAATTTTCTAACACCTTATTCTTGGCCTACCTATTCGGCATTTTCCGTCTTATTTTCATAATGGAATTTTCATGCTCGTCTTTCATTCCCCATTCGTCCATATATCTTACCGTTGCAATCTAAGAAACTTAACTGTTTGTATTACATCTGATCCACATACAGATCATGTAGCTTTTTGTTATGTAGTCTTCTCCATTCACCAGTGTGTTGGTCTCTCTTTGGTACGTACATTTGCTAGAAACTTTATTCTCAAATACTCGTAATATTTTCTCCTTCCTTAAAGGAAGAGTCCATGGTTCACGTCCAGATAATAGAGAGAATAGTCGTTACATGTTACTCAGTTTCACTTCTCTGAGAGATGTTGGAATGACAAAAGTCCCCGTAATCATTTCCAGAAAAGAGTTTCTGTCTGATGTAAGATTTTAAATAAAATTAAATATAAATTCTTTGTGTTTGTGATAATCTGTAATATTCTGGGATGTAGACAAATGAGAACATTTTTAATATCCAAATACCACTTTGGGAAGCAGGGAAATAAATGTTTCATGCAAAATTTCATACGGAATTCACCTATAATATAGACGTTTAACATGATTTATGGAAATTGTGTCAACTATTGTCAAAATGTATAACAAAGATGAACGTGGCTGAAGAAGGAAACTGAGAGGAACTTCGGGTAATGCGGACCCCTATTTTGAATTTGTTGATTTTCTTCTTTTAATTAAGTCAGTTGAATTTTGCTTAATAATCATTAGTATTATAACTATGAAATAGCATTGTTATTTTATTCAAATACGGAAACATCTTCATAATTTATAAACTTTTTTACATTACAAGAAAGGTCCACTTTAACCTAAATATTAGGGTAAAGTGGATCCTAGAGTCCACTTTAGCTATTTGTCTATTTTTTAGTTTCTTTACTCTATTATTGTATACAGAGAGGAACAAATTAATCAGAAAATATTTATGACTGATCGTAATTAAAAAGCGTTGATATTTGTTTAATGTTTTGAAAAAATAATCTTGATTATAACATTCACACGTCATTCAACTGCAGAGAGCGACGGTCTTTGGGTTTAGTAAAATTAAATGATATTAAATAAAATTAAGTGCATGGTTTTTACAGATAACATCGCCATTGATAAAATATACGTATACCTGTAAAGTGGATCCACGTCCGCTCTAACGGGCTCGTGGAGGGTCCGTGTTAAGCGATTTCCTTTGTTATGTTTAATTATTTTATACAGCCGCCATGTCACATAATATCAAACCAAACGTATCAGTATATTAAAACAGTATCTACATAATATAAAATATTTAGGAGTTTTTTCAATATTTGTAATATTCAATAGAAGAAATTAAGGATAAATTCTTAGCCTGAAATTTTTTAAAATGGTCATTTTCATAAATGTCACATATGAACCCTTATTCTCACAGAAATGAGAGAAACGGACCTTGAACACGTCATAGGTGATGAGGGAAGAGAGTATATTAATTTCTGTTTAAGGACAGCACCAATTAAAGAAGATATTAACAGGGTACACTAAAACCGATGGGTCCACATTACCAGAACTTCCTCTATATTAAGAAAGAGAAAGGTGGGAAATTAAGAAACAGCACCGTACTAAGAATTTTAAAAATACAAACTTTATAGGCCTATAGATTATTTTGTGTTCTGTGATATCATTAAAAAAAGGAATTTACTTTAAAATTCGTTCTCCAATTATCATAACTTAGAGGATCAATAACCAGATTTTAATTTCTAAAGGAGAAGGACTTGTGGCATGAATGGGGAATGCAAGAGGGGCATGGAAATTTCTTGTAGGAAGACAAGAGGGAAATCGCCAATAGGTATGCTAAGAATGAGATAAGAGAATAGCATTAACTGCGATTTGAGACAGGTACATTATTATACAGGATATGATTGAAAAAATAGCTCAGGATAGCCATGTATGGGGAGATTATGTCTGCTTGGCCGTGAACCTATGGGATCGATAGTCCCAGTGAGTTAGTTTTAAATGGAAATAAAATATAGAAAACCACACGAAATCAAGAAAATTGTATGTAGTAAAATCAGAGGGGAAGCGCCCTGTAGGTAGACCAAAATACCATTAACCACGATTTAGGGGAATTATATCTTGCAGGGGATGATTGTAAAGTATTAACGCTGGAGGGGATGTATGTAGAGGTAATGTCGGTGCGGCCAGGAACATATGGTTTCGATTGTGTCAGTGATAAGGTAGAAAATCATATTCATTTAATTTGAAGAATTTCGTAGTAACAGTTATATAAGACACCGGCATACGTCATCAGAAAATAGTTGATTTTATGTTTATGTTAGGAAGTATATCATGATCTTCGTAAACAGAGACGATCATTGTAACCATCAATCCACTAGGATCTACTTGCTCTAAATCTTGTGAATCCCCCTGCTGCAATACATTCTGTAGCCATTCTGTTTAATTAAGAAAATATAATTTTTTAATATTAAATAGGTAGTAATAGCAGCAGGTCCTTGGCTTCTAAAACATGTATAAGAAACATTGGATGCAAGAGACTACATGGAAAATAATGAATAAGAAGGCATTAAAGCAAAATTAAATATGAGCCGAACGCAACACGAGTCTTGCTTATATTGAACACTTCGAAAATATATTTGTCAATGCGTTGTAAACATAATTAAAAAATAGTATTTCATATAAAAAATAATGTGACATTTCAAACTAGTGTGACGTCATATTAGTGTAATAGTCAAATTAATATAATAAACCGTGCTCAATAGTAGAAATCTGTACCAACTATTCTAAATTTTTATATGAAAACAAAGATACAACACTCGCTACGTCATCACAAACAACTGGTATTCGTGGAATCCATCTGCATGTAAACGTAGCACACTATGTTCCACACTAGACCATCATCCATGTGCGGGGACTTTTTTCACTGGGAGTGGAGTAACATATGTAAGGACATATCTTAATAGATACTTATACAAGGTAAATTTAGTTCTTTTAATTCGCCAAATGTAATTTTAACATGTTTCTGTGAGCATAATAGCATCTGTAATTTTAAAACTCATGTTCAACCACCGTTGAGGTTATTGATTAAAATATTAAAATTATAAAATTCGTAACAGATTTTGTCTTTAACGAGTAAAGCATGGACTTAATTGGTGATCACAGTAATATTAAGAGCAGTTGCAGAGAACGGCTTCTTTGTTGACAATAATAATTGCTGTACAACGTGCAGGCTATAATAAGACATAACCTTAATTTGTCTTACACCATGTACAGGTAAAGCCAAATCCTTTTTCCTCGCCGCAGAAACGCAATATCTTCTAGACACACCTCCACTTTATTTGTTTCCTCCTCACCCCGAAAGCGTCAATCATATTCTCACCTTTAGAGTTGCAATTGCTTGTCTCCCCACCCATGTTACTCCCATACCCTGCCTCTCAGCTGTCAGCTGACCTTAAACGTCACTAAAATACGCCCGTTCGCGCAAATCGCGGACGAATTATTTGGCTATACCTCTATGCACAACTTGTTTCCGGTGGTCAGCAATGCGAAAGCAATGAAATCCGTGCTTTATTAATGAGGCTAAATATACCAAACTACCTTCTTGAAATTTATAGTTCAATATAGTGATATGTTAACCATTATTCCACCGGTGCCGATTACTCTAATAGGCAATCTTGTATTTGACAAGTACAAGCGTAAATTTTCATATTTTTGTAAAGTTTTTATTACAGAGTGCCCATTACAAACTATTGTAATACTACATAATCTTAGCGAATTTGTAACAGCCTTCATTACTCATTTATACACCGTGTCCACAAATATCATACTTTAAACTACTACTACGTCGCTTTGGATAATCGTATCTAAATGAAATTGATGATAATCAAAAGAGAATCTTAAAACGTTTTTGCTATACCTCATAGATATTGAATGTGGCCCCCACGAATAACGCTGCGGACATCGCTGTCTGCTAAATATCCAACAATGAACCCATATCGGCCACAAAAACATGATTAAATTTAGTTTAGTTTCTGTATTGTTGTCCATTATTTTCCATTGTTGACATTGTTAACATGTATAAAACTTTTTGAGTTTCTCTTTTTATTGTCACCAATTTCATTTAGATATGATTTTCCAAAGCGACGTAGTAGTAGCATAAAGTATGATACTATATTTGTGGATGGACACGTTGTATAATTCTTTTAATTATAAAAAAATCATTACCTTATATAGCACAGTCGTCCTCAACTATAATAATTTCTGTTATAATTCTCCTTATATCATAAAAAATCAAAGCTTTTCGAAGTCAAGAACCTTCTTTATACTAAACTTATTTATATAGTTTATAAAGGGTACTTTGGTTATTAACTGTATTTTCATTTAATACATTCTAATGCTCTGCTTCTTTAATATTTTGGAAGAAATTGAAATAATCAATCTTCTGTCTACTGTTTTCTTTGCGTATTATTGCCAATATTTGATTTATTTAAAATAATGTATACCTTAACAGTGTTCAAATATGAATATTAAAAGTATACATTTATATAAATTCAAAATAATGTCATGTTACACCTGCCAATTGAGATCTCCTCAATATTTGTTTCTAAATTATAAAATTCAACTTATTAATAAAATTTTCAAACTATTAGTAATGTTTGTCCATAACTAACTCTCTGGCACTGTTGAACTCTTTTAAGTTTCATTGCCGTTCCTTACATATATCTATGCTGAGCTAATGATCCTGTAAAATCGATTTCTGAAAATGATAGTTAAAGCTATTTCCCTAGCCTCATTCTTGGGCCTATCCATCGCAATCTACGAGGCTTAACTGTTCTTATTAGGCCTATCATGTAGTTCGGTGGTATGAAGTCTTCTCCGTTCGCTTGTCATTTTTCTGTGGTCCAAAAATTTCGAAAGAACTTTATTCTCAAATACTCGTAATTTTTTCTCTTCCGTTAAAGTAAAAGTCCATGATTCACATCTTATAATATAACTGGCAAAATAACAGTTTTATATATTATTAGTTTAATATTTTTTGAGAGAAGTTGGGACGACAAGATTCCCTTTAATACATAATAGCATGCATTTCCAGAATTGAGCCATGTTTAATTTTTTTGTGTCCTTATTCCCGTTTGTAATTATTGTTTCTATGTACTTGGATTCAGTCACTTCCTCAAACTTTGCCTCGTTTGTCTTTAAATGTCAATTTACTATGAATGTATAATGTGTTTCTTTATGTAATCATATGTAATGTTTGTCCATAGGATCATTTATTTGTACTGGTCACTTTCCTCCCTATTTGAATACTCTCTTACGAAATGCATCCTTTTCAGTGATCAATTTTTTACATTCCTATAATAAATTGCCAGATGTTTGTTTCAGGTGGACAATACGAATTACTACTGTAGGTAGCATGTCAATTGATTGCCTACAGTAACAAATTCATAAAGTGATATTTTGAACGGAGAATGATATTCCATGACAAGAACATATTGAAAGACGTAGCACAAAGTAAATCAACATGAAATATTACGGACATTATGTCTTTACCACGTAAATTCCACTGACACAACATTTAGTGACACGCCCTTAACAATAAAGATTTTCGACTCTAATCACAGCTTTGTATTCATGTCCTATAAATTACGAAAAGTCACAAGTATTCATAATATAGTCTTTCCTCTTTCTTTAATTTCTGGTCTATAGGAGGAAATTTTATAACAGCGCCCTTCAATCTTTATATATAAAAAGGAGCGTGAGTCTGTCTGTCTGTCTGTCCGTTTGTCTGTCCTTCATGGACTCAAAAACCACTTGTACGATTTCAATGGGGTATATTTCCATCATTTAGGGATTTTTTCTGGGACAATTAACATATATAACATATTACACTACGTACTATACTGTCAGTGCTAAAAAAAGGCATCGATGCACTAAAAGAGTCACTTTTTTAGGCACTTAAATGGCTTACGCTGCCTAAACCATAACAAATACATCACATTAATGTACATAGAATAAAATATCACAACAATATCTACAAAAAAGTCCGTGATAGCATATGTCTATCTTTCACAGATAATTCACAATAGCCATTTTTCTCTTTCAGCTCATTATTACCAAGAAGATCGGGATGAGTAGAATCCCAGACAAGCGTAGCGAACGCACGAAGCACGTGGTATCTAAAAGTTATCACGATATAAATTTATATTTATTTTTCTCTCTACTTATTCAACTAAACATGAACTTTTAATTTATTTACGCGTAATATTAGCTAGTATGAAATAAAACAGCCTATGATAAGTACCGAAAGAACGGGCACTGCCTACAAGGTGCTGCCCCTAGGAGTGGGAATAACCCAATGGTCGCTGTGCCCTGGTCACATGACATTCTAGATACATTGATTGTTTTATAACATAGAGTATCAATCAACTCATTAAACACTTATTTAAAACTTAGTTCAAAATACAATTTTAAACGGACACGTTCGATAATAATTAGGTAGTACTTTATTTAAAGTACTAACAGGAGTTTATTAACCAAGCTAATTAGGTTTCCTTATTTCACTATAGAAGTCAGTGAATGACATGTAGTTAGTATATCGCTTCAAAGAGACACTAATGGTTGGATAGGGAAGTCGGTTAAATGGTCCTCACGAAAGAACTGCCGAGACCACCAAATCATTTAAAACAGTTCATGAAATTGTCTTTTAATGTAATATTATTTATTTTTTTATTATTGATTTCGTACATCTCAATGATGGATAAATCATATTTGAAGAGAAAAATTATACGCTCAGACCGGGACTTGAACCCGGGACCCTTGGTTCTCTAGACCAAGTGCTCTACCAACTGAGCTACCTGAGCAAGTACCGATCTAAACGCAAATCTTTCTCTATATACATTGTAATTCCCATCCACCAAATGCTGTGAACCAAGGGTCCCGGGTTCAAGTCCCGGTCTGAGCGTATAATTTTTCTCTTCAAATATGATTTATCCATCATTGAGATGTACGAAATCAATAATAAAAACTTGGAAAAAGCCGTACTGGCTGTAATATATAATTCCCAAATATGTCTTCTTAATAAAGGAGCCGCCATTTGCAAGATAGAAGCATGGCTTCACAGCATTTGGTGGATGGGAATTACAATGTATATAGAGAAAGATTTGCGTTTAGATCGGTACTTGCTCAGGTAGCTCAGTTGGTAGAGCACTTGGTCTAGAGAACCAAGGGTCCCGGGTTCAAGTCCCGGTCTGAGCGTATAATTTTTCTCTTCAAATATAATATTATTTAGTTTATTTTGTCTTTAGAACATTTTTAAAAGGATTTTAAAAGCTGTTATTCCTTTTACGGTACATTTTTTTTTAATATTTTAAAGCATCATATATGAGATTATAAAGCATTAGGGCTAATGTTAGTGATTGTACATTTGAAAGTAGTTTACATTTGACAATTCTGCAATGTGATAAACATTTTCGTCCACCGAAAAACCCCTAGTAGCGACAGAAAGTTTATGTATGGCATCGTTCCATGTGACCAAGGACAGAGATAACGAAATCAGTTCTCCCTCTTCTACCCTCTTCTGTCCGATTGTGTTTCGAATAATCAAACTGAGTAAGTACGTTACTTGTAAAATAAATGTATTTATACCTCTTTATAGGTATTAATTACAATTAACTAGTAGACTACAATTTTGGTAGGATAATCTCTTTTACTGGGACATACAAAAAGTAATAACAACACTGCTATAACACCGCAAAAAATTATTTAGGTTACTTTTGTCATTACGAACTTAATTTGTAGTCTCCTGCAAAGTCAACTACACGTTGCCAAATCCGTGAAAGACGACACCCTCCATCTGCAGCACCATTTAAAGCAGGATTTTAATATTAAAATAAATATGAAAGTTAAAGTTAATAATTTTGTATTTTAAAATTATTTTTAATATCTAAATAGTATTACGTTAATAAATAAAAACATCTAAATAATTCAGTGTCAGTTATTGTAAAATAAAAGGATAGAAATGTCTTAATAATAATTAAAGATATTTTAAAAGATAAAGATTTTTGTAAAGAATGCTTTTAAAAATTGTTCTTCTAATTCATTGTTGTCAAAATTATAAGTCCTTCTATTAAAACATTAATAAAAAAACAACTATATATTCCTAAATGAAATAGAGAACACCAGGAATGTCGAAAGACAAACTGGGGCATAAAAAAACAAAAAAACAAAACTCTGAATGATATTAGAATAATTCCCTTTGTTATTTAACAAATTTAATTTAACCTTATATTTAAAGAAGTCTTAATCAATAGAAATTAAAAATAACATCATGTGATATAACATTGTTCTTAAAATTATAATATATTAAAATTATTCATTCTGTATAAAATCTTTCATCCGGGATAGAAACAACAAGAGCTCTCCTGACAAAATCTATTATTCAGTACAAGAAGATGACTGAGTGAACTAAAAATTAATAATATAAAAGAAAAATAATTAATTTTAGGAAAAGAGAAGAATTTATTTTAAACCGACAGTGAAGAATAATTTCACCTGAATGTACTTGATCTGCTGGGAACTCTAGAATTGAATACATTTACATAATTTCTACAAGAAACAGTTTTGTGATTGTGAAGCGTTTTCCTAACCTGCAGTATTACAACTTCCGACCCCTGAGAAGAGAATCCGGCTGTACCAAAAACTAAACCCAACCTAAACCAATAATCCGTTTTGGAGTACAAATCCTTCTTCCCGTTTCTGGATATTTCTCTCTCATCTGATCGATCTAGAGTTGTCTGGAAATCAATGAATTCGAATGCCTCATAGAGGTTCTTTGATCTTTGAGAATAAGTTATAGTCACATGACCAATTTTCTCACCTTAAACTTGCCCAAACTAACACTAACACTAATTTTCCCTTATTTTAACCCTAACTTGCCCACTAATATAGGTAGAATCCTGGGATAGAATTTCCTTTTATATGAGCAAATACAGGGTATCCCATTCAAACCTCCCACATTTTAATTAATCATAAATAATAAAGTATGCTGAATTATGAGACGAATATGATACGGCCCTAATAGTGATTAATGAATATAAGAAATGAATAAATAATGAAGGAATAGAATATAGTTAAAAATAAATTAAGTTTCATGTTGGTAAATAGTTCTCACAAGAAGCGGTTGAAACCCTAAGTAAAAGAGGTCATAAACATGTAACTCCTCAAATTAGACCTGAAATATTTAAGCTGGGTCTAGCTTCAAAACTCACGTTTGGGAGAAATGTCAATCTCCAAATTTACAATCGCGTTAAGCCCAAGCTGGCAAACACGGTCCCTAGCCGTGAGAATAAAATCAAAAGGTAGGTGGTGGTTTAAATAAAATAGTTACACGCCCTTGGAGGACATGTGATTAAATATTCTAACCAATCGAAATCAGAGTTAGGGTAGAGACCATATATGGGAATAATTGGTCCTGACTTCGATACGGAACTCATGAGGACAAAATTTAAGACACGGACACTTCTACTCGACACTTAGAAGGAAGAAGATCTTGATTGCATAGTAAAAAATTATCTTGTAACAGCGATTAGGGACTTAGGGAAAATCTCCCGAACTCATAAGTCATTTGCTAGTCCTCATTAGCGAAATATCGAAGGCCAGGGACAGAAAAGTTTTATTTTTACTGTGTAACGTTCATTTAAATTGGCAGAGATTAATTAAATAAAATAATTCAAACAATTAGTGATTGTCTGTTCCCACGCAATTCTCCTTCCGAACCCTATATAGATAGGAGTCTCAGCGCTCACCCTGAAACCGACTAGCTACCGAGGAAGGGCAAGTAAATTCACAATTAAAACAAAGTGAAACCCAAGTGACATTCAACAGACACCCTCCCAAAATTACTGCCCCAAAGTGTCGCCCAACGAAAGGGTCCTTTTTACTGTGACAAAGTGTTTTCAACGTGAGTGCATTGAAAAATAAGAGTGACTCACGAAAGTTGTGGACTGAACATCATGATCCAGCAACAGTGTGGAAGACAACATTCTAACCACGAGATGGAAGGAGCAGCCAGGAGTGGACAACAATCCAACGGAGCGAGTTAATAAAGAAATAACAACGTGCCTCCGAATATTATGCAATAAGAGACATAGTAATTGGGTAAAATACGTGCCAGTAACTGAGAAGGTACTCAATCACTCGATAAATACCGTAACTGGATACGCCCCTATCACGTTAATGTGTGGTATAGAACCAAACAAGCTGGTACCCTATGTCCCAAGTGCGATTCCGTCGGGAGGCGTAGAACTGACAGATACAGAACGCTGTCGACGAGCATTCCAGAGGATAAAGGAACGAGCTGAAAAGAGAAAATCCAGGGTGAAACGTAGGAAACATACATGGATCCCTACAATTGGTAGTAAAGTCCTTGTGCGAAAATATTTCATTATCAAACAAACTAAAAAAGATATATTCGCGCATGAACACGATTTGGAAGGGACCTGGTATTGTTAGCCAACAATTTGGTACACATACTTTCCGAGTCGATCATTTAGACGACCCAAATAAAACGATGGGAGTATTCCATTTACAACTCCTCAGGCCGTATAAAGAGTTCACAGCTGATATCTCAGTTTAAAAAAAAAAAAAAAAAAAAAAGGAAATGGTTCATTACATACGCTAATATGCATCTGCATGGTATGCAAAAGAGTTAAATAAAATACGTAAGCAAAAACGATATCTGGTAATATTAGTATGATAAATGCAAGAAGTGTTGGTCATGCATATATCAGATTAGTATTAGGAAAATGTAATGAGAAATAGTTTAAAAGGGTCTTATATTTGTACTTGCTAGAAAACATGAGACTAGACAAATGTTGACGAAAACAGGGGAAGAAAATTTAAATTTACAGAGGGAGCGAGAGGCACCACCCCGCTTTATAAAAACATAATAAAAATAATTATAATGTATATCTGCCTTAATCTAAAGCGTGAACAATAACAGAGACGATGATAATAATAATAAGTAAATTGTGAAAATTACAAAGAAATGAACAGCTGATCGTAGTGGGAATATTTAAGAAAATGTTGAACCCAGTCTAGAATAGAGATAAAAATCAGTTCACTAAACTTAAAATGTTGTAAAAGATGAAAGAGTGCGAGTGAGACGGAAATAGGCACACCCTTCACAGGTACAAAATTCATTTGTCGAAAACAAGTTACTTACACAAATACGATGTGAAATGAATAAATAATTGTTTAAAACAAAACTCTTAAAAATACAAAATAACCATGTGTTATTATAACTTCATAGTTAATGTTCTTAAAAACCTAATATTATTCTTAAGGAATAAAATGGAAGCGTTATAAGCATACGAAAATTTAAGAAAGAGGTTAAGGCATCGTCCTCTTAACAGTTTATGATTGGTGACAGATAAAATATATAGCGTAGACAAAGTAAAAGAATGAATAAATACAGGATCAAAGCCCGAAGGAGGCGTTTATATTACGTCCTTTTAAATGATAAACGTTCGCTCATATGATAGCGAGAATTATTAAGGGTAGATAGAGCGACATGATTTTGATTCGACCGGTGTTGTCGAGCTGTTTTACTAATGAAATATAAATTGTCGTCAAAAAACGAAATTGACGAATATGAGCTACGATGATATAAAATTCTGTATACAACGACGGTTCTGCGCGTATGAAATGTGATATTATGTTACCGACAAGTAAATAAATAAGGATAATTTCCACCTTAATCGATTGAATAAAAATAATATGCGAATGATGAATAAAGGAGTTCTATAAGAATAAATAGATTATCAAGGTATTGTGAAGATCAGTCAGTGAACATGCTGAAATAAATTTTCAATGACCACAGCTAAGGAGCGCCTATTTAAAAAAAAAAAAAAAAGAGAGAGATAGATTTACAAAGGAATTATTATGATGAATCGTGAAATGTTCTGAAAACTGAGATCGCGCTATAAACATATATGATTATTATTAAACACCAATATGCTGGTTTTATATAAGGTGATCTTCGAAAATTGGACAGAGGAAACTAATTAGTAAATTGTACCATTTGATTAAAAGAGGGCAAATATTTTAAAGGCAACATAAAGATCTATGTCTCATTAATTAAAATGACGACCCAAATAGAATAAATTAGTAGCTAAGTTAGAATAAAATAAAATGATAGTTTATAATAAGTTAGTTCCAGTGCCATATGTACAGTGTGAACCATGGAAAGTGCGAACGATATAGAGGGATGATATAAAAACAAAAATGTTCATGACATTGCCAAAAATAACTGATTGATATATGAAAACGTTATATGCGAAAGTACCTAGCGTGTGAAGAAAAAGTGACGTAACTTACAACATAAACAAACTAATAGAACGTGAAAAAACGCAGAAGATGTATGGGCTATGATAAAGTACCCCATAGGAGGTTTAGAATCAGACAAACAATTGTTGATCAAAAAAAAAAAAAGTAAGGTGAACCACCGATCGCAATTGGAGTTTAAATGTACAGGTTTTCTGTTTTTCTTTTTGTTGTTTTCTAAGTGGTAATCTGCAGAAAACTGTAGGTAAACCAGGGTGATATATGGTCAATAATATAATCTTTATTGTGTTTATAAAAACATTTCCATATATGGCACTTGTAGGAAAAGTAATAATGTTAATACATTTTGGTTTGATGTAATTAGCATATTTAATTACTTCTCTTCTAAGGGGAGCTGTGTTAAAAAAAAAGATATTTTTAACTTTACGTTAATATTTTTTTTTTGTTTTAACAAGAGGCATTGTGAGACGAATATGATACGGCCCTAATAGTGATTAATGAATATAAGAAATGAATAAATAATGAAGGAATAGAATATAGTTAAAAATAAATTAAGTTTCATGTTGGTAAATAGTTCTCACAAGAAGCGGTTGAAACCCTAAGTAAAAGAGGTCATAAACATGTAACTCCTCAAATTAGACCTGAAATGTTTAAGCTGGGTCTAGCTTCAAAACTCACGTTTGGGAGAAATGTCAATCTCCAAATTTACAATCGCGTTAAGCCCAAGCTGGCAAACACGGTCCCTAGCCGTGAGAATAAAATCAAAAGGTAGGTGGTGGTTTAAATAAAATAGTTACGCCCTTGGAGGACATGTGATTAAATATTCTAACCAATCGAAATCAGAGTTAGGGTAGAGACCATATATGGGAATAATTGGTCCTGACTTCGATACGGAACTCATGAGGACAAAATTTAAGACACGGACACTTCTACTCGACACTTAGAAGGAAGAAGATCTTGATTGCATAGTAAAAAATTATCTTGTAACAGCGATTAGGGACTTAGGGAAAATCTCCCGAACTCATAAGTCATTTGCTAGTCCTCATTAGCGAAATATCGAAGGCCAGGGACAGAAAAGTTTTATTTTTACTGTGTAACGTTCATTTAAATTGGCAGAGATTAATTAAATAAAATAATTCAAACAATTAGTGATTGTCTGTTCCCACGCAATTCTCCTTCCGAACCCTATATAGATAGGAGTCTCAGCGCTCACCCTGAAACCGACTAGCTACCGAGGAAGGGCAAGTAAATTCACAATTAAAACAAAGTGAAACCCAAGTGACATTCAACAGACACCCTCTGTAAAATGAGGCTGGTATTAAACGAAACAGAAACTCAAAGAATTTTCATTGCCACACATTGCCTCACACTAAAACACCTCTATATGTGCACCATTAGTTGCACGAACAATATCAAGTCTGAATTCGATTTCGTGCCACGTTATGTCCAACATGTCCATTGGCACTGTTGCAATTGTGTCAAGGATCGGGTTCGTAAATCATGAAGATTTTACCGGAGTCGCAACACTCCCAGATGAAGAAGTCCAGTGGAGTGATGTCTGGCAAACGTGGTTTTATGTCACTATTGTCCAACATGCGAAAGATGAATTAACTGCAATAATGAAAACAAAAAAATCTTTGAGTTTCTCTTTATTTTAATACAAAGCTCATTTCATTATTCCGCATACTTTGAGGGTTATGATTTAATTAAAATGTGAGAGGTTTGAATAGGACACGGTGTATGTTGGAAATTGGCTCTAGCGGGAACATGTGTTATCACATTCATCAACACGACGCTAAAAGGCACATGTTCTCCAATCGAATATTCATCGGTGGCACTGTGGAATAGAACAGCCGGGAAAATAATAATTTATTGAAAAGCTGGATCAGAGGTACGCTAACTACAAGATTATATATAGGCTTGCCTCTTTAAAAATTTAAACAGTAATAGATTAGAGCAAACGGAAATGAGTTAGAATTTGAAATTCCATAGACATGATATGTTGGAATGAAGTTAGGGTCAGTAAACTAGTCATATTTATGTTGAGCACGCTTTCTAGTTGCAGTCAGGGAAGTAGGTCCCTGTCACGGAATACCTGATGACGAATGTGCTCATCAATTATTGTTGCGCAGCCGGGCTTTAGCGCCACCGTTCTATCCAAATTGTATACCTTCCCAAAACTGTTATTATAACTTACGCTATTTATGTACAACCTCCCTACAAATGTTCGTCCCTATCAATTATTAAGTCAATATTATACTCACTTTGAAGATACACAAAGTCCTTTACAATAACCACATTCTGACAGGTCTCTGTACATTTTTAGTATCAAATTTTCTTAGTACTATATTTTCGTTTTTCGCCGATGTTACATCTTTGACATGAAATATAGTCACGCTTTAATAAATAATATTTTTATGAGTAATAGTTTACGGTATGCGAAACATGAACTCTATCATTAAGTGGAGAAATATTAGGAGTATTTGAGTATAAAGTTCTTAGGAAATTTTTGGGCAAAAGAGAGATGAACAGACAGGCGATTGGAGAAGACTACTTAATAGTGAGCTACATGATCTTTGTAGGAAACCAACTATGATGTACAGTGAAGTCTCGGAGGTTGCAATGGGCAGGCCATGTGGCAAGTATGGGGAAGGAATGAGGAGTATGGAAGCTTCTTGTAGGAACACCAGAGGGAAAACGGCCAGTTTGTAGACCTAATATGAGGCGGAAGAACAGAATTTACCTTGATTTGAGCGAAGGAGATTATGCAAGGGATGACTGCAAAACATTAGATAAGGATAAGGATGTGTGGAGAGCTTATGCCGCACGGTCATGACCTACGGGTTCGATAGTGCCAATGAGTTAGTTACCGTAATAATTTAAGGTCATATTCTGTAATATATTAACAAAATATATCTGAAGTTGCCTATAAAAATATAGATAGTAAGGCGCTCTGAAAGATAAAAGTCAATCACTCAGGAAATTCGTAAGCTAAGCGAAATCCGCAGCAAGCCGAATTTATGGTCCTATTTACCTGTGTTTATGGAATATATATTTATCTATAGGCCTATACTCCTAACTTCTATAGTTGTCTCTTCGTTGTTAATAGAACGAGCTGTGGCGACAACCTACAACTCGCCAATTTGTAGCACCTGTTGTCGACTCTCTTCAGGGGAGCAATTCGATTATATATCCTATATCCAATAAATGAATAAATTCAATATCCTTTTTATTTAACTGTGACTTTATTTTTGTGAGTTGATAATGTGAAGAATATGAAACTTTAAATAATCCATATATTTAAAAAAAATGTTAATATATATGTATTTACGTTTACCCACATAAATGCTTTCAACGTTCACTATATATTATTAATATAGCAAATTAAAATACCCTTTAGTAGACTATTCCCTTACTCAATGGGACCATTCAAATGTCATCCAAAACATATCACGTCTTTAAGCCATCTCTCTTCTTTTCGAAGTCTCCCACAATTCCACAGGACAATTCGTTGTCAACATGCGATTGGGCATTCATAATATCAATTCTCCAATCGCATTTCGTAAATTCGACCGATCAAGTCTTCAATAATCAAAAGTATTAATTTGTCAAAAGCATTTGTCAATGGCTTTAACAGCTATTCTCTTTCTAACAACTGACATAACATAGAGATTATAATTCATTATAAACTCCACCGCTCTGGTCTGGAGGTAGCATGCTGCCTTGTTACGCAGCGGGTCCAGGTTCGATCCTCACCTGTAAGACAAATGTCAGGAAAACTTTAAGGCCCAAACGGTCCCCGAAATAATATGGCCATCGCAATCAACATCATTCAAATTCATCTTAAATTAAGTTTAGGACTAGGGGTTCTCCTGGCGCACTACTATCATCATCATTCATCATATAATTGGGGCAATGTAACCCCGCCTTCCAGGCGCCCCAACCTCAGAAATGGATTACAATTACGCCATTGCCAGAAGGGCATACCAGAAATGTCTAAAAGGACAAAATAAATGGCATTAAGAAAATCATTCATTATAAATGTAAATATGGATTATATTTTATCCATATTTAATTCAATAATTAACTTAAAAATGATTAAAAATATATTTAAAAGGGAATAAAATTATATTCTTAAACAAATTAATAAAATCTCAAATGTTTAAAATTAAGCTATATTTCCGGTTTAAATTCCCCGTGTGGGGATTAGGGTATATCCTATTGGAAGTGTTTTAACCAAACTAATTTAGTTACGTTTATTTACCTACATATGTCAGCGAGCGATATTTGATCTGCATATTGCTTTAGTTTTGTATGTATTGAAAGGTTTCTACATGTATAGTAATGTGTCGTTAAAGTGTTTCTCGGGTAAACAACGTCCATTTAACGGATGACGAGTCTGAAATTACTGATTTCGGAGCCTATATACATATAGTCCACCGCTGTGGTCTCGAGGTAGCGTGTCCTGCCTTGTCACGCAGCGGGCCCGGGTTCGATCCCGGTCGGGGCAGTTTTTCTGGGTGAGGTTTTTATCGGGGTTTTTCTTCACCTATAAGACAAAAGTCAGGAAAACTTTAAGGCCCAAACGGTCTCCGAAATCTTATGGCCATCATCATCATCCTTATCATTATCATCATCATCCTTCACCGGTGTGGAAAGCAACGGGAAGCTACCACGCCTACAATTCCCTAGTAAAGCTGCAAGCATAGCATGAAAATACTATGATTGCTGCGAAGGACCTGCCTTCAGGCAGAATTACTATGGATGGATATATATATATATATATATATATATATATGTGTGTGTGTGTGTGTGTGTGTGTGTTACTGTAAAAGCCCGTACAGAGTGATTCAGAAATATGTTTGGTCGCATTTTGTGACGAAAATATTATTATTAAAGGAAATATGATGTTATGATTGGAAAGGGACTCCTTCAAATTACAACAGTAGAACAAAACAAAACAAATCACTTACAACAACACTAAGCAAGTCACTTTATTGCTTCAAACTCCACAATTCTCTTCGTTGTTTCTGCATCCGTGCTAATGCGAGACCTTCCAGGAGGTTTGATTTTGTGCATCCTTCCCATTTCCAGCAGTCGTTTTTCCACTTCCTCACAGTCGACGGTTGCAATGCTACGTTAAACTCGCGTCTTCCGCGTCTTGCGGCCTCACGATCATTAGCATACGTTATAGTCCATGCAGCAATTGTAATTTGCTGTAGAATATTCAATGCCATTTTGACTAATGACGTAAGTTCTACACTGTTAGTTTTATTCCATTGTTATAATTTGAATAATTGCCTTTCCGACGGTAATTTAACATTTCCTGTAATGGTAATATTTTCATCACACAACGCGATCAAACGTATAGCCATATTTATGATTCTCCTGTATATTGGTTAATCTTGGGTTTTACCAGGAAATTGTAGATTATTTATCTTAGGTTAGGTTACCTTAGGTTTTACTGGAAAATGTTAGGATTTACCGTAGTTCGGGCTTTTACAGTAACATATACACTCAGAATATTCTTAATATTGTTTGGGTTTAAATAAATCAACACATGCTATATTTTAGTTTTTATGTTGACGAATATTGCGTGTGGAAAAAGGGTTTGTGAACTATTATAGTTTATTTCCCCAGTTGATTTAATAAAGTTAATGTATGAAATTCGACACTGTATGAAATGAAACCATAAATTACATTAAATTTTATTGTATGTGTTTTAAGTTCCCCTTGTCGGAATAATCCTTGTCGAATCTCATGCATCCATCTTAAAATTGATTTATCTGTTACATCAGTCATCATCAGCTAAAATTTACTTCTGTTTAAAAACTTCGCGAAATAATTAAAACATATAGGCCTTTCGGAATTATGTTCCATCATCGGTATGTAATGTGATACTGCTGAACACGTTTTAATTATTTGACATAGTTTTTAAACAGAGTTTTAATTTATTTGAACACGACCGATATATCAGGTATTTATTTCAAGATTTTGAAAATTTACTACATAACCTTAAGACGGCTCCGTAGCGCAAGCGGTTAGACGCTCGCCTCTCATCGCTGGGTTCCCGAGATCGAACCTCGGTCACACCCTTTGGTATTACGTGATTGCCCTGAAAACGGGAGCTTGGGTAGGTTTTCCTCGGGGTTTTCTTCTTCTCCCGTTGTCGCCTTCCATAATTTCCTTCCAAACCGCGTTCGTGGCTACTGATCTTATCCAGTTCGTTCAATCATTATTAAAATCAGTAATTGATTAAAATAAGTAATTAATTCAGTTGAGGAGACGAATTAATATAATATAGACTTATTTAGAGCTAACTATTCATGAACATAAGTCCAATGGCAACTATCTTAAATCGTACATTCATATCCCCTTTTTTCTCCACACATCCTTATCTTGAGCTAATGTTTTACAATCATATCCAGTATCATCTAATTCCCTCAAATCATGGTTATAGTAGTCCACCGCTGTGGTCTCGAGGTAGCATGCTGCCTTGTCACGCAGCGGGCCCGGATTCGATCCCCGGTCGGGGCAGTTTTTCTGGATGAGGTTTTTATCGGGGTTTTTCCTCACCTGTAAGACAAATGTCAGGAAAACTTTAAGGCCCAAACGGTCCCCGAAATCATATGGCCATCATCCTTATCATTATTACCATCATCCTTCACCGGTGTGGAAAGCAACGGGAAGCTACCACACCTACACAATTCCCTAGTAAAGCTGCAAGCATAGCATGAAAATGCTATGACTGCAGTGAAGGACCTGCCTTCGGGCAGAATTACTATGGATGGATGGTTATAGTTATTCCTCCACCTAATCCTAGGCATACATATTGTGCTCTTTCCCTCTGGTTTCCTACAACTTATTTACCATGCCCTTCTTTAATTCCTCATTCGTACCATAAACAATTAACTAATAACTAAAAGTATTTAGAATTACTTGTATTCTATATATATAACCGCGATTGATGCTTAAATTCTAAATATTTGTCAATATGGCAGACTACATATTTGTGAACGTAATTTTAATGTGAAATTTACAATGGGTTGAAGCAAGGAGATAAACTGTTCCCTCTACTGTTCAAATTTGTATTAGATTATGCCATCATATTATAGAGTAAAAGTTGGTGTACATCTCAACGTTATTAATAAGCTAAAAGTATATGCTGATAATATAGTATTATCAGGCGATGACTGTGAGATGTTAAGGGCAACACACACATTCTATTGAGGAACACTAAAAAATTGGGACTGGAAGTAAATTACAATACAAATATATATATATATATATATATATATATATAGTCACACACAGAAACAGATAATATAATGGAAATAGACAGTTAATAACAAGTGGGGGACTTATTGAAGAAGTGGCTATATTCAAATATCCAGGAGCAATAGCCCCAAATAGGAATTAAGTGCACAAGAAATTAAACATAAATTATGCTTGATTCTGGAAATGTATACTAATATGCATTACGGTATTGGGACTCACATCCCAACATCTCTCAACAAACGATACAAAATATATATAACTGTTACTTCTCCAGTTATATGGCTGCGAAATATGGAGTTTTGCTTTAAGGGAGGGTGATGGGTGAAATTTCTACTTTCTACATTTTTTGAGTTAGAGATTTGATGTTTTGTACAAACATTCACTGCGTGATGCGTAATGATGTGTTTAGTTTCATTCTTGTGAGACATTTACTTTACGAGTTATTAAATATTATATTATTAAAAATTTGCATATATTAGGCCTATAAGTAAATGGGTTCCATTATGTTTTATTAAAATGTCTCATTTTTACAAGACCCCTAAAATATTTAGAAAAACATCATGCATTAGAATTCTTTTAATGTGAATAATAATAATAATAATAATAATAATAATAATAATAATAATAATAATGTTTTATTTATTCTGGCAGAGTTAAGGCCATAAGGCCTGCTCTTCCACTCAATCAGCACAAATACAAATACATATTTGACAAATATAGATATACACTATACTAATTATAAAAAGTTAAAGATACATTAAATGTAGCAATGTAAATGTCATGTACAAACAACATTTTATACGATAATAACAAACATAATACTTACGATATTAATAATAATAATAATAATAATAATAATAATAATAATAATGATAATAATAATATAATAATGATTATAATAATAATAATAATAGTATGAATATGATAAATTATACGAGAAACATCAATTAATATATATATATATATAATATATATATATATATATATATATATATACCTTACACTGGGTAATGATGAAGTCGAGGTTAGAGCAAATATAAATTTAGATTTCTTTTAAAAGTTGCCAATGTCCGGCAGGCCTTTATTTCTTGTGGTAGGGAATTCCAGTTGCGAGAAGTGGAGATGGTATATGGCATGGAGTGATGTGATGTCCTATGTTGCGGTATATTAAGCAAGAGACTATGTTGTGATCTTGTGTTTAAGTTATGGTTTGAGGATAGATACTGGAAACGGGATGATAAATAATTGGGAATCGAGATATGTAGGATCTTAAATAAGAGAATTAGACAGTGCGATTTTCTTCTCTTTTTTTAGATGTAGCCATGACAATTCGTGGAATAATGGAGAAATGTGATCGTATTTTCGAACATTAAATATGAATCTGATACACATATTATGGACACGCTGCAGTTTGTCCGACAATCCGTCACTTATGTCAGTTAGTAGAACGTCACAATAGTCAAAATGTGGCATCACTAAGATTTGAATTAAAATTCTTTTAAGAGCTGTAGGAAGAACATTTTTGAGACGCTTTAGGGAATGCATTATGGAGAAGATCTTTTTAGAAGTTTGTTTTACTTAGATATGCCAATTTAAATTAGAATCTAAGTAAAGTCCCAAGTTTTTAACGACGTCGGTATAAGGAATTTATTCGTTATCTAATATGACAGCCGCCACATTGCCATTGTTTATGGAGTGTAACAGTCTTGGATGTCGGATAATTATTGCTTGCATTTTGTTTACATTTAGTTTCAGCCCATATTGTCTGGACCATAAAGATATATGCCTGAGGTCAGTGTTTACTTTGTCAATATATTCATTAATTTCGTCAGGCATAAAGTGTGTGTAAATCTGTAAGTCGTCGGCGTAAAGATGATGCTTGCAGTTTTGTAGTTTCTTGGTCACGTCATTAATATAAATCGAGAAGAGAAGAGGGAGCGAGGACGCCGCCTAGAGGTACCCCTTTCCTCACAAAGCGCCAGGATGAAATGCGATTATTAACAGAAACTGATTGCTGACGATTAGTGAGGTAAGATCTAAACCAATCAAGGCAGTTTTCCGACAGATGTAGTGTCTGTAGTCTCGCTAGCTTTAAGTCTATATCTACTGTGTCAAAGGCTTTGCTGTAGTCGAGTAGGACTATTGCGGTGAGTTTGCTTTTGTCCATTGAGTCTCTTATGTCCTCTACAATGTCAAGTAGTGCAGTACTTGTGTGATGTCCTGTTCTAAAAACCAGACTGATGCTCATCAAGTAAGTCGTGTGTGGTGTGGTAGTCTGTTAACTGTGAGTGTATTATGTGTTCCAGTGCTTTACATAAACAGGGAAGAAAACTAATTGGTCTATAATCATCGAGTGTTGTGAGAGTTTTTGATCTCAGTGTAGGACGAACTAGAGCCATTTTCTAGAGTCTGGGATAGGTCTCGGTCATTGTAGAGGCATTAAAAATGTAGGTTATTGTCGGGAGAATAATGTCAATTATTTTCGGCAGGAGAGTTATTGTTATGTTGTTTATTCCTTGTGCTTTAGATTTAATGCATAATACAAAGGGAAAGAAAATAATGTTGAACCTCATGCATGGAATTACAAAAAAAATAATTGCATACATTTTATTTCTTAAAATACTACTTCAATCATGAAACCCATGCACTACCTTGTTACCCATTATTTTTGGGACATGCAGTAAAAATGTGAACTTTCTAGGACAAAATTTCTGAATTCCATTCAATTTTGAATGCACAAAAATGCAGTGAAAATAAAAGTGTGCAAAAACAAGTTTAAAGATTTTCATGCAGGTGGCATTTAACTGGCGCAGCCTTTTAACTCTGACGTAATTTATGACACTTAGAAGCGCCATAGGCCTTTGAAACTTTGCCAACATATACATTAAATTACAGGCTATTTTTCAGTATAAAAAGCAAAAAATGTCAATTTCGATCTCAAATGGTCAATTTTTCACCTATCACCTCCCTCAAAGAAGGAGAATAAAGTTCATTGGAAAATGTTTGGCCCAAAGAGGGACGAACAGGTGAATGGAGACGTATAACTGAATTAAATTATATTTAGGCCTATAGGAAACCAGATTTAATAAAAAGAGTTAAATCTCGTAGACAGCGATGTTCATTATATGTGGGCACGAATGGGGAATGAAAGAGAGACATGGAAACTTGCTGGAAACCCGGAGGGAAAAGGCCCTTTAACTAGGCCAAGAATGAAGTAGGAGATTAATATTATTTATGTTTTAAAGGATGTAAATTAAATATGTGATGATTGGGAAACATTAGCACGGAATAGGGATGTTTGGAAAGCGAATGCCCTCGCAGTCAACGAGACATAACTGTTCTCTTTATATCTGGTTTCCTATAAAGATCGTGTAGCTCACAGTTGCTTAGTCTTCTCTATTCCCCTTTCTGTTCATCTCTCTTTGGTCCAAAAATTTGCCAAAAACTTCATTCTCAGACATTCGTAATATACACTGCTCAAAACAATTAGAGGAACACTTGTAATAAATTGAATAAGTAATCGTTTTTTAAAGCTGTGATGCTGATAGTTGGACAATACGTAAATTGAATTATTATTTTTATCATTGGATACAAATTTTAAAGATCCATGGCCTAAATACAGGGAAATTACCTCAAATAACAAATATAGAGAATTTTTTTATTTTGGAAGGCACTGGCCTGGCCAGTCCTAATTGGTAAGCTTCCTGATGTTGCTATAGTGACGAATGTTGGTTATTGCCTTGTTTATTGAAGTCTCTGACAAAATGAGGCATTTAAATGAGTTTGAAGTGTATCATGCTCTACATCTTTTACGACAAGGTTAATCTCTACGACAAGTGGCTAGAGAGCTGGGGTTTCTCCTTCCGTGGTGTCCAGGTTACGCAACAGGCACAGAGAGACAGGTCAGTATTGTAGAAGACGTGGCCAGGGCCGTAAATTTAAAACAAGCCCCCAGGATGACAGATACGTTGTTCTTTCTGCTCTTCGACAGCGTACAAAAACTGCAAAAGACCTGCAGAATGACCTTCATATGGCTTCCGGAATCCGGGTTTCAGACCAAACCATAAGGAACAGATTAAGGAAAGAGAATATTCGTCCAAAAAGGCCCGTTAAAAAACCACGCTTAACAAATGGGCATAAGGCAGCAAGACGTAGGCCTACGTATGCTGAAAACCATGGTGATTGGAACGTGAACCAGTGGGAGTCTGTGCTCTTCTCGGACGAATCCAGGTATCGTCTTACACGTTGTGATGGTCGATTGAGGGTGTGGGAACGGCCAGGAGAAAGATTTTCTGCAGAGGCTGTACAGGAAATTGATAGATTCGGAGGAGGTTCCATAATGGTGTGGACCGGAGTTATGTACAACAATCGTACGGACCTTGTACTTGTTCCCCAGCGACTGAATGCTGTCTGGTATATCGAGCACGTTCTGGTAGAGCATGTAGTACCTGCTGCCATTTGAGTAGGCCCTGGATTTCTGTTTATGCAGGATAATGCCAGGGAACATTCTGCGGCTGTCATCAGGGATTTCCTGAGGAGGAATGAAATTGAGGTAATGGAGTGGCCAGCGGTCAGCCCAGACCTCAACCCTATTGAACACTTGTGGGATCTTCTAGACAGGAAGGTCAGGAACCGACAACAATCTCCACAAACTCTACTGCAACTTGGAGATGCTCTGAAGGAGGAATGGGAGAATATCCCGCAAGAGGAAATCCAGAATCTTATTGGGAGCATGCCACGAAGGTGCCAAAGTGTCATCGAATGTCGTGGAGGCCATACACGATACTAACTCTATATAACGAGTGTTAAACTTTGAAAAATAAGCACAAGATTCAATTGATTATATAGCGGAATTATTTGAAAAGTTAATTGTCAATGAGCAATAAATAAATAAATAACGTACTTTATTAATTTCATGTTTATACCTTTATCCAATGAAAAAATATTTTCATATTTCATAGTGTTCCTCTAATTGTTTTGAACAGTGTATTATCCTCCATAAGAGTCCATATTTTACATCGATATAATATAGCTGGGAGGATAACAGTTTTATACGTTTTCAGTTTAACTTTTTTTAGAGAAATTGGGACTATAGTCCCTGTAATGCATAGTAGCATACATTTCCAGAAATTGTACCCATGTTTAATTTCTTTGTGCATCTCATTCCTATTTGTAATTATTGTCCCAAGTTATTTTAATTCAGTCATTTCTTCGAATTTTCCTTTCTTTATTACTAACAGATAGAGAAAAATACTTCTGAGATAATGTATAGTGTGTCCACAAAGTCCTGCTACCTAAGTAATGTAACTTAGGTCGTAAACTATTTGAGATAGAGACATGCGTTTTTTTTTTAGTATTCTACATCTCTCAAAGTTTTGTTTACATTTGTTGCAGATTGTGATTTAAACGACAATGACGACACCACAGGGAAAGGCCCAATGTGTATGGTGGTATGCTGAGTCTGGTAAATCACCTGTACCCCATATCAGAATGTTATGGCGGTTAACATGTCGAGACACAAATAAATTCGCTTCATCAGAGAACATCACCCTCTGTCGGTACTCATTGCCTTCGTCAATTGCGTTCAGCATGGAATCAGCAAATTCCGCACAGGGAAGTCAGTTGGCAGCGACGCTTGCGTAATTTGCAGCCGCTTATGGAGGACTTTATGAATGGTTGATTTTGGTAAATGCAGTTCCCATAAAGCATGACGAACCGATTTTTGAGGTCTGAGTTGAAATGCAAGTCGATAGTTTCTTGGCTAAACCTGCCATCCACTCCGTGGCAAGTCCATTGCTCTACCAGTCGCTAGAAATGCCTCGGTCCATCTAATTATGGATAATTTGGATGGAGGATCTCCTCCATATTGCCGGAGCAAATTTCACTGAACAGTTACTGGTGATTTACCAGACTCAGCATACCACCATACACATTGGGTCTTTACCTGTGATGTCGTCATTGTCGTATAAATCACAATCTGTATCAAATGCAAACAAAACTTTGAGAGATGTAGAATACGTTGCAAAAACAGGATGTCTCTATCTCAAATAGTTTACAAGCTAGGTTACATTGTTTTGGTAGCAGGACATTGTGGACACTTTTATTAACAAACTTCCATTTCCATCATATAATGTATTTATATGTGTGACCATGCATTTTGTTTCTTTAATATTTAATTTCTGTCCCAATTTCTTAGTATCACTCAAAAGAGCGTATAATAATAATAACAATAATAATAATAGTAATAATAACAATAATAATTATTATTTTTAAAATTATTATTATTATTATTATTATTATTATTATTATTATTATTATTATTATTATTATCACCCTTGTATCAATATACCAAGTCAAGTAACATGTATTCCACTTCATAATAGGTTCAAAAATTGGTGCTATTTTATCATTGTTACATTATCGAAACACGAGTTGACCCATACATAATATGTTTCGTGCCATATTTAAATGACAAGCATGAAGGAAAAATAAATATTATCAACTCCCACATTCGTGATGTTCATGTATTCGTAATGCATCACGTAGGCCTATATCAAGAAGAAGCGGAAAAAAAATTACGATCAAGTTACCAATGACTTCATGCCGAACTGGATCTGGATCTTGATATAAAATAAAGTCATGAAAACACGACTCGTGTAATATCATAGATGAAAATATAAAATAGAAATAAAACAAAATTGTATCACATAGGTTTGTCACAGGAATATCACGGTATGAGCGTTAAGCACGCAACACGATAATAATAATAGTTGGTGTTCCTTTGGTTTCCTGTTCATTTGACTTTATTGATGACATTTCCATATGCAACGTGTTTCCTACTTTTTACCTATTTGAAGGTCAGACATACTTGCATATATACCGTGTACAATTAACATGAGTGCACACATTTTTAAGGATGAATTTCTATCTAAGATAATCTACCTACAATGGCGTAACAGTACAGTGTTGGGCTTAGTCTCTCCTTTGTTAGGGGTTACTAGTCCAAGTTAATTTAGCTTATTGACTTGAAGAAGGCATTTCACAAAGTAAATAGAAACAAATTATTAGAAATCCTCAAATATGATGGAATCCCAGACCAACTAGTAAAAGCTATATATGATATTTATAAGGATAATTACATCCAAGTTAAGATTGAAAATAAAATCTCGGAATGCAGACCAATTAATCAAGGAGTTAGACAAGGATGTGGTCTTTCACCAATGCTCTTCATAATATACATGAACTCAATTATTAAAGAATGGAGACTACAACCACATGGCAGTATACCACTAATAGATTATATAATTTAGACACCCTGTTATTTGCAGATGACATTGTGTTTTTATAGCGAATTTAGAAGATGACCTACAACGTTCAGTCCACTCTTTTCACCAAATTGCAATAAACTACAACATGGAAATCTCAACACAAAAATTCTAAAGTCATGGCTTTCTTAGGAAAAGACCCAGTTCGCAGTAAAATTGTTATTAATAATAAAATATTAGAACAAACCAACACATTTAACTATCTCGGACACCAAGTTACGTAAGAAGAGGAAAAAGATTTTAGTCAAAAAATTATAAAATTTAACAGAGTAAAAGGAATTATAAATAATATTGTCAAGCCAAACACAGTACATAAACACACACGAACTAGAATTTATAAAACACTGTCCAGACCAATATTATGTTATGGCAGTGAGGCCTGGACAATTCGCAGTGTAGATGAACAAAGACTAACTCGGCAGAAATGAAATTTATGAGACATACTGCAGGCTACTCAAGAACAGACCATAAAAGGAATTCTGAGATTCTCAAAGAATTACAAACAGAATCAGTCATGGAATATGTACAAAAATACAGAAACAACTGGAAATCTCACGTAAGAAGAATGAGCAGAACAAGAATACCACGTCAGATCTTAAATTACCAGCCACCAAACAAGAGATCTTTGGGCAGACCCTTCAAACGTTGGATTGAGACCGTAAAAGACCACTAGGTCTATCACATGAAAGGAAGAAGAAGAAGAAGTTAATTTATCCACTCTTATTTCCCTGAGAAAATTTCCGCAGCTGTTCCTCTACCTACATCGAACATCTCACTATTCCTCATCCTTTCTCGTTTCAGTCTCCCGACTCTGGAATTCCCTCCCCTCGTATATCAAGGACTGCCCGACTCAAAAACTGTTTAAAAAGAAACTCACTTCATATTTCCTTATACAATATTATTAATAGTAGTAGCAATAGGACTTTATTAGACTAAAAGTAAGAAATATACAATGTTATTTACAAATATGGGTCGCACGGACAGTAAGCCGTACGTGCTGTTGACAGTCCGTTGCAATAAAGTAATATTTGGTAATAGTATAAAGACAAACAAAAAAAATTACAATTACATAATAATACAATAACATTATACATTAATTATGTAAAATTATTAAGAATTAATGGTATTGCATTTTGATAACATGTATTTATTCAATAATGAGTGTTGTTCTTATTCATATCTTACCTCAATTTTAGACAATATAATTTATAACCGTGTCCCATGTATACTTTTATCATTCCTTTATATTTTAAACTTTCTTTACCAATCCAATTACTTAATCAAATTATAGGTTATTATTATTATTATTATTATTATTATTATTATTATTATTATTATTATTATTATTATTATTATGTCGATGGAAATTGATTTCTTGAGGAGAGCAACAAGATGTTCAAAATTAGAAAAATAAGAAATACTGTCAGGCGAGGAAAAATTAATATCAGATATTCAATAGTATATTTTATAAGATACAAGCAATTAAATCGGTATGGGCATGTACGACAAACGCAAGAAGAAATTTTATCCAGAAAAACATTGGAACGGTGTCCACCTGAAAGAAGAAGTAATGGAAGACCTCAAACTCGTGGATGCAATAAATAAGAGCTGGAATGAGAACAAGAGGACTGGAGGAAATGGAGTGGAGAAGGAAAATATAACTTTAGCCACAGAAAGATGTGTAAATATTATAAATATATATTTAAATAAATTGTTATTACTGTTATTATTCTTATTATTATTGTTATTGCTATTTTTGTCCTTTGTCAACTTCATATTGTGTAGCCTATATTTATTATGTATCATTAATCAACATGCAGATATTTAATAATAATTATTATATGTATAATTTAATTCTGGTGAAGTGGAAGAGAAGTTCTTACGATATTAACTCCATTAGGTAAAATAAATAAATAAATAAATAAATAAATAAATAAAATAAATATGTCATGAATGGTATGCAGTCAATATACAGACCCAATGAGACATCCAGTAGGCAACTAAAGTATTACTAGTATAAAGGAGGTCAGTAAATTTTGTTTGAGATCTCTATGCTCAGGCTTAAGGATATTTTACGAGCTGATATTTTCAGACTTTGGGACCAAGAGCTTAACGTCCCTCCCACAGGACTTGCTCCTTGGATTTTTCCATCCTAAAAATAATCCATCAACCCCAGCCGAATTTGAACCCACTACCTTCGGGACCAGAGGCAAAGAACATAAGCACTAGTCCACCGAGGTCAGCATCGAATGTGATATTGACATTAATTTACTCAGGGAAGCTTTTTCCATACGAACAACAAAAGAGAAAAATTACTGCTTGAACCGGGATTTCAACCAAAGATCTCTTAGATTTTCCCGCTGATATAGTTATGTTAACTAATGCATGCGAATAGTTTGCCAGAGTTAATTTCAATACAGCGTTAAAAAGTAGCTGATATGGCACGGAATAATTCTCATCATGTCTTGTTAGTAGGAACAACCTTATTGTAATGTGAATATACTCCAAGTTCATTACAAAGGATACAGGCAGATTTCAAATAGAGAGAAATGTGTGCCTGTTCCTGCACTACCTGTGTAATACAATAAGTTAGTGTGGAAGCGCGCAAAATTGGAGAACTTGGATTCAAATCCTAGTTTAGATAGAATTTTTTCTATTTAGTTCAACGAATTTCTGAGCAAAATATAATAGGAATGTGTCTCTTTTTTGGATCGCAAATATAGAATTTGTCCCGCGCCGTAGCCGAGCGGTTAAGGTAGGAAGCCTTGGCGCAGAGCTACGGGACTTGCGTTGGTTCGAGTCTCCATGGGGGAAGACATTTTCTCATGGTATTTCGGCCAGTATGGGACCGGTGCCCACCCAGCATCGTGAGGCAATTGGATAGCTACAATAAGTAGCGGCTCCAGGTTGAGGAACCAGCTATAACGGCTGGGGGACTCGACATGCTAACCACATGTCACCCCTACACTGGCTGTTGATCATCTACCTCTGTGATTGACACATGTGGATGTGAAGGGCCAGCAGCCGGCTGGTAAAAGGGCAACCGCTGAAAAGTGGAAAGACCCTCAATCAAAAAAAAAAAAAAAAAAAATAGAATTTGCATAATATAGTAACTTCTCATACAGCTATTCTCTTGCATGTTATAGGATGCACAGGTATATTACAGGAATAATTAATTATGTTGTATACATTGCAACGAACGAAATATGTCAGTTGTTAAAGTCAATTTTTAATTTCGCGTTTCTGGTAACCCCCCCCCCCCTTCTAATGGTCGGATTTAGCTAACTTTTGGAGAATAACTTCCCGAGATTTTTGCAATAACGTATACTGAGTTTCTTTGTGAAACGTGAAAAGTTCCGCCCGCTAGGGTGAAATTTTAATTTTTCGTTTTAGATGAACTCCACGGCTAATGGTCCGATTATTCTGGTTAACGAACTCGTCCTTAGTTTTTATAATTAATTGATAAACGCCAACTTTGGTGTCGATGAAACAAAAATCGCGGCCGCTAGAGCGATATCGGACACATCACACACACACACACACACACACACACAATATATATATATATATATATATATATATATATATATATACATGTGGTATGATAAGGAAAATAAATGCCTGAATGGGATTGGAACCCGGAACTCTGAGTCTGTACCTCAGCGTGTTATCCATTACACCACCAGGCGAATCCAATTCAAACACTTATTTTCCTTATATATGTATTATATTCTCCATTATTACTAGATGTCGCGAGAACTCGGTCTTCACTGCCATCTAGTAGCTGACTATAACAAGTAAGCTAAAATATCAATAAACATAATTAAAGATAAATGTTACATTTCTGAAGGTGAATCCGCTTTATGTGTTGCCATGGAGAAATAATAAGTATTGTTGGTCATGTCGCCATCTTAAATTTGTTAAAACTGTAAAACCAATTTGATTTCGGATTTATTTCTGATTATCGAGAAAGTTTTAGACGATGTGTGCTGTGATGATGAAATAGAAGAGGCGTGTAAAGCTGGATGTGATGAATATTAATACTGAAATGAATACAAATTGCAGTATCACTATCCAAATTTCAAAATAAATGTTTTTACTTACCGCACTAGTGCTTTTGTTCATTTTAAAGTACTGAGATGTATATTTTCATAGCAAACAAGACTGTATACGGGAATGTCAAATTACGATGCACGTAAGGAATAACAGTAAGTATACAATATTAGTTACATAGTGCAAAAAATAAATAAAAAATAGGGGTGTGAGCGAAACAATTGAAACTCACGAAATGTTTTACTGCGATAATTGAGGTTAAAGTTTGATATGTGTTATAAATATATTAAAATGTTTTCTTTGATATTATGACATATTCACTTCATATTATATAGGGTGTAACAGGACCTCACCGACAAAATGATAGGGATGATAAGCCATGCGGAGAGGATAATTTTTTGTGAAGGAATATATAGTCGCAAACACGTCGTTTATGAGTTATGCGCAGATGAAGGTGTTCACCCGTAGGGATTGGAATTGAATAATACAAACAATTGTACACGTATCATTTTATTGAAAAATACATGTTTTTACAATAAGTGTTCAAACAATAAGTGTTTTGACGAAGTCAAAAAGAATCCTGCCATGATCGGCCGTGCCTTCATCAGCGCATAGCTCATAAACGACGTGTTTGCGACTATATGCTCCTTCACAAAAAATGATCCTCTCTGCATGGCCTATCATCCCTATCATTTTATCGGCCCTGTATATGTGAAATATGGTATTACTTTTTATGCAATAATTTCATTTTTTGTAATTTTTATGCGGTATATCTATTTTATTTATATGTGCCTCATACCGTAGTGAAATAAAAAACATGATAAGCCACATCTTGAATGTGTTGCTTTTAAAGGTTTTCCATGAAATTTGAAGAAATTGTGGAATCAACATAGGCAATAACTCTGGCATCTATTGTTTTTTACAACATTTGTTTAATACAGAGATAAACAACTTTAATATAGAAAACTGATTTTCAAAAAAAAAAAATGTGGGTTGTCATTTTCGCCCACAGTCCTCAAATCGTTTCAAGAAAACAACCTATATAGCTTAATTCCTTCGAAATTCGATAAAAAAAACTTCTTCCAATCAAGTATTAGGCCTTTTGAATTTTGTATCCAGCGTTTCCTTGGACGGCCCAGAGATCTCTTCCCTGTTGGGTAATAACGAAGCATGAGTTTGGGAACTCTATCTGAACTCATTCGTCGCAAATGATTCTGGTATTTATGTATGTATTCAAAGACAGGTTCTAAATGTAGTTCCATCAAGACATCATCATTGCGTTTGTGATCCCATTCGGTATATCCTGCTGGATATCTCATGAATCTCATTTCAATAGCAGTTATCCTGCTCTCCTCTCCTTTCCTCAGGGCCCATGTCTCACTGCCGTAGCAAACGTACAGGTCTTGCTAAGATTTTGTATAACCGTATCACTCCGGACTAGCGAAGGTTTCATTACTGAATTTATCATTCCCATGATTTCATTAAAATTAATGATTTTATTTGATATGTCTACTTCTTCCAAATATGTTAATGTATATCCAAGATAGGTAAATGAATTTACTCTTTCCAGTATTTTTGAATCTACACAAATTTTGATACGTACAAAGTATTTTCCTTGAAAGGCCGTAGAAAAACTAAGTAGTTCGAAATAAATTCAACTTGTCATCCATATTTTCACAAGATAAATGTTTCAATGAAATGTGAACCACTCTTTGTAGTAAATAGAGCTTCTGTGGTAGTGTACTTGTACATTATTCCTTCTGTATCTCATATTATATTAAGCATCGTTTTGTCGACGGTCCAACGAACTCAGCCTGAATAATCTAAGTACATTCCAACTCTACTGGGATTGAATTCAGTTATTAATCTGGTATCCTACTCCGCACCAGTAACCATTCTAAGCGGATTAAGAACCGATGTGACCATTAGTAAATATCGTGGGAATTTAATAATAACATTTTCAGTTACCCACCAGAACGTATTAGTTGCAACACATAAGGAACTATTGTGGCTCAATGTGGAGGTAATAGTATGTAATACACAGCTACAGATTTCCAAACTCGCGGACAAGCATTTTAAAACCGCTTTGGTCTCAAGGTAGCATGCTGCCTTGGCACGAGTTCGATCCTCGGCCAGGGCAACTTTCTTGGTTGAGGTTTTTTCGTGGTTTTTCCTCACTTGTAAGACAAATGTCAGGAAACGTTAAGGCCCAAACGGTCCCCGAACATCATCTGGCCATCATTATCAGCACTGTCATACTCGCCTCATTTTGATTAAGTTTAGGATTAAGGTGTCTCCTGGCGCATCATTAACATCATTATCACCTTTCATATATATATATGGTAAATTTTAATTAGTCTACACCGACAAACTGCAGGGACCGATTCCTGACTGAAATTGGAGGAACAAATGACCTATGAATAAGTGTCCATAAATGCATCGTTGCCACGGTATATGGCACTGACGAATGACATCATTCTCTCGGCCCTGTTCCATGGCTTTCTATATAATCGAACTTAAACCCCCTGGATTTTTACCTCTGGGGGTATCTGAAAAGCTTTGAGTATGCTGAACCAGTTCCTGATGTGCTTACCTTTCAACAGCGTGTCCACGTCGCCTGTTACGCTATTCGGAGAGAGGCTGGAACAAGCGAAAGAGTGAGGTAATCCATGATACGACGTGTGAACGCGTGCATTGCATCCCATGGAGACCACTTTAAATATATGTTGTGACGTGGATGCGATTATGCTATATAGGCCTACTGTGTTCTGGGACGATTTGTTTTCGTTGCACTACATCGTTAATTTCGGGACATATGTTTATAGTTCTCAATGAGAACGCACCCCAGTCAAACCTATTATATGAGATCGTCAAAAACAAGTCAGTTGCTGCTACAAACAGTTGGAGTATACATCACCGTACACAACAACAACAAGTAACGGAAACTCAACCTGCAGAAGATGGAAGTTAACTTCCGAAAGCGCTCCAGTTAATTTTATAGACAACATATTAACATAGTTGAAGACGACGGCACCTACCAACATGTACAATTTAATTTTTAACTTTCATCATATGACTTCACCTCAACGGAATTTGATATGAATTTTACTAGTATTGACATGTTTATAAGACCTTTCAGTTAGGTATCAGTCCCTGAAGTTTGTCGGTGCAATTACTGTTCACTATATATATATATATATATATATATATATATATATATATACAGGGTGTAACAGGACCTCACCGACAAAATTATAGAGATGATAGTCCATGCAGAGAGGATCATTTTTTGTGAAGGAACATATAGTCGCAAACACGTCGTTTATGTGTTATGCGCAGATAAAGATATTCACCCCTAAGAGTCGGAATTTAATACAAACAATTGTACACATATTATTTTATTGAAAAAACACGTTTTTACAATAAATATTCAAACAATAAGTTTAGTGTTTTGATGATGTCAAAAAGAATCCTGCCATAATCGGCCGTGCTGGCCGATTGTTGCTGCGACGATATGAAACATGCAATGATGCACAGGGTCGACTGTTTGAACACTTATAGTAAAAACATGCCTCTTTCAATAAAATTATACATGTGCAATTGTTTGTATTCAATTCCGACCCTTACGGGTGAACACATTCATCTGCGCATAACTCATAAACGGTGTGTTTGCGACTATATGTTCCATCACAAAAAATTACGCTCTCTACATTTCCTATCATCCCTATCATTTTATCCGTGTGGTCCTGTTACACTCTGTATGTATGTATGTATGTATGTATGTATGTATGTATGTATATATATATATATATATATATATATATATATATATATATATATATATATTGGGAGGAGAAAAGATTACGAGTATTTGAGAAAAAAATTCTTAGGAAATGTTATTGGACCAAAGAGAGGAGAACACAACGGGGGAATGGAGAAGACTTCATAACAATGAGCGACATGATCTTTATAGGAAAAAATAGTAAAACATAATTATGATTCGTCCCGGGATAAATTCCACTTCAGCAATTTCGTTGACCACTGAGGAAAAACCTGAAAAAAATACTCAGATTAACGGGCACCTGAGTTTGATATTCTGAATTACTTAACAAGAGTCTCAAACGATATCGTTTAGTCTCCTGATTATTAATCAAGAAATTTTTGCCATACATATTTTAAATTTGAAAGCAAATTAGAAACAAAAGAATTATTATTCGTAACATTTACAATTCTGGATTTAATTATCGTATAGAAAACAATTTTTAGACGTTCTTATCTGTATAAATCTGCATGTATAATAAATTTAAAAACATTTATACATATTATGAGACGTTCCTTTGAGCATAACAAAAAATATGATTTGAGATGGTGAATTATATAAAGGGAAGGGTAGGAAAATATTAGTTCAGTATATGGATATATGGAAACCTTATGTCCGGGTGACCATGAACCTTCAGGCTTGACAGTGTTAATGAACGAATTAGAGATTTTTCTGTAATTATAATGCATAAAAATTATAACTGACTCAACAATGCAACTATTTTAATCATCCCAACTGTTAAAGCGTTACTGTAGTAACGATTTACTTTCATATTTTGCAAGCTATTGGGTAAGTGAAAAAACGCTACTCTTAAAAATTAATATAATTATGAACAAATTACTTAGAATATATTCTTATTCTTCTTCTTCTTTTTCTTCTTCCTTTCATGTGATAGACCTAGGGGTATGTTACGGTCTCAATCCAACGTTTGAAGGGACTGCCCAAAGATCTCTTGCCTGGTGGCTGGTAATCAAAGATTTGACGTGGTAATCTTGTTCAGCTCATTCTTCGTACGTGAGATTTCCATTTGTTTCTATATTTTTGTACATATTCCATGATTGATTCTGTTTGTAATTCTTTGAGAATCTCAGAAATCCTTTTACGGTCTGTACTTGAGTAACCTGCAGTACGTCTCATAAATTTCATTTCTTTCGCAGTTGGTCTTTATTCATCCACACTGAGAATTGTCCAGGCCTCACTACCATAACATAATATAATCTAATACTTGACAGATAATACTGATAAAGTTATATATAATCTGTTTCTGAATAGTCAATTGCATCATTTAAAACACGTGTAAATTAATTTGTGTCGGGTTTAGTTCTTTAATATTTTTACATTATTGTATTCCATATCCTTATAGATTCCTCATGTCTGTCCGCATTAATTATTATGTAACTAGAGTAGTATAAAGCTTATATAATAATTATACTAAATTCTTTTCACCAGTGTCCTGCGTTTAACCAGTAATCTTAATTCCACATGCTCTGCCACACAGTCACAAAACATGCAGTTTCTTAAATTTTAATTTGTGTATTTTGATATATTTTATATCTGATCATTATTATAACATGTCGCCTAACAGTTATTTTGTTTGTAAGTCCACACGGACGTTGAAGGTACTTACACTTCGCACAGTGAACACTTGCGGTAAGGATCGTTATTTATTTGTCGTCTTATAGCCTATGGGCTGCCTCTCACTCTACATTGCTACTCCTAGTATAGACCTGAAAGAAAACGCAGTCTGTGTTGTTTGTATCAGTGTTGATATAGTTCGTGTCGTGTGCTACGTATGATAATTTTACAGTCATTTATACGATTAGCTTAATTTAGAACCACTTCTAAGTGCAAATTCACATTTGAAATTTCCTCTTCATTAACAACAAATGAGTTGATAATTTAAGTCTATAGTAGTAGCCGGACATTGGCATCTTTTAAAAGAAATCTAAATTTATATTTGCTCTAAACTCGACTTCATTATTATCCAGTGTAAGATATATATATATATATATATATTAATTGGTGTTTCCCGTATAATGTATCATATTTATATTATTATTATTATTATTATTGTTATTGTTATCGTATCACTATTGTTATTACCCTATAAAATGTTGTTTGTACATGACATTTACATTGCTACATTTATTGTATCTTTAACTGTTTATAATTAGTATAGTGTATATCTATATTTGTCGAATATTTATTTGTATTTGTGCTGGTTGAGTGGAAGAGAGGGCCTTATGGCCTTAACTCTGCCAGAATAAATAAAGTATTATTATTATTATTATTATTATTATTATTATTATTATTATTATTATTATTATTATTATTAGTACCAATTCACCTCTTGTTTGGTCAAGAAAATAAATAACGTCAGAGTGCGCGAGATATAATTTTTGTGAACGAATGGGTGATTTTAATTTAAAAAATATATATACTTTTGCTCAATTCTACATAGTTAGGCTCCCAACTATTTAGCATCTGATTTCCGGAATCTATCGGCCAACCATGATATAAACAATCGATCACAACGTAATCTCTTGCTCAATATACTGCAACATAGGGCAAACCAATCTCTCACCATAATATACTATCTCCCGTCTCACAACTGGGACTCCTTACTGCAGGAAATGAAGGGGCTGCCGGACATTAGAATAATTTAAAATATATCTAAATTTCTATTTGTTCTAACTTTGGCTTCATCTCGTGTAATGTACATGTACTTTTGTTGTTTCCTGTTCAAACTATTATATTACAACCGTTATTATTATTATTATTATTATTATTATTAGTTGGTAGACAAAGAATGAGGTGGGAGAATAACATTAACTATGATTTTGAGGGAAGTAGATTATACAGGGAATGATTGGAAAGCATTAGCTCAGGATAGGGATGTATGGAGAGCATATGTCCGCGCGGTCATAAACCTACGGTTTCGATAGTGCCAGTGAGTAAGTAAGTAAGTATTATTATTATTATTATTATTATTACTATTATTATTATTATTATTATTATTATTATGTTTACATATAAAATATTGACATTTTGAAATTTATAATGCAATTTTAATACCTTCTTAATACAAATTACATAGAGTACATTGCATGTGTAATTTAAACTGTAAATACGTATTTGTATATTTATGTTGTTTGAGTGGAATAGACGCTCTTATTAACTCTGCTAGAATAAATAAATTATAATTATTTTTTATTATTAATGATAATATTATTATTACCAATTTTACTTTTTCTTTTCAGAAAATATTATCACGACTGTTATGAATTGTTTTAAGAACAGGGATTTTAAATTCTATTGCATGTCAATTTGTAAGAACGTAAGTAGCTGTCACATTTTGTTTTTAAATTATTTATATCATTTTGTTATTAATTTCCCTGATCCTTTCCTTATCCCGTAAAACGAAGTGTTGCTCTTATTTGAAGACTACTTTTGGTAATATGAATTAACAAGTATAAACTCAGTTGAATTAGAAAAAATGTAAACAAAAATTGAAAGAAATATTAAGGAGTTTAAAATGATTTACTTTGAACTTGTGAAATCCTGGCAATAACTCTCAAATTTTGTATCCCGGGAAATAGTTGCCCGTCCATCCTATAAGTCACCCTAATGCGAGGTGTGTTACTTAAGGACCGTTTCACTCGCAAAGACGCATTTATTGTAGGCTAAACCATTTTTATACTATTTTGAAAAGCAATGATGATTGCAGTTTAATTTCAATGTATTTTTGTGTTATATATTTTTTTCATTGTTCTTTTTCAGGGGAGAGGATGATTTTTAATAGTAAAAAATGTAAAAATATATAATTAATTTTTAACTTAAAAATACTCAATGGCACTTTATCGAATTATTTCAGGGTCATGTATAAATCCTCATATATTCTGAAATGCCAATGTAATAATATTTTAAATGGTTATGCAAAAGGGTATTTAGAAAATAAAGAAAAAATAATGTTACCTCAAGGGGTATAAAACAAGTCAGGTTCTATTTGGTTCACAATATCCTGTTTCATCCTGGCTATGCATTAGAACCCTAAATAATGATGTACCCACACCTTAAATAAAGAGGTACCTTTATTGTATGCTACAATAGCTAAACAGATTTTTTTACTATTAGCTTATATTGAGTGCAGTTTTAACAGAAATTATATTTTTTTACGTTTATGAGCCTTGCTATATTATGCACCAGAATCCTGCATAGAATTGAAAACCCCTTCGCAGTCATATGTTGAGAAGGCAATTGGTTTACAATATCCTGTTCCTGTTCATCCTGGCTATACATTAAAACCTTAAATAAAGATGTACCTAAACCTTAAATAAAAGAAAAATAAAACGTTATTTTATTCGATTTTCATATTTAATATATAATTCAGTGTACCGAAACAGCTGTCACTGAATTATATATTAAATATGAAAATCAAATAAAACTACGTTTTATTTTTATTTAATTAATAAATATGGATTTTTATCAAGTAGGCATTAACTCAATTGACTACGTAAATAAAGAGGTACCTTTATTGTATGCTACGATAGCTAAACAGATTTTTTGACTATTAGCTTATATTGAGTGCAGTTTTAACAGAATTTTTTTTTTTTTTTTTTTTTTTACGTTTATGAGCCTTGCTGACTATATTATGCACCAAATTCATGGTACCTTTATGTAGGATTAGGCTACGTGTAGCACCAGGTTTCACATTTTACCTTCTCTTCACCATCATCTCTCATACAGTTTACTTAACACTACACAAACAAAAAATCTTCAACATAATAGTGGCTCGTAAGTTTGAAATGGGCCATAATAACACAATCTAAACGCTCAGAGCGGAACCATAATCGCATAAAGTGGTGGCATTAGAACACACAAATACATGTGTTTCTTGTGTATAAAAATCGTATGTGAAATCCAATTGAAAATTTCTAAATACTGTATTATACATATTGTTTAATAATTATTTAATTCTCAAATTAAATTTCTCGGAAAACTAAAAATAGTATTTAAGGTATATCTGAGCTAACCAATAAATTTGCCTTACATCAACCACTAATATAACAGTGTTCATCCCCGTTTTTTAAGTAACTATAATATAAAGTGAAAAAAATTCTACAAATTAATACTGATTGGATTAATAATATTCCCTCTGTGCAACTGCGCTGTCTAAAAATAGTAGAAGACAATGACCCTAGTAATTTGACTTAGGCTATCACGGCAGGAGTTCGTATTATGATCTGTAGAAAAAAAAACATCGGGAAGTTTTAAGCCTCACGATCTCGAATAACAAGCTTGAAAAAGTCATTAGGCCCTCCTGAAAGTAGTGGTAGAGCTTATAAAATTAATGAAATGTGGAGTTTACTAATGTTGAAATTGACATTAAAAATTTGGATGAAAACAAAAAAATCTTGCAAATCAAGTTGGAATATTTTCACAATATGGAAATGTTATTATTTCTACCTGTTTTTCCTGATACTTTCAGGGCGATGAATGACATTCCACCACGAACCAGCAGCGACAGACTGTAAAAGCGGCTGTCATTTATGCTGACAGCGAGGTAAAAGCTCCGAAGAACATTGCTACCTTCGACATTCGGAGCTGAGTGTAAGTTTTTGCCCTTTCATTGCTTTTTTTTTTTCACACCCTTCTGAACCTTCCTATTCATGTTTCTACTCATCTCATGGAGAAGAAGAGCTCACTATCTTTTATTACAATGACTATTTAACTCATGCCCCAAATGGGAGTCAATGACCAATCACATTTCAATGATTTTTTATTTACAACCAATCACAGTCGTGTTTCGCCTAAAATTTACCAACTAAAGTTTATCATAATAAAGAAAGCACCTCCTTTTTAACATTCTCAATAGGTCACAGCATTATTTTGCAGTGACTGACTCTCCAAGAAATGCGGCTACCAGATTGTATATATAGTGCATGAACGTCAACAGAAAGCGAATGCGATAGATAATATAAAACATTTGTAACAATTGATTATACCACAAAAAAAGAACCACTGTTTGCACTTTCTTAAACGAATTATTTTGCAGGAAATGACGTTGTGGAAAAATATAATTGACATATTTACATCTTAGGATATCAGAAATTAATTAATACCTATTAGGTTGGTTATAAATTTCTCCACTAGGGTGCATTCTTACAACATTGCGATCCTTTGGCAATAAATAATAAAATCTGGTTGCAGTGAGAACAAAAGAAGCAAATGAGCGTACCAATCCTTTCACATTTGTTTTCAAACATCACCGTTTACATTTAATATATACATATTTTAAATTAACTATAGTTAAATATTGATTTGTGAGTAAACAGCTTAATTTTATTCGTTAAATAGTCCTAACAAATGCCAACTCTTGATTTCCAAATTCTCTAGATAAATTCACTCGTGGCATTACTCATGATAAACACCATCAAGACACGATTTCCTTTATAGACACTAGACATAAAAAAAGTATTCATAAGCAATAAGCAACTGGTAAATAATTCGTATCACTTTTTATCTACGCGCTGAAGATCTCTATTTACAATTAAAAAATCAGAGTCCAAGTTATGATACTTGATTTTCCTCCATTCAGAATTACCCCTTCAAATACACTGCAGTTTTGTCTTATTTTATATTATTATAAAATTATATATTGTATTTTTATTGTGTCTCTATATTTTCCTACAACATTTTCAAATATACTTTGTCACTTTTGGCAGATTAAATATGGAAGACAATTAGTAAAACAACCCAACTTTTAATTATATTTCGAATTATATAACATTAAGAAAATATTTCCTCAGTTTACCTATACAATGTATTCAATCTATTATTTTTATAGATTTCCTGGCGTAATAAACTCTCATTACGGTATAAAGAAACCCAGAGGATGCAGGAAGCCAAATTACAACGAATGGTATAAGCATAATAAAAAATCAACTAATGTAACTAATGCCGACATCTGGATTAGAGAACCTCGTAATCCAACGGCTGTGGTGGTTCTGGAAAAACGTAAGGACACTAAATATTTTGTTTTTTTTTACCCATTAATATACATGAAAATTAAATACGTCCATTTTTTTTAATCTCCAATAATACGAACACTATTTCACCATCCGGTATTTTAGGGTTTTAGTTACAATACAATTAATTATTTACAGAAATTTAGAGTGTGGTTAATTTCTAGCGTTACATAATAACGTAATATGAACAAATAAGTAAATTAATTAACAATTAAATCTCTGCAGAATGAGGAAGGCTTACAACTCAATGGTATTAATAAGCTGTTAGTTTATGCTGATGATGTAGTATTGTTGGCCGATAGCGAGGAGATACTAAAGGACAATACGCACACACTGTTGAGTAACACTAAGAAATTAGGATTGGAAGTAAATATCAATAAAACTAAATATATGGTCACACGTAGAAATTCATTATATAATGGAACTGGACAGCTAATGACAAATGAGGGAAATTTTGAGGAAGTGGCTGAATTCAAATACCTAGGAACAATAATCACAAATAGGAATGAGATGCACAAAGAAATTAAACATAGGCTCAATTCTGGAAATGCATGCTATTGTGCATTGCAGAGACTCTTGATGTCCCAACTCCTTTCAAAAAACGTTAAACTGAAAATATATAAAACTATTATTCTACAGTTATATTATATGGATGCGAAACATGGACTCTTACTTTAAGGGAGGAAAGGAGATTAAAAGTATTTGAGAATAAAGTACTTAGGAAAATTTTTGGACCAAAGAGAGATGAACAGACAGGTGAATGGAGAAGACTATATAACAATGAACTAAATGGTCTTTATAGGAAGCCAGATATAATAAGAACAGTTAAGTCTCGTAGACTGCGTTGGGCAGGACATGTTGCACGTATGGGAAATGAAAGACTTGCATGGAAGCTTCTTGTAGGAAAGCCAGAGGGAAAACGCCCAGTTGGTAGACCAAGAATGAGGTGGGAGAATAACATTAACTATGATTTGACGGAAGTAGATTATACAGGGAATGTTTGGAAAGCATTAGCTCAGGATAGGGATGTATGGAGAGCTTATGTCCGTGCGGCCATGAACCTACGGGTTCGATAGTGCCAGTGAGTAAGTAAGTAAGTAGATACAAGTCTACGTGTAATGAAAATTAGAGACAAACGTAAAGTAAAGGAGTAATTATGAAGCCATGATATCAATGGAATCAATCACATATAAACGTAGAACTCGACTTTGAAGATGAAAATTTGCAGTCTCCAAATTTTCATATATGTGTCTAAATTAAACTAAGAAACAGTCATTGACAGAGCAATGATTTAGGAATTCAACAATGGAACAATTTCATTTGTTGTGTTTATAAACATTTAAAAGTCTCTACAACAATACAAGAACACATCATCCATGTCAAGTGAATTGTCGTAGTGGTGCACAAATTGAAAATATAGCACATTAACGCCATGTATCCGCCCAGTGCGGAACACGAAGCACAAAAAATCCAGTGGATAGCATTTAAGTAAACACACACAATATAAAAAAATAAAATCAATTTCAATTATGTATCCAAATACGAATCTTTAAGCTCTTATAATACTCATATACACATCACAGCTTCAAAATAAGATTACAAAGGGGAGCTAATACTTCCATTAAGGGAAAATGAAATGAAAGTTAATGGAAGTGCTTCGGTTAAAATCCACCAGACTCATATGTATTATGTAAAATTTTCAGTATTTAACTTTCAAGATTGTAAATCAAAAATCTAATCTTACAAGATGGTAAAACTTAACAATGCAAAAAATGATCTTTATAGACTATTTAACTCATGCCCCAAATGGGAGTCAATGACCAAACACATTTCAATGATTGTGTATTTACAACCAATAACAGAAGTGTTTCGCCTCGAATTTATCAACCGTAAAGTGATCCCACAACAGGCCCGGAGGCCCTTGGGATAGTAGGAGGTTAAGGCTCCCACTTTTTTCTAGACAATCGGCACTTTATGTCAGCCGGGTTGTCAGCCCTGCGTGACGGCCGCCTTTACCCCCAGAACAAGCGTCTGGTACTCATTTCCGTTAGAGGCTGAGTCGACCCCAGGGCCATAGTGCCGACAGAGGGTTTGGGTCAGTTTAAAAATCCTGACCCCAACGGGACTTCAACCCTCGACCCTCCGGCTTGTAGCTCAGTGCCTTAACCACTAGGCTACGGCGTGCCCCCTATTTATCAACCGTAGTTTATCATATTACAGAAAGCTCCTCCTTTTTAAAATTTTGAATAAGTCATAGCATTATTTTGCAGTAACTGACCCTCTAAGAAATACGGCTACCAGATTGTATATATAGTGCATGAATGTCAGCATAGAGCGCATGCGGGAGGTAATATAAAAAAAAATTGTAGCAATTGATTATACCACAAAAAAAATTAAACCACTGTTTGCAATTTCTTAAACGAATTATTTTCTAGGAAATGACGTTGCAGAAAAATATAATTAACATATTTATAGCATAGGACATCAGAAATTAATTAATACATAGGTATTAATTATGTTATAAGTTGGTTATAAATTTCTCCACTAGGGTGCATTCTTACTATATTGCGATCCTTTGGCAATAAATAATATGATCTGGTTGCAGTGATGAACAAAAGAAGCAAATTAAGCGTACCAATCGTTTCTCATTTGTTTTCAAACATCGTCGTTTACATTAAATATATAAATATTTTAAAATAACTACAGTTAAATAATGATTTGTGAGTAAACAGCTTAATTTCATTCGTTAAATAGTCCTACCAAATGCCACTCTTGATTTCCAAATTCTCTAGATAAATTCACTCCTCGCTTCGTGAGTCATGTGAACTATTTTCATAAGGAGGGAAATGGCACTATCAATTAATTTTCGCAAGAAAAATGGAGAGTGGTGGTTCTCAGCCGTCACTCTTCATTATTTATCCAGAACCAAGTATAAAGAATCTATTACAATTATTTTTACATAGGCCCTACAAACAGAGATCATAGTTAGCTTGGAAAACAGATTACAACGTGACAGAGAGTGTTAAACATATAATAAAAAGTCAAAGTAAATTATAACAAAAGTATTATGTGAGGCATTTGAATATTCGCTCATTTTATATAGTACATGTCTTAAAATTCCGTCAGACAACTATATAAAACCAGCTTCCAAAACGGATCCAGAATCAAGACTGCCATTCCTGTTTGGATACTAACTTTCTTACAACAATCAGACTTCATGCCAAAAATCGTTAAACTTACAGACATCTTCAATGTAAAAATCAAGCTTGAAACCTACAAGACACCAGCAGGAGGAATTCAATGCTATAATTGTCAAGGCTTCGGACATCTGGCAGAATGCTGTACAAGAACACAGAAATGTGTTAAATGTGCAGGCAATCACAGTCTAAAAAACTGTAAAGAAACTGAACTAAAATGCACTAACTACAATGAAACTCATGCTGCAAGCTACAGACAATGCCCTATCTACAAGAAATACTCCAACTCAAGACTGAAATATGCACCAAGGGCCTCAAAACATACTACAGAAATCTCACATCATAAACCAGAGCCACAGAAACCAAAAATCAACACTTCAGCACCAAAATTGGACATTCCAACAACTCCTACTCCTACTCCCACTACTACAAATCCTGAAAACCTAGTTCATCAACTTTTATCCCTTATATCTAAAATCCTCTTAAATCCAGAACTCCTAAAAACCACTGTAATGCTACTTACAAACCTAACTTCAAGTCCTTAAATAAATCCAGCAAACTACCTCAAGAATATCTTTTAAGACCAAGAAGCTTATGCGTACGAAGAAAACAACAACATCTTCAAGAATATTCCAAGAAACAGCTGGGAGAAGAGCATTTTCCTTAGCTAAAAATTTCAAGCACAGAAGACTTCAAGATAAGCACATCAAATATTGGGTCAAGGCCTAAAATAGGCCGGTACCATATATGAACATCTATATTTCGCTCTAGGTCCTAGATTTGAATAATTTTTATAATTAGGTTTATGTTGCTATCGTTGGGCCAATTCCTTCTATGAGCCACTGTGACGTATGTTAATAACTAGCATACTCTGATGACTTTTTTAACTAAGCAGCGGTACACACAGGTATTTTCATGTAATTTCCTGAGGTATTTAAGCGATCATAATAGTGAAAATTCAACAGTGATTGAATTTCTTCAAATCGCGTTTGAAATAACTAACTAACTCACTGACACTATCGAACCCGTAGGTTGATGGCCGCGTGGACTTAAGCTCTCCATACATCCCTATCCTCAGCTAATGTTTTCCAATCATCCCCTATATAATCTACTTCCCTCAAATCATAGTTAATATTATTCTCCCACCTCATTATTGGTCTACCAACTGGGCGTTTTCCCTCTGGTTTTCCTACAAGAAGCTTCCATGCACGTCTTCCATTCCCCATTCCTGCCACATGTCCTGCCCATCGCAATCTACGAGACTTAACTGTTCTTATTATATCTGGCTTCCTATAAAGACCACGTAGTTCACTGTTATGTAGTCTTCAACATTCATCTGTCTGTTCACCTCTCTTTGGTACAAAAATTTACCTAAGGATTTTATTCTCAAATACTCATAATCTCCCTTCCTCCCTTATAGTAAGAGTCGATGTTTTGCATCCATATAATATAACTGGTAGAATAATAGTTTTATACATTTTCATTTTTAAGTTTTTTGAAAGGAGTTGGGAAGTCAATAGTCTCTGTAATAATAGCACGCATTTCCAGAATCAAATCGCGTTTGAAACAGATAAATATATGATGTTTGGCCATCCATAAGTGTAAATTTAATTATTACGTGAACAAAGATATCGCTGCTTGAAACATTTCATGAATGTTGCCACATTTTTAGTCTCCATGGTGTTTTATTGTGTTAACTTACTGTAACTGATGACCAACAGTTAGAAATATCACATATTATTAACATTGTTTTGTTAATTTTAACTCTAAAAATAACTTCCAATTATCTTTCTGATTGCATATTTAATAACAAATTGTTGATATTCTACTAATTTTTTGCCATAAATGAACTCCAGAAGCTAATATTTTACTCCTGAAAATGTAGCTAGCAAAACAATTAATTACGTTCTAATTATATACTGCATTGTGGGTGTAACAATTCATACATGTAAACTGTGTGGTCCAATGAAGGAGACAGGTTGCCATCATTGGACAGATAGTATTTTTTATTTAAAAAATAACTTATGACTTTTGCTTTTAAAAAATTGAAACACGGAAGGTAACATTTAAATTTAATGTTTAAAAATATGATATATATTTAAAGTTAAGAAATATTTTAAAATTTTCTTTACTTAGGCCATTTATAGTAATATTCCTCTATGAACTATTTATCATAAGTAATGCCACAAGTGATTTCCAAATCATCGATAAATTCACGATTCACGAAGCGAGGAATGAATTTATCTAGAGAATTTGGAAATCAAGGGTGGCATTTGTTAGGACTATTTAAGAAATAAAATTAAGCTGTTTACTCACAAATCATTATTTAACTATGGTTATTTTAAAAGATTTATACTCGTATATTTAATGTAAACGGCGATATTTGAAAACAAATGACAAACGATTGGTACGCTCCATTTGCTTCTTTTGTTCATCACTGCAACCAGATCATTTTAATTATTGCCAAAGGATCGCAATATTGAAGGAATGGACCCTAGTGGAGAAATGTATAACCGACATTATAGGTATTAACAAGCGAATTATGACAAATCAAGAGCCTCAGAACATTTGAATACTACTACTACTTATAGGTGTTAATTAATTTCTGATGTCCTATGATGTAAATATGTCAATTATATTTTTTTGCAACGTCATTTCCTGGAAGATAATTCGTTTAAGAAAGTGCAAACAGTGGTTTCTTTTTTTCTTTTGTGGTATAATCAATTGCTACAATTTTTTTATATTATCTCCCGCATGCTCTATCTGCTGACATTCATGCACAATATGGTAGCTGTATTTCTCACAGCGTCAGTCACTGCAAAATAACGCTATGACCTATTCAAAATGTTAAAAAAGGAAGTGCTCTCTTTAATATAATAAAACTTTAGTTGAGAAATTCGAGGCGAAACACGACTGTGATTGGTTGTAAATAAAAAATCATTGAAATGCGATTGGTCATTGATTCCCATTTGGGGCATGAGTTAAATAGTCATTGCTAAAGTTCATCGTACACTTCAAAATATCCAATGAATCAATTTTCTTCATACAGTAATTACTAGGGCACTTGATGCAGGTCATTCTTGCCAAATTGTTAAATTAAAATATAAATTGAATACATTTTTACGAACATTTTAGTCTCAACATACTGGAATATTTGTATTATGGAAATCGTTGTATACCCCACATAGTGCATCCGTTATAAATTCTGCAGAAGATAATAAACTGTACAAATATCAAAACAAAGAAAACAATATTGGTTACTAAGTAATAGAAATTTCACTTTGTAATTTCAAACTTATTACTTTTTTAACGTGGCTATGATACTTACTAAATGGCAAAAAGAGTGGGGTATGTATAGGCAAACAGTTTTCGGATACTTTTGAAATCCACAATGGGTTCAAGAAAGGAGATGCACTATCTCCTCTACTATTTAATTTTGTACCAGAGCATACCATCAAACCTTTAGAGGATGAAGAAGGCCTACAACTCAATGGTATTAATAGACTGTTGGTGTATGCTGATGATGCAGTACTATTGGGCGATAGCGAGGAGATACAAAAGCAAATACGTACACACTATTGAGTAACATTAAGAAATTGGGACTGGAAGAAAATATCAATAAAACTAAATATTTGGTCACACATAGAAATACATTTTAGGCCTATAATGGAAATGGACATTTAACGACTAAAGAGGGAAATTTTGAGGAAGTGGCTGAATTCAAATACCTAGGAACAATAACACACAACAACAAATTTGAACTTTTTGTCGCTCGCAGAAATGAAAATAAGTGATTTTAGTTAATTGGCATGCGCTGATTTCGAATATGAAGTCCGTTTGTCACTATCACCTAACAGTTTTTTGCGAGGACGTGTTATACTTTTTTCGTTATATTTCGCATATTATTGCTTATCTGCACTTAGATTCAATTTTTTTGCAATAATATTGCTAAAAGCAATTGATCTATGTAAAACCAAATCATATAAGATCCAAAAAGTTAAAATATTTTTTCTAAGAAGGATAATAATATATAATAATAATAATAATAATAATAATAATAATAATAATACTTTATTTATTCTGGCAGAGTTAAGGCCATAAGGCCCTCTCTTTCACTCAAGTAGTTACGTTACAACACATGCTTAAATTGTAGCAAAAATCTCATCTTTCAGAACTTTTTCCTGGATGACTTACGCCGATAAGATGGCTCCGAAACGTCTTTGATAAATTGCCAGCAGTAATCAGCAAGCATGTTGTTCACTGATATATCTTTATAACGCCTTTACGTTTATAAAATGTCTTCGTGGAACCTTTCACCATGTTCATCACTGACGTCACCCAAGTTCGGTGAAGAATCAGTATGTTTAACAGGTCGTATGGTTGACTGCATATTTGGATACTGAAGAGAATGCTTATTTTTTATGTGAAACCACATATATTGACCATACAGAAATAAGTCAGTGATGTGGTCCGTAGGTTCCCTCCACAACATTGGAATGGCAAATTGCATGCACGAATGCGAGACTTTTAACCAACCTATTAAAATCCTTTGGCAGTTTGTACAGCAAAAATTGGTGGCCCAATATTTATTAGTATCTCCAAATTTACTATAGTTCCCGAAATATAAATTGTACGCCTTTATAACTAGTTCTGCGCTGAGATTTTGTACAATACTCTCCACATACGTAACAGAATAAATTAGGAGAATTCTTACAGCGGCGAGACATTGCAAATTATAAAAAACACTAAAACTTACGTATTAAAATATATTATAGTCGATTGTTTTAATTCAATTTCTTCATAATGATACACAATAATGCATATATCGACACTTCACAATCACAATGATGTAATGTAAGACGAACTGCACAGAACGAGATAATACAAGCCATTACTTCACGTATTTGACAGTGGCAATCAGGAAAGTTTGTATACCTGTGTATTCCTGAGGGTTTAACAATCCCCAAGAGTAATAAAACCGCGCAAAAGAAAAAGACGGGTGACCAGTTTGAGAGACAATAGCGCCTGCGACTCTCACGGAAACGATCACTTCTGCTAAAGGTCGTCGCGAAAATATCTGACTCCGGTTAGGTGATTGGAAAAAACTAATATTATTTTCGTCTTCTGTGAGTCCGAAAACATAGTTATTGATACATTTCGAGTCTGCGAGTAATTCTTTGTTGTTGTGTGTAATCAGAAATAGGAATGAGATGCACGAAGAAATAAACATAGGCTCAATTCTGAAAATGCTTGCTATTATGCATTACAGAGACTCTTGACGTCCCAATTCCTTTCAAAAAACGTTATAATGGAAATATATAAAACTATTATTCTACCAGTTATATTATATGGGTGCGAAACATGGACTCTTACATTAAGAGAGGAAAGAAGATTACGATTATTTGAGAATAAAGTTCTTTGGACAATTTTTGGACCAAAGAGAGATGAAGATAGATGAATGGAGAAAACTACATAACAGTGGACTACATGGTCTATATAGGAAGCCAGATATAATAAGAACATTTAAGTCTCATAGACTGCAATGGGAAGGGCATGTGGCATGAATGGGGAATAAAATACATGCATGGAAGCTGCTTGTAGGAAAACAGTGGGAAAACGCCCAGTTGGTAGACCAAGAATGAGGGGGTGAATAACATTAACTATGATTTGAGGGAAATAGATTATAAAGGGGATGATTGGAAAACATTAGCTTAGGATAGTGATGTATGGGCGGCCATGAACCTACGGGTTCGATAGTGCCAGTGAATTAGTTGGCTATCGTAATTAATATATTAAAATTAAAATAATAGAGTATACTTAAGTAAGTCACTAGTTTATATATATATATATATATATATTTTATATGGAAAAAAAAACTTTTTATTTTAAATTAATTCTGGCTACTTTCGAATGAGAGAATAGTTTCATTATTTTACATTTTATACGTGTTTTTACAGAGTTGGAATTTACAAGACCTCAAGAGGAGGCTCGATGGGATATACTTAGTACATCAACCTCGGGTTATTCTCCCGAAATAGGTGCATGTATATCCAAAACTTTAAAAGATGGTGGGAAAAGTCTCGCCACTAATTAGAGCCCTTAAGAACAAAATAGAAAGCAGCTAAGCCAACATCAAGCTTGAAGAAAGGAGAACATATTAAATTAACAACTATAAGGACCACTCAGGTGAAATATGTACATTTTGTATACTGTCTTATAAGATCGCAGAAGTCGGAAAATGAATAATGTACTGGATGGAGATACTAAAGGAAATTTTTGCTATTCAACACCATCATTTAGTAGGAAATATATTAGATTTTCAAGATGTATACGTGAATAAATTATAGCTGTTGATGAAAATATATCATACAACATGCCAACGACTGTTCTGAATCGGACTAGGGAGCGGAAAAATGAGAAAGACTAAAGTTTATTCATTGAAAATAAAACAGCATTTGCATTTACAGGTCCTAAAGACGAGACCCGAAGAGATATATTTAGTGCATCAACCTCGGATTATTCTCCCGAAATAGCTGCCCCTATATTTAAAGTTTTAAATTATGGTGGAAAAACTAATATGCACGTTTCGCCACCATTAAACTCCTTATAGAACATGAAAGAAGAAAATAGAAAGCAGCTCAGCAAACATCAGGTTTGAAGAAAGAACATATTAAATTAACAATTAAAAAGAGCACAATACCGGTCAACTCATCAACCACTTACACTATCAAAGGTAGGCGTATGGTTTTCTACTCAGGTGAAATTTTTACATTTTGTACACTGTCTTATATGGTCGTAGAAATCGGAACATTTAACAACTTAGTGAATGGGGGTGCTAAAGGAAATATATCTATTCAGCACCATTATTTAGAAGGAAATATAGTGGCTTTGCAGGAAGGATAAACGAAGAAATGTCTGCTATGGATGAAAATATAAAATGTAAGATGCCAACGTCTATTCTGGATAAAACTAGAAAGAGGAGAAATGAAGAAGACGAAGGTTTATTGACACAAAATAATGGAAAATATATTATTATGAATCGATAGAGAAAGTCTGAATATGATGATTACAAAAATACATCAAATAAAAGAATAATACTAAACAATGGATCGTATGTTAGCTGGGAATAAAAATGTGAAGAGGAAATTGTGTTTAGGACAAATAAAATGAAAAAATTTCTGTGTAGTATCTAGCTGTCCATACCCTTCTCTGGGTATAAATAGAACCTCCGGGGACATAGGCGCTGCTTTTCCATTCACTACTCATGGCGGAAATGGACGAATACTGGAACGGTGTGAGAGGCTGTGTGGGTCCATTTGATGATCACCATTAAAGGAAGCAGTAATCCTCTCTGTTGTTGTATGTACACAGAAGACCTAGCACAGAAGCTCGAAGATATCAGGCGTTTTACGTTCCTTAAACGTCGCGGCGCGTGTAACGAAGCCAGGGACAACAAATTTACGAACTTTTTCGAAGAATCGCGCCGGACTGTTCGAACTATGATGACCAAGAAATTAATAAATAATAGTTTAAAAACTAAAAGAACACGATTTATTAGAAAACTAAAAAATGAAAAATAATTTTAATATCCAATACGCTTGGGATAAAATTAAAGTGGTCAACAAAAAAATCATCTTCAACACATATAGAATAAAACTAGAGTTATCAACACAAAGAAAATAATTTTACCATCAAAAGCGTGGGGTGCTCTATATCAATTAATATATATTTGATAATAAACAGATATTGGTAAAAGTAAGCTCTCTAAGAACAAAATGTAAAAATCATAAAGAACACCCCACGCTTTTGATGGTAAAATTATTTTCTTTTTGTTGATAACTCTAGTTTTATTCTATATGTGTTGAAGATGATTTTTTTTGTTGACCACTTTAATTTTATCCCAAGCGTATTGGATATTAAAATTATTTTTCATTTTTTAGTTTTCTAATAAAGCGAGTTCTTTTAGTTTTTTAAACTATTATTTATTTTTTATTTTTTAGTTTTAATATTTTACGGAATAAGATAAAAATGTAAATATCTTTAAATTCGATACTATTGTAGTATGAGCTAAAAGTAATACTCTTCTATAAAAAAAACCCTCCCAGCCGGATTTGAACCAGCGACGTATAGATTACTGATATTACATACCACTAAGAGTTCACTGCTCTATCAAGTCCGCAACCTATTATACCAGTTTTCATTTTTTTTCGGATGATTCTGGCCAGGATTTTAGAAACAAAGTATGAAATTATTGTATTGTCACGGGTCCTCTACACGTATACAAAGTTTCAAGTCGATCCAATGTTTCTAAGTGGGTGAAAATCGCGTTGAAAGATTCCGTTACATTGATACAAAAACACATTTTTTTATTTTCTGATGATTATGGCCTGGATTTTAGAAAATAAATATGAAATTATTGCATTGTCATGAGTCCTCTACAAGTATACAAAGTTTCAAGTCGATCCAATGTTTCTAAGTGGGTGAAAATCGCGTTGAAAGATTCCGTTACATTGATACAAAAACACTTTTTTTTGATTTTCTGATGAATATGGCCAGGATTTTAGAAAATAAATATGAACTTATTGTATTGTCACGGGTCCTCTACAAGTATACAAAGTTTCAAGTCGATCCAATGATTTTAAGTGGGTGAAAATCGCGTTGATAGATTCCGTTACATAGATAGATAGATAGATAGATACAGGTCAAGCTAATATAAAGCGTGTAAAAAAAGGAAGTGATATGTAATAGGGCTCGCGCATAAAGAAGTCCAATTATAAAAAATAATTTTGCAGCTTTAAGGTTGACCTTGTTCCTATAAAAAATAAATTAACAAAAAAGTACATTTAATGTTTCCCAAGAATTACAAAATTATATTATGATATACAGAGGTGTACAAGAGAAACAGAGAGCAGCCAATTTGGTTCATAAACGACTAATTTATAGATTACATTCCTATAGATATGTTAATATAAGGATTATGTTAATAAGACTTAAAGTGGGAAGAGGAATGTTTCAGTGTTATCATGATAGGCCTGTACCCTTGAAGAAGGAAAAACTCATAGTACTACAAAACCTTGTAATGAAATACAAAAAATAATAAATAAGTTTAACAATAATGGTTATATACTTATGTTAGGGGACTTATATAGTCGACAAGAAATAATTCAATTAACTATATAGTAGCGTCTGAAAGCGAAATAATGCTCAAAAGTAATGTTAAGACATTTACAGCATTGTTATTATATAATGAACTCGTAATCACGAACACTTTTTCCAGATAAAATCTAACTAACAACTAACTTACTGGCACTATCGAACCCGAAGGTTTATGGCCCCGCGGACATAAGCTCTCCGTACAACCCTATTCTGAGCTAATGTTTTCCAATCACCCTCTGTATAGTCTACTCTTAGCTGGCTCTACTGATCCCGTAGATTCATGGCCGCGCGGCAATCTACAAGGCACTATTAAGGCCAGTACTCACGTAAGCAAGCCCCATATGGGGACACGCCGCTAGAACTCACATAAAGAAACTGCAAGTTTTTCAAAACAAATTATTATATATGATTACAAAACTACCGCGTGTAACACCGGTTGACATATTACACGATCAAACGGGTGTAGAAACAATCGAGGAGTATATTAAACGCATGGCTCTTAAATTTTATAATACATGTGAAGGCCATGATAATCCACTCGTGGCATCGCTGGGAACCTATGAAACAGCCAACAACAAACACAAGCGTCCAAAATGGATCCTGGACAACACTTGACCAGTGAAAGCTGATAGGGCACACACACACACATACAGAAACACAATTATTCAATTACAATTACAACATTAGCATATAATGTACATTAATAAAATATATTAACACAACAAATTAAAAACTAATAACTAATCTTACTGCTACAGGTTCATCCCACCAGTTCCAGAGAAACTGACATCACCTGACAACTACAGATAGAACAGCAACAACTGAAGAATACAAAAAAAAATTTAAAAATGCACGTTACCATAATTGTATGATTAATTGTAATAATCTGAAATGTACGCACATTATATTTAAATAAAGAGAAGCCTGGATGCCCTCCCAATATAGAGTCATCCGAAAGCCAAACTTGGCAAGATCCCGCGTGATCGACTATTCCGATTGAGGTTTTAAGCGGTTTCCCTCAATCCAAAGAGCAAATGCTGGAATAGAACCCCAAAAGGTCCGCTTCCGACTTCACTCTCTAATTAACTTCAAAATTAAATTCAAAATTTAAACCGGGGCTAATGTATTTTACAGGAACCCGGGGTTCTACCTATTAAGGAGGACCAAAATGGATCGCTCACCCCCAACACTTAAGTGATGGCCGCAGAGCTTTCCATCTATCTATCTATCTATGGCCGCGCGGACATAAGTTCCATACATCCCTATACTGAGATAATGTTCTTTCCTCGGCTAAGGTATGGTAACTCTGAAATATGATTTTCTGGTCATCCAAGTTGAGGGTTAAAACGGGACACTGACAATTTCAATCTTATAAAAAACCTTTAATGTTGGGAAATTTGAAGGATTGGAACTCTGACAGGTCAATCTATGCCGAACTAGCAATAAAAAAATGGATAAGCGAAATATGGATTGGCACTTGAATTCCTTAACACTGCACAAAGTCTGTGATTTCTAATACAAAGAATCTTTTCTACATTCCAAATTATCCAATTGTGTTTTCTATGGGTAGTCTCGTGTTTTTAATATAAATGGCAAACTTTTCGGAATTTTGAAAACACAAAGAAATAAATCTACAAGGGGGTGTCTTAATTTTCCAAAGCGAAAATTCCAGCCCACACCTCAAATTTTCAGAGGGTATTCTCGAAGGCTATGGCCCTAGTGTTTTTTTATAATAATTTTAAAAAATTCGAAATTTTGAAAATTGTGAATATTAAATCTACTAAGATGTGTTCGGGATTTATAAGGCAAAGATCCGTTCTATATTCCAAAAATCCTGATAATAAATACCAAGGCTATAGTGCTGGAAATTTTACTAAAAGTGTCTAAATATTTGAAATTTCGAAAACTGTAAATATTATGACTACAAGATGCGTATGGGATTTATAATGAAAATCTCTGGTCTGCATCCCAATTTCCTGATTGTGTATTACAATTCTTGGTGTTTTCACTAAAAAGTCATAATTCTCGAAATTTTGAAATCTGCAAAAATAAATTGTACAATGTGTTTCCAGGATTTCTAATGCTAGTAATGTAGTCTATTTAAAATAAATCCCGATTGTATATTCCAAGGCTATAGTTTTGGTGTGTTACTAATGTCAGATTTTTCGAAATTTTGAAAAAATGCAAAAACCAATTCTACAACATGTGTCCTGAATTTCTAATGCAAAAAAACCGACTTACATTCTAAGTTTCCTGGTTATACATTCCATGGTTATAGTCACTGTATTTTTAACAAGAATAAACATTTTTCGAAATTTGGAAACTGTTAAAAAAGTCTACAATGTGCGTCCGAGATTTATAATGCAAAACAATCTGGCTTACATCCCAATTTCCTGATTCTATATTCCTAGGCTATAATCATGGTGTTTTTACCGTAAGCATCAAAATTTTGAAACTTTGAAAACTGCAAAAATTAAGCCTACAAGGCGTATCCGTGATATCTATTGCAAAGAATCTTTCCACATTCCAAATTTCCCGATTAAATATTCCAAGGTTACAGCCTTGTTTTTAATTCTAATTTTCGAAAAATTGAAAACCGAAAAAATGAAGACTATAAGGTTTGTACGGATATCTAATGTAAAAAATGGTTAACATCCCAATTTCCCGATTATATATTCCAAGGTTTTAGTCTTGGTGTTTTTATTAAAATTGACAACATTTTCATAATTTTTAAATCTGTCAAAGTCTACAAGGTGTTTCCGGGATTACTAATGCAAGAAATCTGTTTTATGTAACAAATTTCACGATTATCTATTCAGAGTATATAATCTTTGTGTTTTACTAAAAAATGACAACATTTTCGAATTTTTTAAACCCATAAAAGTATGTTTATAATCAATTGATTTGACGTTTACCTAATGGAAATTCATATTTACTTAATTAAATAAAAATAACACTTGAAGTTTTATGTGAGTTTCATATTTATTACAATATATTTTAGTTACAGCTGTTTCGGTACTTTGTACCTTCTTCAGACATGATTACAAATGAATGAATTTTGTTATTATTATTATTTTGTTAATAACAAAATTCATTCATTTGTAATCATGTCTGAAGAAGGTACTAGGTACCGAAACAGCTGTTACTAATTTATATTGTAATAAATATGAAAATCATATAAAACTTTAAGTATTATTTTTATTTAATTATGTCTGTAAAGTGTGCAGGATTTGTAATGCCAAAAAGTCGGCTTATATCCCATATTTCCTATTATATATTCCAATGATACAGTCTTGGTGTTTTTCACAAAAATATCAACATTTTCGAAGTTCTGAACACTTAAAAACTAATGCCTACAAGGTTTATCCGGATTTCTAATGGAAAAAATCTGGTCTACATCCCAATCAATTTTCCGACTTTATATTCCCAGGCTATAGTAGTAGTGATTTTACTAAAAATGTCAACATTTTCGAAACATTGAAAATTGTAAAAATTAATTCAACATGGTATGTAGGGGACTTCTTATGCAAAAAATCCGGTCCATGTCCTAAATTTCCCGATTGCATATTCCAAATGTATTGACCCTCGTTACCAGAGGCAAAGAATATAACCACTAGTCCACAGCGGCCGACAGCCTCAAACACGATTAATTATATTCTCTCACTTCATTCTTGATCTACCTCATGGACGCTTCCTTTGTCTTTTTTTTCTTCTTCTTCTTCTTCTTCTTCTTCACTTCACGGGCTAGGCAAAATGCCTGTTCCGCCTCACTATTGTTCTGTCCATCTTTTCATTGGCCTTCCTACATTCCTTGAACCTTTTGGCTTGAAGAAATGCTGCTTTTGGTAATCTTGTTACGTTCGTTCTTTCTACATATCTAAACTATTTTTCTCTATATCCTTTGATTCTATCATGTAATGGATATATATTTAACACTGTTCTTATATCTTCATTCTTTAACCGATCCATTCTTGTGCAGCCTTTTGTTCTTCTAAGGAAGTTTATTTCTACACTTTGTATTCTACTTTGTAGATTTTTGGTCATTGCCCAAGTTTCACTCCCATGAAGTAATGCAGGAACTGCCAATGTTTTATAAAACTTCAATCTAGTATCTCTTCTTGTTTTGTTCTTTAATGTTTTATGTATAGTTCCACATATCATTTGAAATCTTTACAGTTTCACATTTACGTCTCTTTCAGTTTTTTGTGTTTATAGTAATATTACAACCCAAATAATTAAAACTTGTTACTTGTTCCAGAGGTTTGTTGTGTATTATGATTTTTGATCTTATATATTCACTTCCCCAAAATGCCACTATTTTCGTTTTTTCCTTTGATATTTTAAATTTATATTCTTGGCATAACTGATTTATTTGAAGTAAAGAGTACTACAAATTATTTTAATTTTCTTGAATAATAACCACATCGTCAGCATACATTAAAATATTTAATATTTTAAAATGGTTCATTCTTATACCTACATTAAAATTACTTTTCCAATTTTGGATGATGCCAATAATATATATATATATATATATATATATATATTAAAAAGGGTAGGTGATAAACTACACCCTTGTCTTACACCTCTATTTATTAAAATGGGTTCGGTCTTTGATGTGCCTATATCTTAATTTATAAACATTACCTGTCACGTTGTTTGTCCGCGATGGAATCCTAAACTACTGAACCAATTTTAATAAAATTTTGCACACTGTGTGCTGTTTGATCCAACTTGAGACCTACGGATGTTTATAACTAAATTTATAGTCGCATTATTTTTTATTGCAAATTATTTGTTGATTATTTAACAAAGAGTTATAATTATCTGTGAGTTCCATACGATTCTAACAGATGACGGTGTAAGGTAATTGGTTTTTTATTTAACAAATAGAGATCCATGTGGCTGTGCTTTTTGTTGCAACCGCGAATTTCAATTGAATTACAAATATTGATTATTTCATAATTTAAGTGTGTTCAGTGTTTATTTTATTTTCAATATATTGATAATAATATTAATTTCGTGTGTAAGAATTACTTGTAAGTAATCTGGCTGAAAGACAGCAACTTAATTTAAATTTCACTGGACCGAGAAGGGACATTGAACAATATGGCGAATCAGTTCTAGAGACCATGTATGATAAGATATCAAGTGAATTTCCGCAAATTGGTATAGGCATATGTGACATAAATCTTACATTTAAGAAGAATGTTAATTTAAAAATATATGAAGGTTCTAAGGAACGGAAAAACAGAACTGTAAGTAAGTCTGTTAGTTATAATAATATGCATAATATTACAGAAACAGTCTCCATGCCTCAATTAAATGAAAAACAAGATGGCTATAATATATCACAAGATGATATTACTATACAGAGACGTCCTGATGATGATGAGAATCCAAACTGTCAACAAGTTCGTAGAATAAGACGAAAGTATAATGAAATCAGCAAGCCTCCTCAAAATATTCCATCAATAAATGTATATAATCCTTATGATACACTTAGGGATGATACTGAGAATGCAGACAACATAAATTCATCTCAAGCAACAAAACCATGCGGAAAAATTAACGTAAAAATAGTTAAAGGCGATACGAAGTTCGCCGGGCGATCTAGTTTATTATAATTTGAGATGTTTCATATAAACTTTGTATCACATAAATTAATTTTGCGGGGTAGCCATATATTTCCATAACTTTCCAGCTTCCTTTGTGATTTCCTAATAAGAAGCATTCCTAGGTCTAATTTATTCCTATTTCCTGCCACATGTCATCCACCGCGCTGTATGGCAATTAACCTTTTCTATTAATCGTTTCCCATAAATCAACAACTCGCTGTTAAAACGTGTCCTCAATTCACCAGTCTATTCTTCTATCTGTGGTTAAACATTTTTCCTGTATACCTTATTTTACTCCTCTCTCAAAGTAAGAGATTGGGTTCACATTCCTATAGATCTAATTATGAAAATGGTTATTTTATATATTTAGGCCTACTTATTTAGCAGGTTTCACAGCATCTTCCTGTACCCAACTAATCTACTGTCATTCATTCCAATCTCCATATTCCAATCTTTTTTCTCTCATGCTGCTCAAAAAACACCATCAATCAACGTAGTATGCAACTAAGGCATTACTTAGACGATGAAGAGCTCTTTTTCGGGCTTAAAGTTACTTTACATCTTCAACCTGAAAATCTTCAGACACGGAACCCACAGTTTAAATTCCCTCCCGCAGGATTTGTTCTTTGGATTTTTGCATCCTAAAATCAATCGACCTCGGCCGAGTTTGAACCCGCGATCCTCGGGAATAAAGGCAAGGATCAATACACACAGTTTTAGTTCGCGATTGTCCTTCATTCGAAAGGAACAAACTCTATAGAACGCATCTTCAATCACTCCTTTAAAACGTTGTGAAGTTTTATTGTTTTCCGACAGATGTCTGTGATGTACTTTAGTTTTGAAATAGCGGCTATTCATAAAACACGTACAAAACAGAGAGCTGTGATTGAATTTCTTTCTACGAAGCAGAAGAGCATTTCAAACATTCGCAGACGTTTACGAAATGTCTATGGGGATCAAGCAATGAATAACAGTACTGTCAGTCATTGGGTTAGCAGAATGTCAGCGGCAGAACGAGGTTAAGCAAGAATGTCAGACATCCTTGATCTTCAATCAGGGTCCTGTACTCTGTGAGTGTTTCACTAGCAGTAGCCGCCATTTTTAAAACTAAATTACATAACAGCTATCTGTCAGAAAAAAAATGAAAATTCCTGACGTTATGAAGGAAGGATTGGATATACGTTCAGTAAAGTTTCGTTCATTTACAATAAAGGTAATCAAGAACTAAAAGCATGTGCATTATTTATTAAACGTCCCATGTACCGTAATTGCTTTAATTAAATTAGTTTTTGTTACTTAACGTGTAGAGCCTACTCTCCATGCATTTGTTGTTTTATAATCCCTTTTAATTTGCTTATATAGTCAGTTTGGGTAATTAATACTTCCTTATGAATATTCGTATGAAATATTAAAAGAGAAAAAAATGAGTACATTGAAATATCCATAATTTCCTCATGTGGAGTGCCCATACTGTTCACAAAGACAAATTATGAATATATTAATAATAATTTATAAATATTTACAGCCTGGACCTACCATGAAAGTAAAATTACTAAAAAAATAAATTCCCAGCCATCGTTACAATATCACATTTTAACATCACCTGCCACACTCTAATTTCAACTTCCGACAAAGTTAATTTTTCACTTGAAATCTGCATTTTAATTAGCAGTTATCTTCCCTCAGCTACATTGACTGTTGTTTTCCTTATCCGTTACACGTGTGTTAGGTCCCACATTTTTATTAAGCCTCTCCCTTTACTTCACTTTAATATCGTCCATTATAGGGTCTTCTAAAGGGTGACGAAATATTTACCGACATCCCCCATGTCAATTCCATTGCTATAGTGAGTGGAGTGTTTAATCGGAGATGGGTTATTGCGAATCTTCAACATTCCCAGTATTTACACACTTCTGCCGCTCCCTAACACTATGGTTTAATATTTGAGGTTATAATAATAATAATAATAATAATAATAATAATAATAATAATAATAAATAATAATAATAATAATAATAATAATAATAATAATAATAATAATAATAATAATAATAAATGTATTTATTTATTTATTTATTTATTTAATAAATGCATTTATTTATTTATTTATAAATAGATTTTGAACGATTACACATATATCTGTACCTAAATTTTTATTTAACTTCTCCATTCGCCATCCACTCCATGTCCTCCAGTCCTCTTGTTTTCATCCCAGTTCTTAGTTCTTGCATCCACGAGTTTCGAGGTCTTCCTTCCATTCTTCTTCCAGGAGGACACAATTTTAATGTTTTTCTGGGTAACCTTTCTTCTTTCATTCGTTGTACATATCCATTACAATTTAATTGCTTGTATCTTATATGATATAGACTACTATCGAATATCTAATATTCATTTTTTCTCGTACGACAGTATTTCTTTTTTTTTAACACCTTGTTGCTCTTCTCAAGAAATCCATTTCCATCGACATAGGTACTTTTTCTAAGTTATTGTTGAATTTTTAAACATCATCTCCATATGTGACGGTACTTCTCACTCTTAAATTATATATTTGTAAATTATTTGTTCTGGTTATAAGTCTGTTCCATAAGACTCCATCAATCATTATTGTTATTGCTCTACCTTTATTTATTCTGTTCTTAATATCACTTTCTTGATTATCCTCTTTATCTACTTTTACTCCCCGATACTCAAATTCTTCACATCCTCTAATATACCCCTTTTTTCATCTTCTAATATTAAATATTCGGTTTCTGCTCCACATCCCATATAATTTTTTTTAAATTTGTTTTCAAACCCCAGTTATCGTATTCGTCCAATAACTTTCTGAACATATACTTCATGTCTTCATATTCTTGATCAATTTGTTATTATCTGTCCATCCGCAAATAACAGTGTATATATTCTATCTGTTGATCCATCTCAATCTAATTGGTACTCCCATTCCTGAACATTTTTTGCTCCAATAATAATAATAATAATAATAATATGGAGAGGGGTTTATTGTTGGGCCAAGAGGTAAAGATTGGATTTAGTGACACTAGGAATACTGAAGGAGTTCTCCATGTGTGAGAACTTAGGTTGCTCGGTTGGTATTCGGTAGAGTTGAGGTTCTTATCTCGGGATTCCACGAGGACTTCGTCGGGCAGAATTAATGTACAAAGAATATCTGGTAAAAGTAGTTTATTCTTGACTTTTGTAAACTGCAAGTAATTGTATATATATATGAAGTGAATTTATCCAACTTTTTAGAACGTAGTGTTTTGAAGTGACTTGAAATTATACACGAGAAGTAAGTGACGAGGAGAAGCCTCTCTCGCCTATAGGTAAATTAGTTACTCCCACTACCTCGATCACGTGGACCTAAGGTCTGTGCTTAGGCACATATAACGAAACATATAATTGGTTAATGCGCCCTCCTATTTTGATCCCGGGGGTGTTACAAATTTATTATTGGCGATTTACGCCTTCAGAGGTTGGACCTTTTTTTCCCCGTGCTGGCTTCACGTACAGTCTAGTCACAAACATTAGCTAGGCTTGGGTTTTTCTTCTTAGGCTTGGGTTTTTCCTAGGCTTCCGACGCTAGAAACTTGCCATGTTCCCACACTTTTTTGCTAACGATGTTTGTGTCAGGGTAAAACCCCCGCTTGTACATTAGCTAATGGGTTATGGTTATCACGCTAAATCAGTTAACTGGAGGCTTAGAAGATATCTCTACTCAATCTGTCGAGCAAAGGATCATTGTCATTAGTAAGTTATTATCATGTGTCAGCCACTTCCGTCTTCACAAAAGAAAGGTTTACATTACCTGAGTTGTCAGTATTCTTTAATAACTAATAATTTGATTACATTGATGCTGACTTCTTTGGATCATTTTTATACGGCCTTTGCTCTTACATAATCAGGTTCCACTCTCTTCCCTGATCAATTTGAATATAAATATGACCTAAGTCCAGTAACTGCTTCATTTAATGATGTTATAATATCATCTGATTATTATTGCCGATAGGGATTTATTTAGATTTACACAGGAGGCTGGATGAATGAATTGCCACAAATGCCCTATAAACAAATGGAAAAATCAAGGGATTTTTTTTATTTGTTTATAATCTCTCGCGTAATATAATGCTAGTATCATAGCTATAGTGGCCTTTAAAGAAAAAATGGCTATAATATTTTGGTTAGAGCACGTTAACCCTGAGAGTGTTGCCAGCACGTCAATTATGTTCAGATTGTAAACACTGATATGTATCCCTTTTACCTGGGATCGTTCTTTGAGGTTAAATAGACTCACTTTCTGCAATATAGACATACATAAATATTCATTAAGAAAAAAAAAAAGATACACCCTTAATATATTTGGTGGTCTACTCAAACCATTCATGCTTATACAATTACCATTCAAAACTATTTAGTTGAATACCAGTATAGCATAGATTGTTTCTTCATGTGTAACTGTTTATTTACAATTTCGTCTACACCTTAATATCTACCTACATTATAATGTGCGTCTACAGCTTGGGAATTCATTTGCGATGGACCAGTTTTGTCTACTTCAAACCATATGTCGAATAATACTTCAGTTTTGCTAAATTTAATTCAAATTGAGTCAATAAGACTTATTTACATGGATCTATATCTTTGCGACCAAAATACTAAAATATCGCGTTTAAGCAGCTGTGCTATCGTTATAAACAATTATTATTGATAGTATTACCCCCTGATATCATTTTTTTCCCCCATAGGTATTGCATACATACGAATTCATCATGATTATTAATCCATGAAATATTCATGATTTTTAATATTTTATTCTCAACATATTTCGGCCCATTTACTTTGCCAAAGCATAGCTGGCTATATCATTGCTCAGCCAAACGACGTTTTTTCTTAAGCGTGCAAAATCATTTCCTTCGAATGCAGAATCGTATTAGTATGTCACATTCGCTTCCACCAGCGACCATGACTTCATCTCATCTCATTATAAACATCGAATACAAATTCGCACAAATTGTCACATTCGCTTCCATCAGCGATCATGACCTCATCTCATCTCATTATTAACATCGAATACAAATTCGCACAAATTGTCACATTCGCTTTCACCAGCGACCATGACTTCATCTCATCTCATTATTAGATAATACGGGATCCCTTGCCCTCAAATATTTTCAACAAAATAGCACGTGTTATACAAACACAGTGACGTGCCGCTTCGGCCCACGTCTACAAATTAAATTCTGTAAATATAATCAACAAATAAATTCCTCACGCTTTATAGGTTCACACCGTCACTCGGCCTTTCAATTAAGGTGCATTGAGCTTCACCCTGTCTCATTAGCTCCTATGTTTACGCTGTCTGATTGTTTTTTTAGACAAAAGAATCATAATCATCATGATATTATTCGTATTCAGATTGTTGTACAAGTTTCTTCAATTACCTATATGTATTAAACAATGACAATGGCCTATCTGGGCTCATTTTAACATTTACTGGATTAAGTAGATACTGCAGCTTCCTGCTCGAGCGATTGGGTTAAAACATTTAAAAATATAGATCCATTCTCTATCGATAAGTTCAAATCAACAATTTATTAATCACCCTCAATCTTAGCTGAAAGTGGACATGCATGTGTTATGTATTCACCCTAATTCAATTAATTATATCATATTCATCAATATGGGGGTATTATCATGATTAATATCTAAATTGACATTTCACTTTATTTTTTTTCGCAGTCATTTTGCCCTTTTCCTCTCGCGATTAGCGTTTTCATCTAGGCCTATTTAATCACTTTATTAGTGTTATTTATTTTAATTACTGATTATATTTGGTACTTACCATACAACACTTATTTATTTTTTTTTCACTAATACTTTTCATTTATGTCCTAATCTCAGCTAGTATTGAGTTCGAATCCCGTGAAAACTGTTCATGCATTTAAGTATAATTTATCAGGTCTTGTTTTTTTTTTTTTCGTTTGGGGATTATGTAGAGCTTATATGTTTGTACCTTTTGTATGTTATATCAAAATTTTGTCGGTATATAACCACTTCCTTACCTGGGTACTGCATAATTTCAGCGTTTACATTGACCTTTATCTCATACCTAAAATCACAGTAGTGTCTACCTGTGCACACAATACAATATAGTACAATGCAAGACATACACACATACGTAATATATCCATTCCGTTGTCATTCTTACGTGTAAAAATCTCTCCCTCCTATTTTTCGAGTGTCATTTTCACTGTCCGTCTATCTACCCTTAATACTATTAGTGTCTAATTTCACAGTCTGTTAACTCGCAAAGGCCTCCTGTACTATTATTATATACATGTTTTGCGATACTACGCCCACACGCAAACAAACTCTGAACACTCGCATGGTAATTTATCGGGTCTTTACAGTCTCAATCTCATCCTTAGATTCACATATAATTACTAGACTTTTGTCAAAATTTTTCAAATGATTCTTACTTCTATCATCTATGTTAGTATGCGCCACAGAATTACTAGCGATCTCTGGGTTCCCTAGTATCTCTATACGTGCATATGTGTTTGTGATTAGCCGTCGTCCAAGAAACACTCTCCGACGCGTATGATTCATTTTCGGGGCTGCTCCTATCCTTTTGACCTCTACTATTTATGTTCTTTGTGATGACACTTATTTCATCATTCAGTTTGCTGATTTCGTTAGTCACTTTCTGCTCTATATTAGTGCCTAGCTCATTAAATCTAGGCCTCTACTATCATTTCGATCAATTCAGAGCGTTTATCCTGCTCTGCAATTTTCTGAGCTACTTGGGGCTTTAGTGTTTCTTGTTCGTGGGCTGGCTTTTGTACAAATAGACACATATAATTTACCCTTTTGTCCGAGTTCTCTACACTACAGAGCACATTCTTGTCGACTCGTTTTATTTCCCCTTGTAAATTCCTCCTGTTTCTCCCTCCTAAGTTAGTTTGTAACGTTATGTTTTAAATACTATGTTCATCTCTGTTCTTCATTTGACTTATTACCTTGGTTTCTGTTTTCTCTGAGTCTTTAATAAGTTTTTTGTTCACATTGTATTTATCTTCAGTTCTACACACGCTGACGATTCATTTATTTCCGCTATTCTAGCATCTCTCTATCTTTTCTCATTCTCATCCGCTTAATGTTTCTTTCAACGTAAATACATTCCTTTTCTTCCCTGCTTATCTCCATCTGTCCTCTCCAAGTTTCAAATTCCTGTTTCATATGCCTATGCATTGCCTCCTAAATCCATTTTCCTATCCTATTTCTATCTATCGCTCTTTAAATCCATTTTTCATACTTCTATCTATCGTCTCTTAAATCCATTTTCCTACTTCTATCCATCGCCTCTATTCTCGGACATTAGCATTTCCATGTATTTCATGGTTGTTCGGTGCTTGGATTTACATTGTCCTCATACTCCCCCTCTAGCTTCTACTCTTGCGTTTGGTTTTCATTACTTTCCCCTAGTGCTTCTGCTCTAAGTTATCTCTGCATATATTCGTTGTTCCTATCACATCCTCTAAGATTTCGTTATCTACTTAAATCAGTTGCCCACAAGCCTTCTCCCTAATCTCTTCGTGTTTCCTATCCATTTTTTTATCTTTATTTGCCTGCCTCTTTCTATTCCTACTTCTTAACAACATAAATACACACAGATATATTCTCCGTTAAATCACTGTAATATTTTGATTTCTTATATAGGTAAAAAGTAAAAAAAATGCTTATTCTGTGTTGTGTCACTTATGCTTCCTTCCTTCAGTTGCTGTCTGTCTGCTTGTTGCCATCATCTTCTCTGTCCTGGTTGCCTCGTGGTCGTGGGACTTAGTCGTTCTGCCGTTGATTTCTATTCGTGTGTTACTTTACGACCTATTCTGCCCGCACGTTAGGGAGCCAATATGGAGAGGGGTTTATTGTGGGCCAAGAGGTAAAGATTGGATTTAGTGACACTAGGAATACTGAAGGAGTTCTCCATGTGTGAGAACTTAGGTTGCTCGGTTGGTATTCGGTTAGAGTTGAGGTTCTTATCTCGGGATTCCACGAGGACTTCGTCGGGCAGAATTAATGTACAAAGAATATCTGGTAAAAGTAGTTTATTCTTGACTTTTGTAAACTGCAAGTAATTGTATATATATATGAAGTGAATTTATCCAACTTTTTAGAACGTAGTGTTTTGAAGTGACTTGAAATTATACACGAGAAGTAAGTGACGAGGAGAAGCCTCTCTCGCCTATAGGTAAATTAGTTACTCCCACTACCTCGATCACGTGGACCTAAGGTCTGTGCTTAGGCACATATAACGAAACATTAATTGGTTAATGCGCCCTCCTATTTTTGATCCCGGGGGTGTTACAAATTTATTATTGGCGATTTACGCCTTCAGAGGTTGGACCTTTTTTCCCCGTGCTGGCTTCACGTACAGTCTAGTCACAAACATTAGCTAGGCTTGGGTTTTTTTTTCTTAGGCTTGGGTTTTTTCCTAGGCTTCCGACGCTAGAAACTTGCCATGTTCCCACACTTTTTTGCTAACGATGTTTGTGTCAGGGTAAAACCCCCGCTTGTACATTAGCTAATGGGTTATGGTTATCACGCTAAATCAGTTAACTGGAGGCTTAGAAGATATCTCTACTCAATCTGTCGAGCAAAGGATCATTGTCATTAGTAAGTTATTATCATGTGTCAGCCACTTCCGTCTTCACAAAAGAAAGGTTACATTACCTGAGTTGTCAGTATTCTTTAATAACTAATAATTTGATTACATTGATGCTGACTTCTTGGATCATTTTATACGGCCTTTGCTCTTACATAATCAGGTTCCACTCTCTTCCCTGATCAATTTGAATATAAATATGACCTAAGTCCAGTAACTGCTTCATTTAATGATGTTTAATATCATCTGATATTATTGCCGATAGGGATTTATTTAGATTTACACAGGAGGCTGGATGAATGAATTGCCACAAATAATAATAATAATAATAATAATAATAATAATAATAATAATAATAATAATAATAATAATAAAAATAATAATAATAATGTACACTATTTTGTTTGTAAATAAAATAGTATTACAAAAAAAATTACATGAGAATTATTTTTTTAAAATAATTACTGTATAACATTCAAAAAGCCTTTAGCAAAACCAAATTTATATAGTTTATAAAAATTCAGCCTGCTTATGTTTGTGCTCGCAAAACTCGAAAAGCAGAGTCGGTCGATTTTTATAAAAAATTGTACAAACAGGTTTTTAGGTACCGCGAACGTTTAGCCGCCATCTATTGTTATCTAACACAATTAGGTGCAGGAGTTCGCCTTAAACGAAAATTTAACAATCCTTCTAGAGGTCGCAATTTTTTGTTTCAGAACAAAACATAGTATATGCAATTAAAATAACCCGATCTAGATATGTCCAAAATTCTTATCATTATAAATGCGGATTACCTGAAATCCGAAACTGAATATTGACTTTAACAAAGGTCATGTTTTGTTCGTCGGAATGTATAATATACAATTGAATTAACCCGTAATTTTATATTAACTTACTCAACTAAAAATAAAACAGATTTAATTTATTTTCGTGTAGCAGCGCACGCCGGGGAATTCGCTAGATATTATGTTTAAAAAAGTATATTCTGTTGATAAATGTATCACTTAGGAAAGTAGGATATCAGCAATTCATCATCATCATAATTTTCCTTCCATGGGGTTAGGTCACTTATAGGAAGGACTGTTCCGGTTCCATTTCACATTTAGACGAAAATCTCTTCATTGGACTTCCTCGTCATCTATTCCCACTTGGTTTGTAAGATTTCATGATTTTGTATAGTCTGTCGTTTGTCAGTCTATCGACATGTTCTAACCACTCAGTTTTGTAATATTCTATTTATTCTAACACAGGAGTAATTATTAGTTCGTTTGTTATTTCCATTGGTTTCATAATCGGACCATTTGTATTCTACTGTTTTCGCATATTATTCATCTCTGCTGCTCTTATTCTTCAATTGTCACTGCTTTGAGAATCCATGATTTACTGCGAAATAGAAGAGCAGGAATCGCCAAGATATTGTATAATTTACTTATTGTTTTCTTTGACGTCATTTGTTATATCGTCAGTTTAAAACCATTGTTTATTACTCATGTTATTTTTGTCAAGTTATTTAACTTATTGATATCATTTTCACCTCAATATGATATTAACAAATTGTTGAACCTATTAACTTTCTATTATTTGCTTATTACTGGATCAATAACTTTAAATGCCATTATTTTGGTATTATTTATGGAGATTGTTAGCTCATATTCTGTTAGCGATTTTGTTTATTTTAAATGTACCTTTCTGTAAATGTTCTTCTATATCTAAGAAGATTATCTGGTCGTCTGCAAATAATGTTAAATATTATGAAGGTAAAATAGCATCGTTTCTCTAAAACGTATCCCCGACGATGAACATTATATATAATTTCCTGCGGAAGGATAAAATGGACAGTGGTACATTGCGAAATCTGAATTGACAACGCAGTGCCGCGGGCTCAAAAGTCAAGCTATAGGTAAGTGCTTCTTCAACACTTCAGCCTTATTTGCTACGAAATAATCCACTCAAATGTATTCGATGTTAGTGCGCGAACCTAGGGCATTTCTAAGTTAATGATAATTAGGGCTGAAAAAAAGTATTGGTTATAGGCTAAGCTACATCGTACATAGGCCGCTATGTTTACAGGCTGCACGTTGACACGCGCTACTCGGGATAGACTTCAAGTACAGTCCGCTTTGTGTAGGAATGGACTCATTTTTGCACAATTTTTGTTTCTGATACAACTACACGTCATGTAAACAGGTCTATTACTGAGAAGAATCGAATATACTCACTCCTCCTCCGAGCAGGCAGTGGAGACGATATACAAGACACGCTTTTTGTAAACAATGTGTATAGAAATTAGTTACTATCCTGATACCGCTACTTTTTTTTCAGCCCTAGTGATAATGCAACCGGCTCGGTATACGTGTAGCGTGCGCTGCTGCCAGGCCGACTGGGATCCGAGATTCGAATCCTTGCGGTTCCAAAAGGGTACGGGGTTTTTCGATTTATTCTCGGGGTTCTCCCGTTTCCTTAATTTTCTGACCATTATCCCCTCTTTTCATGTCACTTCATTTATCATTCAACATTTGATATTACCCTTCACCTCAACTGAAGTCAGAGAAAAAGAGTCAGATTGACACCCACAAGTATTGAAAATACTGTATGTGATTCCAGGGATCTAGTGGGGTCCCACCAGAGTGCTATCCCATCGGGTTTCAGCTGCCCGTCAGTCATAAACATTTATTTTCATCCCTAAAATTTCACCTTTTTAATATTGTAAAGGAAAATATTTAAAATTCTTATATATTTTCACGTATATAATTTTATTTTATTTTATTTAGTTTTAAACACCGTGTTCCTAAAATATTATATTTTTTGTGAGTAGATTCAGTAAATATTTTTACAGTGAATTGTAGCCATCATTCACAGCCCATTAAATAACCGGGAAATAGCGCAGAACTGCATAAAAATATTTCATTCTTTCACTTTGCGAAAGATTATTTATTTCCTCGTAGTTTTTGTTATTTTTCTCGTGATAATGGTCTTTCTGAATGGAAGTGTAAATGTTTAGGGGTTATAGATCACTCTAACATTCCCCACTTAATGTCAGTTCTCTGTACGCGTTTCCTGGAAAATCGCAACCGTGAGAATTTGCGGATCCAGATAATTGACTGCAAGGCGTCAGACTGCACAACTGAGTCATTACTTTATTGACGTAGAAACAATCATATCTTATTTCTGTCATGATGGAGTATTGTTATACAGGAGTGGCTTCGTAAAAAAAATTGTTGAAGAAATAATTCTGATTTATTCCAAGTCTTGCATTCCAAGAATATGAAGTTGATTCTGGTGATTATATTCGTCGCCAAATATTTAAAAACAATTTTTCTTATTCACAATGTTGATTATTTTTATTTTAAGAATAAAAATGTACTTTTCTCAATCATAAAATTGGACAAATCATTACATTTCATCTGAAGATCCATTCTTGCTTTCATTCAGAATAAAACGTTGGTACACAATGAATGAATTTAACATATTAAATTATTTTTTTCGTCACATGACATTATTATTAATTTATATTGATTAATCAATCTATTAAATATAAGGTTAAATCCAATTGGTCACATAAGCAAGATAAGTGTTTTTAATTCCAATCGCAATTTAGTTTACTTTCCTTTATGAGAGTATAAAGTTATTCAGCTTTTATTTTTGAAATTTAATATAATTATTTAGAATTCTGACAACAATGAATTAAAACAATTTTAAAAGCATTATTTAAAGAAAACTTTATCATAAGTAATGCCACGAGTGATTTCCAATTTATCTAGCTAGAGGATTTGGAAATCTAGAGTGGCATTTGTTAGGACTATTTAACGAATAAAATTAAGCTGTTTACTCACAAATCATTATTTAAATACAATTACCTGTATTTTAAAATATTTATATACTTCATGTAAACGGCGATGTTTGACAACAAATGAGAAATGTTTGGTTTTGCTTCTTTGTTCTTCCACTGCAACTAGATCATATTATTTATTGTCAAATAGGATCGCAATATTGTAGGAATGCACCCTAGTGGAGAAAAAAATTAAACACATCAATCTGTATATTATGACCAACATTATAGGTTATTAATTAATTTCTGATGTCCTAGATGTAAATATGTCATTTATATATTTGGAAGGTAAATACATGTAAATAATACGTGTAAGAAAGTGCAAGCAGTGTTTTTTATTGTAGTATAATCAATTGCTACAACTGTTTTCTGTTATATTCCACAAGCGTTACGTGGTTACATTCGTTAACTACAGTATATATATATATATATATATATATATATATATATACAGTCTGAGAGCCACATGCATTCTAGGATTCCATGTGAATATAATATATATATTGCTATATTCAACATATTTGTTAGAGAGACAGTCACTGCAAAATAATGCTCTAGCCTGTTCAGAATATTAAAAAGGAGGAGCTTTCTTTAATATGATAAACAGAAGTTGATAAATATCAAGGCGAATCACGACTGTCACTGATTTAAAACAAAATTCATTGAAACGTGATTGGTCATTGACCCCCATTTGGGGCCTAGTAAAATATGTTTTATTTTTGTTAAGAGAGTTTTTATTTGACAATAACTAACAATGGAATATTTAGATACTTCGCCTGTGGAGCATCCGTCTTGATGGTCCAATAATAATCGGCCAGCATATTAGGATTCCATTTGCCTTGATGCATCTTTTCCATATCTGAAATCTCCTGATGAAAGTGTTCCCCGTGCTCATCGCTTACTGCGCCAAGATTTTCTGGGAAGAAATCTAGATTTATTTAAAAAAATAATTATTTAAATCCATTAATTGGAATTGAAATAAAAAACTGTGGGTGATGGAGAAATTCCGAATACATATTTAAAAACACGGTAAAAAACTTCATTAAGTACAACTATTGGTACTCATGAGACAAAAATCATGTTGAACAGTGTAATTTAGATAGATAAAACTTGAAACCTTTTTAAAGAAGTAGCAGTGTAAAATAGTAGTTAGCAGTGTAGGACTCGTATTTGGGAGTATTATTTAGCAGTGTAAATACAATGCCCTCTCATAATATGACCACTACTAATTTACATTCTGTTTTATGAGTTAACAGATACAGATAGAAATAGTTAGCAGGGTATACAATATAAAAGATACAGCAATAAATGTATCTTGAAAAAATATATTTTGTTTAAATTTTCGATAAGACGTTTTCTTCTTGTAGGTTTTTTGTTTTTTGTTAAAGATTTTGATAACTTTTCTGATGAATAATAATATAGAACAGCAATGCAACAGAGCTAGTATATATTGGAGTCATATTCTCATGCAATCCATACAGAAGGCCTTGATATTCAACAGACAATAATTATGTTTTAGCACGATAGTGCGTTCTCTCGTAGGAAAGGCGGCCATGATTGTAATTCCAATTTCCTAAATGTCGAGTTTCCAACCTATAAATAACTAAATAACTATACTGTAATATTAAAAAATTACCTACCTAGAGCGGGAAGTAAAATCCACTTCCCTTTATGTATAATATGTATATTATATATACAAAAATATATCTAAAAGGTAATCTTAATATACATTATACGAAACAAATCACTGAATTTTAAATGAACTGAACTTTATGTGAAACAATATTGAAAGTTGACTTAACAAAATACAATAGATTTACTCCAGCTACTTTCTGAATAATATGTATGTTTTTTTTTCATATCTTGATTTAGATTTAGTCCCGCGCCGTAGCCGAGCGGTTAAGGTAGGAAGCCTTGGCGCAGAGCTACGGGACTTGCGCTGGTTCGAGTCTCCATGGGGGAAGAAATTTTCTCATGGTATTTCGGCCAGTATGGGACCGGTGCCCACCCAGCATCGTGAGGCAATTGGGTAGCTACAATAAGTAGCGGCTCCAGGTTGAGGAACCAGCTATAACGGCTGGGGGACTCGACATGCTAACCACATGTCACCCCTACACTGGCTGTTGATCATCTACCTCTGATTGACACATGTGGATGTGAAGGGCCAGCAGCCGGCTGGTAAAAGGGCAACCGCTGAAAAGTGGAAAGACCTCAATCGGGATTTAGATTTATATTTATCTGGCACTAAAGAAGCACATCCAACTTCTAACGCTTCTTCAATTTGTCTTTTTGATTACCATCATTCATACTTGCCGCCATTTTATCCTAATTGGTGTCACGGCCTGCTGTAGTCTGAACTAAATTTATTTCGGCACTTAGCGTATATACATTGGTTAGACTGCTAACGGCAGTCAGTTGTTTATAATGAACGCAAATATTTCGAACAAATATGTTATTATTTTTCTATTATTTATTATTTTGAAAACACTACCGTGCATAACAGTATTACAACATACGTTTGTGAAGTGTTATATAGAATCTCGGAAATTAAAAACAGAGCGTCAGCGAGGTTTTTAATAATTTCCTCCCTTCTGTAAAAACCATCTCCCAACCTCGCATCGTAATATACTGTACTATTATCATACGTAGCCTATATACTCTTTACATGAAGTCGAACTGATAACTGATAAATGCAGTGTAGCAAATTAGCAATGTATATTGGTGTTTATGAAACAGGATTTAACAGAGTGCTAACTAGTAAATAATACACTGCTAATAAGCAACTACTAAAAGTAGAAATTTGATGAACAGGCACCTAGACGATCAATAATATCTTACTAGTGGTCGCCCAGGAGTTGAAATTCGACCACAATTAATTAAATGTTTAGTTTGTCACAGATATGTCATTATGCACTAATTTTCGATTTATTTTAAAAAATACGAATAACAGGAGATATGTGGTGTAGCTTGGCTAAGCCATATTTAAAAAAACAATAACGCGTCATTTGACATTTGTATACTATTTATACTATTTAAATTTGCATTTGGCCTATTATTTTGTTAACGGGAATATATATCCCTTCTTCTTTGTCTCTCTCACTCCGACCCGTCAATGTTCTATGTCGAGGCATAATGTAAATAGGTGCGAATATGTAAATATTTAAAAAAAATGTAATGAAATTACTGAAACCAAGATTAGATAGAGTTTAATTTAAATAATAAAATACACTCTTTTTTATACAATTAATAATAAACGAGTAATAATAAATACGCGAGAATACGTCAATTCACATTGTCACTGCACAATTTTCTTTTTATAACAATGTCATTTCAGTATGTACGTAAACAAATGAATGAGTGCACAAATTAATGAGTAATACACACAAATTCCTTAGATGCAGTTTATTTTATTTTGTTTAATTTAATTTATTTGTAATACATATTATACATAAATTTTATTTTTCTGCACTCCTTCTCTATATGAACTTTAATTATTCCAAATATCGCATTCCTCCGTGCGTGCAATGTGCTTAAAAAGGGGTACAAAGTTTTTTTCTTCGCGTATTAATATATATATAAGAAGCCATTATTATTAAAGATCTGTTATGTACACGAATCAGTAAACTAAATACATGGCAACCTTATAAATTGACTAAATAAGTCATTGAAATACCAAACACGAATGTTCAAGGCCGTGCGGACATAAGTTCTCCATACATCCCCCAGCTAATGTTTTCCAATCATACCCTATATAATCTACTTCTCTCAAATCATCTCTTCTCACAGCATCTCTAATTTGTACTTTTTGATATTTATATAATCTTGTTTTTCTACGTATTCTTTAAGAAATTCATATCGGCTGCCAGACGTTCTTCATTAATCTCTGTTTTAAACTCCATACTTCAGCTCCACTGTGGACAATATTTTTCTGTTTTCTGGTTTCTAAATTAATGTTATCGCGCATTTCAAGCTAGGCTAATAGAATAAGCTGTCAAATTTGTTTTTTTTTTTTTTAACTTTTATAATTATAATTTGTACTTTCTGATAATTGCGCTACTGTTAAGAACTCTTTAACAAATCAGATCATTAGCATTGAAATTCAGAAATGTGCGTTAATGGGCTGGAAAATTTTGCCCAGAGAACTATTTTTCTAGACTTGTGTTTCTATTAAGTGCCGAAAATGTATAACAGAGGAGCCAATATTTTGATTCCCTCTTAACAAAAATATACTCCTAAGTTTTATACCTTTAAAAATAAAATATATATTGACAGAATATGAACCTCAGAGTTTTTTTTAGAAAATTCTTGGGAAATAGTGGTGTAAGAATATTTATGAATGAAAAAAATTCATGTTTGACACATTTGAAAGCAAATATATTTTATAAAGGCTTATTATTAATTAATTATTCTGTGACGTAGCTGGGGATGGCAGGTCAGGCTGGATAAGAGAGTTGTATGAACGGTAGTTATGGAAGAGGAGATATGGAATGAGGAAAGAGATTGAGGCGTTTGTATAAAACTCTACTTCGGAACGGAGACACGAGACATGGCGGAGAAAATAGACTATTAATTTACAAAATCATTGCCACGGAACCGGAATCGAGCATGATCACACATTCCGACATCAATTACAGCGTATGATTTAGGACATATTAAGGACACTTGGCAGTGAGCGTCTGGTGTTCGGTAAGCTTCTTCTTATTCCTCCTCCTTCTTCTACTACAAGGTTTAGGCTATGCAGCCTGTTCCGGCGAAGTTAAAAGTGGAGTCCATCTTCTACGTGGTCGGTCAACATCTCTTGTTCCTCTGGGATTATACAGGAAGGTTCATTTTGGTATTCTTTCGTTGTTCATTCTCATTAAATATTCTGTCCATTTCTTATTATTTTCGCTGATTTTATCTTCAATTTTATATATATTTAATTCTTCTCGTATAGTTTCATTCCTTATTCTATCCGCTCTAGTGCATCCTTTCACATTACGTAAAAACAGCATTTCTGCAGTCTGTATCCTGCTTTTATCCCTTGATTTCATTATCCAATTCTCACTTCCATACAACAACAAAGGAACAGCCATTGTTTTATATAATTTAAGTTTCGTATCTTTCCTTGTTTTCCGACCTAAGGTTCTTCGCTTCTTCTTACTTGAAAATAAATTAAAGTTTCCCTAAAACTATAACATATCTTGTAAGCCCTTGCTTCCCTCTACGAGATTTAGGTACTCTCCCCCTACAGGGAAGAAACTGAACCATATTAATTTTTTACACTTGTTTTTTCGTATAGATGTCATTGGAATGGCCCCTCGTCAGCGTTCCGCCTCATACTGACATCTAGGAAAATTCGGTAAATTTTGCTTAGATGCCATTTTATTCACTCTTAAGGATCTTTTGGGAGCCTGAAAATCTTCAGACTCGGAACCCACGGCTTAAAGTCCCTCCCGGAGGACTTGCTCCTTGGATTTTTCAATCCTAAAAAATCCATCGACCACGGCCGGGTTTGAACCCGGGATCCTCGGAACATAAGGCAAGGAGCATATAACCACTAGTCTACTGCGCCCAACTTTCACTACTTATTGAACGAATTTAGCCAAATTAAGTTATTAGTAGTAGCTATTTATATCGGTTGTCAATCATTATAACATTGAAGCGAACATTGTAGAAAAGTTCCATTTTATGTTTTGAAGCTGTATTTAATTTTGTGCCCCTCGTTGTGGAGACATTTAAAGTTGGGTTTCTCGGTGAGATATCCGAAGTTGAAGATTTGTGATATAATTTAAACCACTTTAAATCTGCCACAGCACTAATAACTCTCTTCAGGGGAATGAGGAAACGTTTCTTACACAAATAACAACACTTTATTAACAGTTGAACTATAAGTTAGTTTATTTAAAACTCTCACTTTGGTTAAGATGAATCTTGTAATTTAAAAGTTCCAAAAGATTCCGGCTTAGGTTGATATTTTTCATTTCTAGAAGATTACTATTTTATGTATTTAACGGATGACGAATGCTAACGGTCAATCCAGTAATTATTCATTATTTTCACTTAGAAACTGTTTTTCACCAAGATGGATGACTATTATATCACTATATATTCTTTCATACTTTTAACACTATTTCTTTCTACCAACATCAATAAATAAACCATTATTTCCTTATTCTTTAAGGAGCAGTCGCTGAACATGACCGACCATCTTCAAGTATTGTAGCCATCTTTTTATTTCAGTTATAACCTCTAGGTTCTGATTGGTCCAACAGAAAAGGAAGGAGTATTCTCAAGTTAACTTCTATCCAAATCCACCAATCCCATTTATTTCTTCATAAAAATTATCAATTTGAATATTTGAAGTATTTTACATACTGCATCAGTTATAAAAACATCTAACTGTATTAACAGTTTATATTGACCAGTTATTTTTTTTTTATATACTTATAAAAAAATTTGAATTCTATAAATCAATCTGATGTCCATTCTTCATATAAATAAATATAATTATAAACAAAACAAAAACCCTTATTATTTTTATATGGGGATAAATATCCGGTTTTAGTTTATCTGGTACCATTTTCTCAGAGACTGTTTGTAACAACTGCATATTTTTTATTCACACTGTTTGCGTATTTTGACACTCGAGGTTAAAACGTTTTGGAAGAAAAGTTTTCATTAAGTTTCTAAAATAATTTTTAAAACTTAATACATTTCATGAAAAATGTTTTTGTACTAAAAATTTGTTTCTTAATTATATTACAATTTATCAATTTAATTTTTAACCTCGCTTATGTGATATATGTCTACCGCTATGATCTCGAGGTAGCGTGCTGCTTTCTTACACAACGGGCCCGGGTTCGATTTCCGGACGGGACAGACTCATGGGTGAGGTTTTCTTTTCCGGTTCTTTTTCCTCACCTGTAAGACAAATGTCAGGAAGATTAGGGCCCAACGGTACCCGAAAATCATCTGGTCATCATCATCATCTTTATCATTATCATCATCATCCTTCATCGGTATGGAAAGAAACGGAAAGCTACCACACCTAGTAAAGCTGCAAATCATAGCATGAAAATGCTATGATTGCAATAAAAAACCTGCCCTCCGGCAGAATTACCATGGATGGATGGATCTGATATACATATATATATATATCCTCCGAAAAAATACATTTCTATCTGAAATAATTTATGAGAAAAGTGTTTCTTATAAATAGTTTCTGAGAACATGGTACCAGATAAATATAAAATGGAAATTTTCAACCATTTTCGCTTCAATGTTATAATGACTGACAAGCAATACAAAATACTACTAATAACTTAATTTGGCTATCAAAGTTATGGAAAATGTTCATTTCAATGTTATAATGATTGCCAAATAATAGAAAATGCTACTAATTGCTTAATTTTGGTTTCAATCAACTCAGCAGGATCTGTTTAACAAGTAGTACAATTTTTGTTTTGTTATTTAATTTTAGTTTTAGAGAAACTTATTTTCAAATAAGAAAAACCTTACCTACCAGTAGACACTCACTAACAAGTGTCCTTAAAAATGCGACGCTTAAATGGTTACTCGAAATCCTTAGTACCCTATACAAGCATTACATAAATTATTGTAATTTAGCCCAACTAAATTAAGGCTTATGACGAAATTATACAGACAATAATATGACGTTAAACATGATTATTGAGATTTCTGCTTAAAGATAAATCCACATTTACATTACAGGCGCACATGCGATGGGAACCAGCAATTTACTCCATCATTACCATATACAATTGAGGCAATAGATTCTAGACATGAGACTGTAACCAGTTCTTTCATCTAATTCCGAGACTTGGAAACATCGTGCATTTTTCTACAACTACGTCACAAACGTGTGCTAATTTTCCAGGGTCATTTTCATAAAACCATCAGTTTGCTTATACGTATTTTAGGCTGATAATTTACACTGACTGTTTATCTCGCAGACCAATAATTTTGCCTCTTCCTGTCGATAAAATTGCCTCTTCATTTTGATAAAATTGTCTCTTCCTGTTCGTAATGAGAGATATCTCCGTAAATTAACTTATTTGACAAGGATATCGACTCAACAATGTACGACCGATATGCCATAGCAAAAAATGCCAAAAGAAAATAACTTAAACAATTGCTAAAAAATTATAGTTATGTGGCTCTAAAAATATTAAATGTTGTATAACGAATCTGCATTATTGTTAATAGTTATTTCTCATACAATCATCTGTTATTGATTTTTCCCAAAGCCCAAAGAGATTTAACAGTAATGATATGATATTTATAACTATACAGCCGGCTTAGAAATCGCCCGTAAATAAGAACGGAATACATAACCTCACATTTGGTAAATATGAAACATTATAATTATTTTCAGCTTCTGATGTTGTATTATTGGCTAAATAGTCGCTCCAAATACTTTACAGGTTTATAATGTAATTGTAAATGGACGGTTAATGACAAATGAGGGAAATTTTGAAGAAATGACTGAATTCAAATATCTAGGAACAATAGATTCAAAGAGGCATGGGATGGACAAAGAAATTAAACATATACTCAATTCTGGAAATGCATGCTACGTGTATTATGCATTACTGGGACTCTTGTCGTCCTAACTCCTCTAAAAACTCATTAAATTGAAAATATATAACTGGAAATACACTGTAGGAATTGGGGATTGACTGTAAATATTAGTAAGACAAAACAATGACGTTCAAAAACGGGACGGTTTATGGTAGAGCAGAGGAATGGAAATAAAGAGATCAAGTACTTCAAAACGTGAAACATTTTGAATATCTTAATACGACGTTGAAAATGAACGGAAAGTGGAAGAAACATATTGATATAGCATTATTCAAAGGGAGAGGACAACTTAATAGTATTCTCAGTATTCTGGGTAGAGTGCCCGATATTCCAGTTAGTACGTTAGAAAAAATGTATGGAGCGATGGTGAGGCCAGTAATGCACTATGGTAGTGAGATTAGGGGTTTTCAAAGAACGGAAATACTAAATAAGATATATACACATTTTCTAAAATATAGGCCTATACAGGACTTAGCAAGGCCGTTTCCAACTGTGGAATTTTATATGAATTTGGGTCATTTCAGGACGACATAAACTGCAAACTTCGTATACTCAAGTACTGGTTGCGACTAATCCAAGGTGAACAAACAATGCTCAGAGCAATTTGTTACGACCACCAAATTAGGAACGCAAATGGGAAATTCTGGGCAGACGAGGTTAGAAGAGAACTCCAAGAGATTGGGATGGGTTGGGTATGGGGAAAAGGGACTGAAAATCGCAAGAATGTGTGGAGAAAAATAAGAAGGAGGTACTTAGATATAAACCGACAAAATATTTTGGCTGAATGTGCGGGAAAACGATCTCTGTTTTTACAAAGAGACCTAAAACAGTGTAGGGAAATTACTCTTATATACTCACTCTAGGATTTAAAGAGAGATCAGGGCTTGCTTGGTTCAGGTTAGGGGCATGGAAATTATTTAAAATTAGCGATGATCACGATATGCGAATATGTCCAATGTGCGGGAGCTTTGAGGACGAGATACATAGTTTCGTTGATCCGTTGAGCCCTCTTTTGGCAGAGATTTTTATGGATGACTTAGAACAAACCATACTTAAGAATGTATTAGCTAAAAATGTTCTATTTTGGTATTGTTATGTAGATGATGTCATAGCAGGCTTCACAGGAACCAAAAGACAATTCAATTCCTTTTTAAATTTTATTAATAACATTCACAAAAGTATTAATTTCACAATGGAATTAGAAACAAATAATAGTATAAATTTCTTGGATTTATCAATAAAACACATTGATAATAAGTTTGAGTTTGGTATCTTTCACAAACCATCTCATACTGATACCACTATCCACAGTTCTTCTCTTCACCCATATACTCATAAGATGGCAGCCTTTAATAGTTACATTCATAGACTTTTAAATATCCCTCTTTCACCATTGGAATATAATAATGAATTGAATATTATTAAACAATTGGCTGTTAATAATGGCTACGACCCTGAAATTATAGAATATTTAATCAAGAAAATTCATTACAAAAAAGCGTATATTAGGAAAATGTAACGGTTTTAGAATATTGGAGGCATCAGTTATTACCGGAAATATTTCTAAATTCAAATCGTGAAAGATTGGCATGCTACGAGTTACTGGTAAACCCAGGAAATTGGATAAACTTGGGTAGATTTCTGAACATAACGCGGAAAATAAGAGCAACACTTATTCAGGAATAAATAAATATGTTAGCAAATTTCTTCTTCTTCTTCTTCCTTCCAAGTATTAGGCCGAGGCCTGTTACGATCCTATAGAAAATTTTTCCCTTATGGGAAATTCTCTTATAAGACTTGAAAGCATAATAATAGTCCCTTCGATTGGTTGCTGGCCAAAGGAAGGGAACACCAGTGATGGGGCTGCCATCTTATAGCCTCTGGTCAGGCTTTTCTGGAGAAGAAAAGAAAATAAAGGAAAGAAGAAATGGAAAAAATGAAGGACTCCCTAGCCCTCGGATGCCCTAATAGCGTCGGGGTCGAAAAAACAAGAGTTAACCAAGAGAGGTTAGATAGTAAAGTTACAAGAGTGCAAAACACAAGTAAGTGGAAGAAATGTTTTGCACAGCTTGGGCACCTTGTGGCCGCCATCCACATATCCCCTAGATGAGGACCCCCTGAGGAAGTTACCAATGCCATTAATTCATAATAATTCTACGTAACTAAGTTAATGAATAATGTAATTGTATTGATATCTAATTGTAATACTATTGTGTTTTCTTTTTCTTTTTTTTTTTAACATCAACTTATTGTAACAGACTGTCAACAGCACGTACGGCTTACTGCCAGTGCGATCCATATTTGTAAATAACATTGTACGTATCTTACTTTTAGTTTAATAAAGTCCTTATGTATGTAATAGGCCTCGTATCGTCAGCTCTATCCACGTGGTCATTCCAATCCCTTTTTCTTGTTGTAATAAATGTCTCAACATCTATGATACTGCATTCATCCCCACATTCTGGTTCCTGACTCTGTCAAGTCTTGTTTACTTTACTATGGCTCTTAAAGTATTCATTTCTGCTATTCTCATGAGTTGTTTAAATTTGGCTAGTATCTGCTCTTGTACCCGCACCATAAAACCATAGAGTTCCTGGTACCCAAAATATATTAGTAGGGCGGACAAGACTCTGTAACTTAGTAAGGAAACTTGTCTAGGGAAAGGAAAATCCCAAAATCAAACCATACTCAGACCGGCCACCTGAGATATAATTCTAAAGCTCAGAGAAACCCACAGATGAAATTGTACACTGCTAATAAATAAATAGGCCTACTAATTGTAGAACTTTAATGAAACAGGCATCATAGGGCAATAATTAACTCGATGAATTATTGAATCCATTTGTTCAAGTCGTATTCACCAACGTCCTATATTGGTCTTCCAGCGAATTTCGAAAGAATGAGAAGCTATTGAGAAAGTTCTCATGAAAATAATTTTGAATTTTTTTTTACAGATCTTCAAATAGACACCCCAAAATAAACATAGCCAAAATGTATATATACACACACACCAGGTGTGTAAAAAATATATATTGAAATGGAAATATCGATAAAAATGGTAATGATTAATGATGTTAACTATTAATTTAATTCAAACAGCTGTATTTTAAAATAATTGTTGATTGATTTATCTTCTTTTAGACAATATAAAATACTTTTGCTATACGTATTTTTTAAAATACTTTTTAAATTTGTGTACAGTATGGCACGGGTTAGTGCTATTTTATTGTGATGAAATTTGATGCTTTATCAAATTTGGCTAAAAGAAAGAATAGAGTGTGTGTGCTGAAATAAAACGAAATTTTAATTTCATCCCTATGCTAAGAAGCGCTCTAATATATGAAGAGGTGGCGTAAGACATTTTTCGCACTTCTGAGAAAAACAGTGTTTAGTTAGACAGTATACAAAGAATCAGTTTAGCTTAATATTCAACACTAATAAAATTCATATCAAATTCCGTTGAGGTGAATAGTCATAAGATAAAATCTTATTATATGTACCTTTTGGCAGGTGCCGTCGTCCTCAACTGTGTTAAAATATTATATTTAAAATGTTATCTGGAGTTCATTCGGAAGTTAACTTCCATCAGCAGCAGGATGAGTATCTGCTACTATTGTTGTTGTTTACGACGATGTAGACTCAAAGTGTCTGTATTTGGTACAACAACTGATAGCAAGTACTCATCCTGCTGCTGACGGATGTTAACTTCCGAAAGGCCTCCATATAACATTTAAATATAATAATTTAATACAGTTGAGGATGACGGCGCCTGCCAAAAGGTCCATATTTTAAGTTTTTATCTTAAGCTTAATACTGATAATCATGAAGATATTTTTTGTCCTAAGTGATGCTATTAATTGTTGATATATCTGAAATACAGTATACAGTTTTCATATTTACAACCGTGTATATATATATGAAGGAGTATACAATATAGTGGCGTAATTAAGTATTTTTATAAAAATAAGTAAAGTATATACATCGTAACAGGCCTATAGACCTAAGACTTGATTTGATGAAGATATATATATATATATATATATATATATATATATATATATATATTATAAACACCATCTCTTCACCCATACCAATGTGCCACTGATCACCGACATGATGTATATCTCCACCATGCCGATGATATCATGTATAATACAAGCATGACTCAAAGTGACACAATATGCTTTCAATTAACGATAGCACAGCTGAATAATTTGCATACGTTATAAAACGTAACAACACCATTGAATAGCCTAGAAATGAATGTTCAACACTAAACACGTAGCAGATATTGTATTACGTCACAGCGATAGATGGGGGATGTCTCACCACTCGGTTGATAGCATTTAAACTTAAAATAAAGAGAACAGAATAAAAAATGAAAAATAATTTTCATTTCCAACACGCTTGGGATAAAAATAAAGTGGTCAACAAAAAAATCATCTCAAATACATATAGAATAAAACTAGAGTTATCAACAAAAAGGAAGCCATTTTACCATCAAAAGCGTGGGGTGCTTTTTATGATTTTTACATTTTATTCTTAGAGACTTTACTTTTACCAATATCTCTTTATTGTCAAATATATTAATTGATATAGAGCACCCGACGCTTTTGATGGTAAAATGATTTTCTTTTTGTTGATAACTCTAGTTTTATTCTATATGTGTTGGAGATGATTTTTTTGTTGACCACTTTATTTTTATCCCAAGCATGTTGAAAATTAAAATTATTTTTCATTTTTTAGTTCGGTTTTCTATAAAGCGTGTTGTTTTAGTTTTTTAACACTATTATTTATGTTTTATTTTTAGTTTTAATATTTTACAGAATAAGATAAAAATGTAAATATATTTAAATTCGATGCTATCGTAGTATGAGCTAAAAGTAATATCGTACTCTTCTGAAAAAATCCTCCTAGCCGGATTTGAACCAGCGACCTATGGATTACTGAAATTATATACCACTACAGTTCACCGCTCTACCAATAGAGCTCTTACAACGATTGACTAAAAAGTCGACAAGTCCGCTACCTATTGTACCAGTTTTCATTTTTTTGATGGATTTTGGAAACAAAATATGAAATTATTATATTGTCAAGGGTCCTTTACAAGTAAACAAAGATTCAAGTCGATCCAATGTTTCTAAGTGGGTGAAAATCGTGTTCAAAGATTCCATTAATAGATATAAAGATTTTTTTTTCTGACGATTCTGGCCAGGATTTTAGAAACAAATATAAACATATTATATTGTCACGGGTCTTCTACAAGTATACAAAGTTTCAAGTCGATCCAATAATTTTAAGTGGGTGAAAATTGCGTTGAAATATTCCGTTACATTTGTCTTATAGATAGATAGATACATAGATAGATAGATACAAGTCAAGCTAATATAAAGCGTGTAAAAATAGTTTCTATTGGGAGTTTAACGCTCACATAAAGAATCTCTACTTATTTATCTTTGGGTTTAGGGGTAGCGTCGCTGTCTCGTACGCAGTGGGCTCGGAATTCAATCACCGGTCGGGACAAATCTCTTGGGTGGTGATTTTTTTGCATTTTTTCCTGTAAGACAAATGTAAGGGCTCTTTAAGGCAAAAACGGTCCCCGAACATCATCCGACCATCATAATTAATAATGTCATATTCGCCATGTTTAGTATAAATGTGTGTGTGGTGTGTTTCGTCTTAATTTTCTGTTGTCTCGGAATAGGTCCTGACACTGAGCAGATCACTTATTCGAGGAGACCCTCCATGTCCTTATAAAAAAGTTAGTATATGATTCATAGTGTAAATTTCCTTTGTCGACAAGTCGCGTCACTGTAAGGACCGGGTGGCATAATTAAAGTACTTACAAGTTGAGAGGTTAACCCATTCGCTTCTGAAGACGAGGTACACTCGCTTAACTATGATTATAATGTATTTTGCAATACTTTGTACATCCTTTGGCAGGGTAATCTTTTGTTAACATTTATGATTAGTAGAGAATTGTGTTCTGGCCTTCACCCTTATTGTGATCCCAAGTAACGTCATATTTTGTTCGTTTTGAATGTCTGAAAACAGACAATATAATTTACGGTGATTTAAATTCGGTTTCTCGGGAAATGCATGATCATTTAAACCTGAAGCGATTGGGTTAAACTAAATTAGTGGAATGGAATGGAACAATCTCAACTACTTAGCAGTAAAATAATAATAAATACCAGGATATTCAATAAGCTATCTACAGAAAAAACAAAAATTATGGCATTTCAAGGTGTAGATCCTGTCAGAAGTAAAATTGTACTGGACAATAAAATTTTGGAGCAGGTGAATAATTTTACATATCTAGGATGCAATATCTCATATGAAGAAGAAAAGGATGTAAATGCAAAAATATCTAAATTTTTAAGAATTTTAGGGTTAATAAATTCTATCTTCAAGCCACAGTTAGTCCAAAAGCATTCAAGACTGAAAGTGTATAGAACACTGGCTCTTCCAACTCTTTTGTATGGTAGCGAAGTATGGACGTTGAAACAGAAGGATATACAGAGACTTAGATCTGCTGAAATGAGATATCTTCGGAGGACTGCAGGATACACACTACTAGATCACAAAAAAAATGAAGACATCTTAGAAGAATTACACATGGAATCTTTAGAAAACAAAATTTCTGATTATAAGTCAAGATGGATACAACATGTTCATCGAATGGAAGATCACAGAATACCCAAACTAATGTTAAGATATCAACCTGCAGGAAGAAGAAGACCAGGACGTCCACTCAAAAGACTTCTGGATGGTGTTTCTCTTGAGGCCGAAACAGGTCAACAAATGGCCTAAATTCGTGAATGTACTATGATGATGATGATATTCAATAAGCAATGCAACACTGTTGTAAATCAGCGACCCTAGTGGTGACCATTGTAATCTTATAGTAGGCCAATGTTGTTGAACAGTCTTTGTTGTATCCATCCATCCATAGTAATTCTGCCCGAAGGCAAGGTCCTTCACTGCAATCATAGCATTTTCATGCTATGCTTGCAGCTTTACTAGGGAATTGTGTAAGTGTGGTAGCTTCCCGTTGCTTTCCACACCGGTTAAGGTGATGATGATAATGATAAGGATGATGATGATGATGATGAAGATGATGGCCATATGATTTCGGGGACCGTTTGGGCCTTAAAGTTTTCCTGACATTTGTCTTACAGGTGAGGAAAAACCCCGATAAAAACCTCACCCAGAAAAACTGCCCCGACCGGGGATCGAACCCGGGCCCGCAGCGTGACAAGGCAGCCCGCTACCTCGAGACCACAGCGGTGGACCTTTGTTGTATAAATCTGTAATTTTGAAAGTCTCTAAATAGCAATATTTTGTGAACACATTCATTGTTTCTCACAAGTAGTAAGTAATACTGCCCTAAAAAGATATTACAAAATTATACCCTACAACATAAACAAAAATTTATAATTAAGCTCAACACTACTAGTTGAATTTTTTATAAGGTGAAATTGGGAAGTACTCGAAAATCCACCAAATTCACCAGACGGGAGCCCTTGTGACTATAGGTGACTATAACTTATTATTAAAAATCAAAGAACCTCTTCGAGGCATTCGATTAGAATCAAGAGATGATATCTAGAATGCAATATGTCGATAAGAAGAAAGAGATACTAAAAATGGCGCTACTGATGGAGTGCGCCGTTTTCTAAGAATTTGGGAACGTATAGTTGACATGGCAACAGACTATTATGAAGTTCGTAATGTCAAAACTAACCTCAATAATTTTTTTGTGATGTTGCCATTTCTTATCGAATGTCCTAGTATGTGTCGTAACGCCGGGGCAATTATTTGCATGTTCTAAATGATAATTTCATGAAAATCTCGAATTTAAACAGTTTCATGCTGGAAGATATCCATTAAGTAACAAAAGAAAGTTGAGTGTTTCAATATTTCTTCTTCTTGTAAACCTATGTTTCCCTTAACAGAGATTTAGGCGCTCTCTCCCTACACGGAAGAATTTGAACCATACTAATTTAGTTACACTTGTTTTCGTATAGAAGTCCTTTGAGTGGTCCGTGGTCAGCGTTCCGCCCCATACTGACATCTAGGAAACCAAGGTAGTACTAGGATGGGAAAATTCGGTAAATTTTGCTTAGATGCCTTTTCATTTAGGCGTAAGGACCTTTTACGAGCCTGAAAATCTTCCGACTCGGGACCCAGGACTTAACATCCCTCCCGGAGGACTTGTCCCTTGGATTTTTCCACCCTAAAAAATCCATCGACCCCGGCCGGGTTTGAACCCGCGACCCACGGGACCAGAGGCAAGGAGCATAACCACTAGTCCACCACGGCCGATATTTAAATATACAAATACAGAATAAGGTTACATGTTGCTTATTTTACGAGGATTTATATTCGATATTGTTAGTTTTCACAGTTTTATTTGTTTTACATATAATTGTATAACTTTTCACAATCCTCATAGAATGTTTAACAGTGAGTTGGCTATGACTCAGCGAAACAAAACTGAAAGTTATGATTTAATTATTATTATTATTATCATCATCATCAAATTTTCTATTATTTTACATCAAGTAAAATTGTGTAAGGTTTTAATAAACAATACCCATCCTTAGGCACTAACTATTCTCCATTCACATGCAAAGAATTAATATCGAAATGGGCTTACAGTATACACACCAGTAGTTGTTTAGCCTGTGGCGTCTCTCGCATGGAAGTACGAATAAAAAAAGACCATTGAATAACCCTCCAGCAATTTCATAACATGTCATGAATTTGTACATAAATGGTAATTAAACAAATTACAGTCTATCGCATTGAATAAAGCTTCTGATTTGAAATGCTGTTTTACTTCAATGTGTGTGCGTGCATGCACGCGTGTGTATTTATTGCTAATTACTACTCTTTTCGTGCTTCGGGTTCCACGCTGGCCAGATAGATGCCGTTAATGTGGTAAAATTTTAATTTACGCACCATTTCGGTAAAATACTTAACGTAAACCTATATATATATATATATCCATCCATAGTAATTCTGCCCGAAGGCAGGTCCTTCACTGGCATTTTCATGCTATGCATGCTGCTTTACTAGGGAATTGTAGATGTGGTAGCTTCCCGTTTCTTTCCACACCGGTGAAGGATGATGATGATGATAATGATGATGATGGCCATATGATTTCGGGGATCGTTTGGGCCTTAAAGTTTTACTGACATTTGTCTGACAGGTGAGGAAAAACCCCGTGTATATATATATATATATATATAATAAAGCGTCACTGCTACTGCTACAAAGTAGAAATATTCTCTTTAATTTGCTTACTTGTTATAGAAGCTAGCTACCAGGTGGCAGTAAAGACCGAGTTCTCGCTACATCTCGTAGTAATGGAGATTATATATTTAAGAGAAATAAATGTTTTTGTTAGATTTGCCCGTGGTGAAATGGATAGCACGCTGAAGTACCAATTCAGAGGTCCGGGTTCAAATTCCGTCCAGGCATTTATTTTTTATCATGTTATATATATATACACAATGGTGTAACAGCCCAAGGTTGATCCTTAGCCAATCTTTTGTTTGGAGTTTTTAGACCAAGTTCGTTTAGTTACTCTTATTTCTCAAATATATCATGAATGATATGGGGTCGACAAACCTACCCAATTCGACATCTAGTCGCCAATTAAGTATTACTAGAATGAAAAATATAGGTACATTTTTCATAGAGTCGTCTTTATTCAGGCTTAAAGATCTTTTACGAACTTCAAAATATTCAGACTCGGGACCCACGGCTTAAAGTCCCTCCCGGAGGACTTGCTCCTCGGATTTTTTTTATCCTAAAAAAAGCCATCAACATCGGTCGGGTTTGAAACCCGCGACCATCCGGACCAGAGACAAGGCAGACACTTTACACGGATCATGTATTCTTATACTACGAACAGAGAGGAGTGTAGGATGAGTAAATGTTTATGTGTTTGTGTTGTATGAGGTGTGATGGTAAAGGGAAGAAAGAAAGTGAAACCTAAATGGCGGCACGTAGCCTACTCCTGTCGAAAAGAACTAATGGTGGTGCCTGGATCCGACGCATGAACAGTAGGCCTACCATATGACTTCTTAATATATGTAGACCTACTGTAAAGCGGTTGCAATTAATGCAGAAATCCGGTGCATAATATAGCGATGAGATTGCACACCATCCCTTCTAATCAAGAGATTAAGAATTTTATAATTAAATTATGTTTGCATTTAAAAATTTCAACTACACTAGGTATCGAACCGTGGTCCGTTATTCAGGAAGCAAAGATGCTACCAGCTAGGTCAGCACAGCGGACTGATTTACTTCAATGTAAAGATTCTATTCTATTCTATACTGTTCTGCATCAGCGCAAGTCTTTCACTGCAATCATAGCATTTTCATGCTATGCTTTGCAGCTTTAAGAGAGAATTATAGGTGTGGTAGCTTCCCGTTGCTTTCCACACCGGTGAAATGAGGATGATGATGATGATGATGGTCGATGATTTTCGGGGACTGTTGGGCCCTAGGTTTCCTGGCATTTGTCTTATAGATGAGGAAAAACCCCAAAATAAACCTCACCTAGGAACATATTCCGACCGGGAATCGAAACCGGGACCGCTGCGTGACAAGACAGCACGCTACCTCGAGACCACAGTGGTGGACATGTTAAGATAGATTATTTATAAATATATTAATAGTTCCTATATAATAACAACAGTTACCTAAGTACAGTAGACTGATATGGGCAGGACATGTGGCACGAATGGGGACTTAAATATGGACATGGAAAACCAGAGAGAAAGCGCTCAGTAGGAAGGCCAAGAATGAGATGGGAGAATGACGTTAATCATGATTTGATGTAAGTATATTATACTGGGATGAATCTAAAACAGGTTGGAATAGGGATGTGTGGAAATATTATGTCAGCTCGGCCATAAACCTCTGGGTTCGATAATGCCATTGAGTTAGCTATATTCAGATATTTTTCACCTGAAGTCCCCTTCCTGTTCCTGTCTTCATACTTTTTGGACATTACAATATTATTAACGATGTCTTTTTAAGACATTAAGATGATCTTGATCTTCCCCAAAATCCTTTTCATACTGGTGTTAACTGAAATATTTATTTACGCCATCGTTGTTGTTGCATTCTCGTTATGTGTCCAAAGTATGTTTCTTAATTTTAATAAAACCACGGGAATAACAAACTCACTTTTGAAACTTTCACTAGTCTAGAGAGATACGTACCACAGAGTTTTGTATAACCGTATGGGATTATATACGCAATGATAATGTCTCGAAGGAACTACGTTTAGAACCAGTAATTAAGTATATACAAGAACAACTGGATGAATCATTTGCGACGAATGATTTCAGATAGAGTTCCCATTAGTCATGCTTCGTTATTGTCCAACAGGGAAGAGATCTCTAGGCCGTCCAAGGAAGAGCTGGATACAAAATTCATCAGGGAGATTGTAACAGACCTCTAGGCCTATTATTATTATTATTATTATTATTATTATTATTATTATTATTATTATTATTATTTATTATCCGCAATTTATAAACCCTATTTCACCTTATGTACATTGTGGTTATAGTTTGTTACAAAGTGAATCATTGTATAACTTTATCTCAAATAAATTGCTTTATGAACTTTATTTATAAAAACGTTAAAAATCTGTAGTTCTTTTCTGTCATAAGCACTTCTGTAATGGCTGGTTCACTTAAATAGGTGGTGTTTCGAATGTTTTGTTTCAGAAGAAAGGAGAATCACAGATGATATGCTCTACGCTTTGGTTGCTAATGCCACAATTGCAACTAGCATTTTCTCTTATGTTAAATCTCTGGAGGTGCCATATTGGCCTAATTTACCATGCCCGGTGAGGAATTGGTATAAAATTTGGAACAACGTGTTTGCATTTTATTCTGTAATAGATACTTGGAAAGATCAGTTGTCGTGTTAATGTGCTCATGATACTATTAAACCACAAGTTGTTCCATCTTGCAATTATATGTTTCTTTATTTGCGTCTTCAGGAAATAAATATAGCAGAGATCTCGTGCATACTGTGAATTACAATCTGCTACAGATTTGGCTCGAACATTCGCATGTTCGTTTCTTGATATCCCGCAATGCCCACGTCCCCATTGTAGACAAATATGTCTAGAACTTTGCTTCATTTGTTCCCTAAACTCAAAGCTATTGGGTTATTGTTATATTTATCATTAATTGCTTTCAGGGTTGTTTGTGAATCTCTGTGTATACGATAACTTATGTCATTAATTAAACACCATTTAACAGCTTGTTTTACGGCTAAATAATTATGCCTGAAAAGTGGAGCATTATGGAGAAAGTCTGAACAAAGCTGAGGAAATTTCTTACAGTAACGCCTAAGACTTGTATGGATGAAGAACAAAGAAAGGAGTATTTAAACGCTCTCTTTTCAATTCTATCAATCATGTTCTCCTCTTCTTTCACCCATCACCTAATTTATTTATTACGGATCCTTTGTAATCAGAATATACCTGCGCTTCTTCTCAATTAATCCATTTATATTCCCAACATCCTTCTTTTGATTTTTTTTTTCAGTAACAATCCATATTTCACTATTATAGCATAAATTACATGCTACTAATGCATTTCCCATGTGTATTTTTTCCTGGAAATATTTTATGCCACCATATTGAATGCAGGGATCATAATGAATAAAGCTGCTGTTTAATCCGCAATTGAATATCTGCAAATATAATTCCCACTTTTATAATCATTGATCCCAGGTATTTAAATTTATCCGGTTTTTAAAATTAATTTCCTTCAGGAATTAACATTTGAGATTCATAATTTGAATTAGTTACTAAAAATGTTGTTTCGTTAAAATTACTTTCTAATTCATAATTTAAGATTTATAATTAAATGGCGAATTTATAAAAATATATGAGGGCAAATTTCTTCTTTCAACATTAGTCAAATATATGTTTTATCCAATGTCCCAGGTTGTCATTTCGACATTTCTGGTATCTTTCCTGGCATTGGAGTAATTGTAAACCATTTCTGAGGTTCGGGCGCCTGGAAGGCGGGGTTAAGACTGTCCGATGATATGATGAATGTTGATGATAGTGGTGCGCCAGGAGAGTCATTAATCCTAAACTTATCTAAGGCGATTATGAATGATGATGATTATGTTGGCCATATGATGTTCGGGAACCGTTTGGGCCTTAAAGTTTCCTGACATTTGTCTTACAAGGAGGAAAAACCCCGAAAGAAACCTCACCCAGGAAACATGTCCCGACAGAGAATCGAACCCGGGCCCGCTGCGTGACAAGACAGCACGCTACCTCGAGACCACAGCGGTGGACAGTCAAAGAAAATTAAATTTCAATAAAAATTAATAGGAATGATAGTTCATATGCAATTTAAACCAACTATATAAAGTGATGCTTCGAATTTTTAAGTTTTATAGCAGACAAAAAATGTATATAAACCTATGTCTTATTGTGACGTGTTGTATATTGTAATAACAGCGTTTGAATTACGCGGGTGTTGGCGAGGGGGTAGGAGTCTCGCATTGGTGGATATCGATTCGTGAGTAGTTGACCCGAGAATGAAAGATTCGCGCAGATGATCGATGCGTCTAGACTTCCATTGCGGAAAGTTTTGTATGAATCTGTCCCTCCTTTCCAGAGGTTCCGACTCCTGAATCTTCTATAATAGAGAACCTCGACTAGACACCGAAAAATTTCCTTCCCCGACTTAAACAAACTGCTGTCAGAGTCGGGAATCAGTTGGCTGTATTATGACAGCGATACAGTGGATTGTAACCGGAAGAAACTGTGTCAAGTGAAATCGTTAGAGACTGGAAATAATTGTCTGGTAGATAAACTTTAAATCAAGATTAATTATTGCAGCAATTTATGAGTGAAATATCGCCGAAAGTTTATAGAAGCAAATAAAGTTTTTGGGAAAGTTCATGTGAATATACATTGTGTGTATTACGTGAAACGAATGTGAGAACGAGTCCCCGATAGCGCGAGCCACAATATGAATTATGAAAATTCGGCTATTCTTTATAACATGTGATTCGACTTTCTTAATTCCTTCATAAACTCCTGTCAAATATTATTCTTAGGGTTCCATTTTTCAAATTATTTTCCACCATTTACAATAAATTTTACATTTTTACTATCGATTATTTCAATGTATTTTTCTATGATACTTAACTACATACGTAGCATGAAGACGTAGCAGCCATATTGATTTTAACGAATAATCTATGCAACAAGAAATACGTGTTCCAGTGCAGTCATCATAGATTATGTACTAATTAACTGTACACATATACTCCAGAATATTATAACTTACTATTTATTTTTGGGCGTTCCATTCTTTCAGGGTAGAGTGCTTAAATTGCGTTAGGTTAGTTTTTAGGTTGGTCTATCACAGGTTAGAATACTTAAATTGCTTTGGGTTAGCTCTTAGGTTCGTTAAATATCATGCATACGTTGGCTGCATCTCGTGATTCCATAGTGTAAACCGCTTCGTGTTTTTTTGGCGCATTCGCATGATGTATGATTGGAACTTACAATTTTTTTTCACGTCAAGTTGTAAAGAATTCCTGAAAATTCACTTATAGGTTTTGTTAAATACAGACAAAATTGTAATGGTACGGACACTTAGAACAAATTGAAGCAGACATGTTTATTATACACATGTTCATGGAAAGCTGACGATGAGTCAAATTAATATTGATAAATGGTAAAGCGATTATAAATTAAATTGAATGGTAAGTTTTCTGATTAAAATATTATTTTAAAAAGTGACAAAAAAGCAGGAGAGGAGAAAAAAGGGGATTATGGAAAGAGTGGAACAAAATAGATTAAGATAACAAAAAAAGGATGAGAAAGGCGATAGAAAAATTATCCCCTTCATAATTTCAACAACACTTCATTCATTAATTTAATTCAAAAAACTCTAATTTGCTTTACAAAGAAAAAGTGCGCATCTAAAAACCCTAAACTTTCTTATAACGTTAGTTCATACCGTTTTTTAAAAATTGAGAAAATTGTTGATGCGAGGTAATTTACCATCATTTTTCCGAATTTTATGTTTCGCGACTACTTTACCTGATGGAAACTTTTCAGATTGTTATTCAGAACTACCTACTATTACATTTTTAAAATTATTGATTCTAACGAACCGCACAAATAAAATGTAACGTTTGTTTTCAACCGGTGGGCAATGAATTGCAAGCTCACAACAGTATAAGGAATTTTAGTTCTTCAAAATAAGATTGCTGGATAATAGTTCGTTTTCTAATAGGGATGAATCGGAACACGTTGTTTAATAGTTCATTTTTTATTAGTTCTCAATAAATATGTATACTTTATATGGGTAAATTTATAATATAATCGTTCACTATTGAACCATTTATCGCAAACTAATAAAATTAACTGTTCAGCGACGTGTTTTGGTAAATAAACATTTTATAAAATATTTAGAAAATTAGAGGTTTAAATACAGATTGCTGTAATATTCTCATATTTAAAAGGAGTCTATAAAAAAATTGTGATTCTGATAGTATTTTGTCTCCTGAATTCAAATATGATATCGGGTTTTCTCCATCTCGCGAGGTTTCCGAGAGACAGGTATGTTTAATTTCAAACACTTAAATATTTCCTACATTCGTAACTACACAATATTCGAACATTCGGACTCACCTAGAAAGTAAGAAATGACGATTTTCTGCTTTATTTCGCCTGTGGAGCATCCCTCTTGATGGTCCAACAATAATCGGCCAGCATATTAGGATTCCATTTGCCTTGATATCTCTTTTCCGTAACTGAAATATCCTCATTTGGTTTTATTTTGCAATGGGCAAATGAATGAAAAAACATTTATTAAAAATAATTATTTAATTCCATTAATTGAAATTTAAATAAAAAACTGTGGATGATGGAGAAATTCTGAATACATATTTGAAAACACGATACAAAACTGCATCAAGTACAACTATTGGTACTCACGAGACAAAAATCGCGTTGACCAGTGTAATTTTAATTCGAGAATATTTTTAATTTCGTTTACATCAATGATTAGAATTTGAGAAATTTCTTACTTATTGTCTCGAGACAATTCTATATTTGTGCCTGCGCAACAATGTGTAAATTATTAACCCCAAATCCAATCTTAAAAATGTCTATGTCACAAATCTGAATTAGCCTATATTGGCTAAATGAGAATGTTTAGACAATAAACAAAGCGATAGATTTAAGTAAATGCATACATAAACCGATTCCATTAAACTTAATGAAGAAACGAAACAACAACTGGCCTGAAGATGAGAAATATTCAGAATGATGAGATAAAAAAAATTGAAAACAAAGAACCTGGGACGACATATAGTGTGATAGTCTAATATAATAGTAAATAGCCATCTATCTTCAATATATTTTACAAAAATTAAAGCATTTTACAACCCACAAATTTGACTCCAGCAATAAGATTGGAAGAGAAAATATTACGATTATTTGAGAATAAAGTTCTTTTTTGGACCAAAGAGAGATGCACAGATTGGCGAATTGAGAATATTGCATAACAATAAACTGTATTATCTTTATTGGAAACCAGATAAATAATAAGAATAAATAAGTCTCGTGGATTGCGATGGGCAGGGCATATGATCCGAATTGTTAATGGAATAGGGACATAAAAACTCATTGTACGGAAATCGGGAGGAAAATCGCCCAGAAATAGGTCAAGAATGAGATGAGATTTGAGGGAAGTAAATTATACAGGAAATGATTGAAAACCATTTGTTCAAAATAGTGATGCATGGTATGCTTATGTATGCGCGACCATGAACTCACTTGTCCGATAGTGCGAGTGGGTTACTTAGTTTGGAATCACATTCGATACGTCTGATACTAATATACATTAAATTATGGAAAATAAATTATATTCTTTTTCATTTTCGGAGTAATTAACAATTTTATGTATTCTGCACAACAATACTGGGTACACTGCTGAGGTTATTACTATGTAATAATAATAATAATAATAATAATAATAATAATAATAATAATAATAATAATAATAATTTTATTTTACCTTACAGAATTAAGGCCTAAATGCAACGTCTACAACTTAACCAGGTAACAAAAAAAATACGGTTACATCTAAATTACAAAAAAAAATATATTACATACTATATCTACAATGCGATTATTATTTACAAATTACTTTGATTTACTCTAGATTTTTTCATGGTATCTTTACTTTGTCGTGGTGGAGTGGTTTGCGTGCTTAAATGATCCTGAGACCTATACCGGCGGTAGCATTGCTGCCGATAAGGTTACCGATGCCGGACTTGTCGAAGATGATAAGCCAGACGAAAGAAGTACCTCGGTCGAAAGAGTGACGATCTTTCACCGTAAAAAAATACAATCGTCAAGAAATGCGGATATGGGTTCTACTGGGGTAAAATTTTCCGGAGGTAAAATAGTCCCCCATTCGGTTCTCCGGGCGGGGACTACTTCAGGGAACTCATGCCAAGGCTCAAGCACAGGGACATGTTCCTAGGAACATGGAATGTTAGGACTTTATACAATAGCGGGGCGCTAGTGATATTAACGCGGGAATTAGATAAATCAGCCTTGGATGGGGAATGAAAGACGTGCATGAAAGTTTCTTGTAGGAAAACCAGAGGGGAAACACCCAGTTGGTAGACCAAGAATGAGGGGGGAGAATAACATTAACTATGATTTGAAGGAAGTATATTATACAGATAATGATTGGAAAACTTTATCTCAGGATAGGGATATATGGAGAGCTTAATTCCACGCGGCCATGAACCTGCGGTTCGATGGTGCCAGTGAGTTGAGTTACTCTAGTTTTGACTAATGAAATGTAAAATGTACAAGATTGGAAAAAAAAAAATACTATTAATGACATGGAATAAATTTTGTTCCAGAAAAATTAATTATATAACAAGTAATTGCGTAAGCGTGACTTAAAACTGTGAAGTGTGCTCCAATCCCTGATATCTTGAGGGAGGCAATTCCAGGAGCGGGCAGAAGCTACTGTGAAAGAAGTAGAATAAAAAAGTGCTGTAGAGAAGGAATTTTAACAAATGTGACCTAATGTTTATATTTTGGTCAGAAGATAACTTCTCAAATCTGGACGCCAGGTTGTGTAGTCTTTCTAAGGTTTGGGACTGTACACTAATTTATTACTCTTAGAATAATGGCTAGACTTTTATATTTTTTGTTTATTTATATGTGTATATGGCATGGCAATATAAATATATTTATTTATTTATGTTAAACTTTCCATGAAACATATAAAGAAATGTATTTTATACCAATTTTGTTTTTCGATTGCCTATTTTTTAGACTTTTATTTAAAAAAGATGAATACTAACTGTATCACCTTTTTCACTTACTGTAATATAACCAATCTGACTGAGATTTTTTGTGTCATTTTTTTAGTTACCAATACAACTCACCCTGCTGATACTGTGTTTACGAAGAAACCATAAGACCCATCAACAGTTAAAAAAAATAGATAAGGAAGTCGAAGGAGATACTTTTGGATGAAAATCCTTCCGTGTCTACTTAAATAAAAAAGTCCAAGAGCATGTACAAATGTAGAAGATGAAGAAATATGCATTTCCTTAGAGATGTAGCTCAAGAACTGAACACTTATGTTCCTTCTCTAACTTCAATGACGAAGAGTTTCTTTACTCGTCTACAAGCACTCCACAAGCCTTCAGGAGAAACCTTGTTATATCACAAGAGTTGTAACAAGACCACACACAAAATCCCCTTAACTACAGTACCGTCCCTTACCATGTTATTGCCGGAGGTTCAGAAATCATACTTCTTTCAGTTTCACCAACATCCCCTTAAAATTTCGAGGAGTTAATAAAAAAACTTGATGGGATAAATTTTAATTCTAAAATAATTATATTCATTTAATGGACTGGCATTATTAAGAATCATTATCTATAGGCCTAATTGTAACAATTAGTTAAAATAATTATTAATATTTATATATTTCGATGTTATATTTAAAATTTGACATTTAGCAATGAAGGCCTAATATGACATAAAAAGAAAAAAAACTCTTGAACCGCGATTTGAACCTAGGACTTCTAACATGTTGCGCTACCAGTTACCTAATCCATGCATCCTAACACAAACATATATTTTTCCCCTTTTTATATACTCGTATATTATGTCTACCGCTGTGGTATCGAGGTAGCGTGCTGCCTTGTCACGCAGCGGGCCCGGTTTCGATCCCCGCTTGTGACAGTTTTTCTGGGTGAGGTTTTTATCGGGGTTTTTCCTCACTTGTAAGATGTCAGGAAACCTTTAAGGCCCAAACGGTCCCCGAAATCATATTCATGTTATCAACATCATCATCTTCCTTCATCGGTGTGGAAAGCAACGGGAAGCTACCACACTTATAATTCCCTAGTAAAGCTTGAAAGCATAGCATGAAAATGCTATGATTGCAGAGAAGGACGTGTTCTCGGGCAGAATTACTGTGGGTGGATATATATTATCTATCATAAGAGGTAGCGGGAACACGTTCTCACTGCCCCCTCGTGGCTACTATAACAAGTAAGCAAATTAAAGAAAATATTTTCTTTATAGCAGTAACGCTTATATATATATATATATATATATATATATATATATGGGGGCACGCCGTAGCGTAGTGGTTAAGGCACTGCGCTACAAGCTGGAAGGTCGAGGGTTCAAGTCCCGGTGGGGTCAGGATTTTTAAACTGACCCAAACCTTCTGGCGGCACTATGGCCCTGGGGTCGACTCAGCCTCTAACGGAAATGAGTACCAGACGCTTGTTCTGGGGTAAAGGCGGCCGTCACGCAGGGCTGACAACCCGGCTGACATCAAGTGCCGATTGTCCTGAAAAAGTGGGAGCCTTAACACCCTACTACCCCAAGGGCCTCCCGAGGCCTGTAGTGGGACTACTTTACTTTTTTATATATATATATATATATATATATATATATATATGTGTGTGTGTGTGTGTGTGTGTGTGTGTGTATGTGTTGTGGTATGTATGTGCATGAGTCTGTGTGTTTGTTTGTCTGTCTGTCGTTTATGAACTCAAAAACTACTTGAGTCCGATATTTTAATGTGGTTTTTACCATCATATAGAGACTTTACTAGGGTCAATTGGTATATATATATATATATCATATTACTGTAGGAACTATGGGGCCGGAGCTAAAAAAAAAAAAAAAAGAGGCATCGGTGAACTAAAATGTAGCTTTCTGATTGCATAAATGACTTACGCTGCCTAAACCATAACAATTACACCATGTTAATATGTACAGAATAAAATATCTCAGAAAAAACTTACAAAAAATCCGCATAACTTTAACGAATAACTCACGTTTTTAACAATTTTAGTCCTTTAGTTCATTAATGCCAAAAAAAAAAGATCGGGATAAGTAGATTCCCGAGCAACGACATAAATCAGGACGGGGGTATCTAAAAGCAATTACGATATAAATGTATACTTATTTTTCATTTTTACTTACTCAACTAAACAGAAAACACATAGGCGCAGCAACGCACGCCAGGTATTAACTAGTACAAAATAAATTAAGAGTTAATGCCACATGCATTGCATTCATATTTTATCTTGATTCTTCCTTTGTTGAAGGACAGACGATGGTACTGGGTTCTATTTTTGCTGAATAACTGTTACTAACATCAGAAAGAGCTGTCAATGTTGCCCTCTCTGAAGCGATTGATTTTTCTCGGTATGTTACTTGGAAGAACCTACTTTGACAAGTTGCACAAAAATAACTCTCTCCGCTGACCCTGGAACCCATTACCTAGACGCAAAGAGTGATGCCACTGTAACAATTTAGAATCGTCCTTAGAGATCGATAGTAACTCTCTTTAATCGATAGAATTAATTGCTAAAGTAATATTCACCCGAAAGGCTTTTCTTCTCATCATTTTTCCACCAATTGCCATGGCTACATCTTAAAGAGAGAAGAAAATTACACTGTCTAGTTCTCCTATTTAAGATCCTACATACCTCCACTATAAATTATTTATCCTCTCGTTTCCAGTATCTATCCTTCAACCATAACTTAAACACAAAATCACATGTCATATACTATCTCCACTTCTCGCAACTGGAATTCCCTATGACAAGAAATAAGGAGTTGCCGGACATTGGCATATTTTAAAAGAAATCTAAATTTATATTTGCTCTAACCTGGACTTCATCATTACCTAGTGTAAGATACATATTAATTGGTGTTTCTCATATAATCTATCATATTTATATTATTATTATTATCATTATCATAAGTACTATTGTTATTATTATTATCATCGTATAAAATGTTGTTTGTACATGAAATTTCCATTCCAACATTTAACATATTTTTAATTCTTTATACTTAGTAGTGTATACATAAACTATATTGTCAAATATGTACTTGTAATTTGTGCTGGTTTAGTGGAAGAGAAGGTCTTATGCTTTTAACTCTACCAGTATAAATAAATTAGTATTATTATTATTATTATTATTATTATTACTTCTCACCCTATAGTTTGAAACTCTCCATAACATAAAACAAACTATCCTCAAACTTTTGTATATTAACTTGGACTACAAACTCTATGCGCGTACCAGGAAAAACTGTACTATTTCGAAATTATTGGAAAAAGTTAAATTTCAGTTTTATTATTCATAGATCCACCCATTTAGTCTAGCACAGGAAATCAAGGGTCGCCGGACGTTAGAATCACTTGAAATAAATATAAATTTATATTTGCTCCAACTTTGGCTTGATCATTACTCGTGCAATGTTTATGTATTAATTTGTGTTTCACATTACATTTATGATAATTCTAATTTTAATAATAATAATAATAATAATAAATAATAATATAATAATAATAATATTTTTTTATTGCGGATGAGCCCATGTAGGACTACGCAAAGTATTTGAGGCGTTTCCTTTGAGCCCAAATTTCAATAATAATAATAATAATAATAATAATAATAATAATAATAATAATAATAATAATAATAATAATATCAATAATAATATCAATAATAATAATATTATTATTATTAACTTTAATGTCCTTTTAAATCATTATAATTATTTAGTACACTTTATATGTAATCTATACTGCAAATAGGTATATTTCTACTGATTGAGTGATAGAGAAGAACGTGTGGTCATAACTCTATCAGAATAAAGGAAACATTATTATTATTATTATTATTATTATTATTATTATTATTATTATTATTATTATTATTATCATCATAATTATTAATCTAGTGATAACGTCTTTACCTCAGAAGCAGGGGCCCGGTTTCGATTTCCATCCAAGAGGAGTTATTTTCAGGGTTTTTTCCTCACCTCTATGATAAAAAACAAAAAAAAACTCTAAGGGCCAAAGAGCCCTCAAACGCCAGGTGACCATCATTGTCTTCCATATCAAAATTGGATTTATTAGTATGAATGCATGAGTGAACGGTACGTCCTAGGCCTATCTTAAATATTCCAGTGGCGTCGGAGGGGGTTCCCAGCACACAGCTCATCACTCATCTGAAGAAGCCCTACTTTGTTGTGCTATGATCAAAAAGGTTTTTATGTGATACTAACTAACTAACTAACTTATTGGCACTATAAAATTCGCAGGTTCATGGCCGCGCGGACATAAACTCTCCATACATCCTTATCATGAGCTAACGATTTCTAATCGTCTCCTGTATTATTTAATTCTCTCAAATCATAGTTAATGTTATTATCCCACCTCATTCTTAGCCTGCCTACTCGGCGCTTTCCCTCTGGATTCCTACAAGGTATTTCCATGCATCTCTATCATTCCCGATGTATGTCACATCTCCTCCAGCGCAGTCAACGAGACCTTACTGTTCTTATTACAGCTGGTTTCCCCCAGAGATCATGTAGCTCAATATTATGTTGTCTCCTCCATTTATCTGTCTCATCGTCTCTTCTTGGTCCAAATATTTTCCCAAAAATTGTTTTCTTAAATACTCGTAACCTTTTCTCTTCCCTTAAACTAAGAGCCCGTTTTTCGAATCCATATAACTGGGAGAATAGCATTTTTACATAGTCTAATTTCAGTTTAACGTTTTTGAGAGGTTGGGGTGACAAAAGTTCCGTAATGAGTAATAGCATGCATTTCCAGAATTCACCCTATGTTTAATTTCATTCAGAACCCTTTCGGCAGCACTGCTACCGCCGCGCCGGTATAACTCTCAGGTTCATTTAAGCACGGAAGCCACTCCACCAGAAGTTAATATACCATGGTGTGTAGACATAGATTTTACTTATATGTAGCCTGTTACTGTTTTATGATACAGGTGTATTTGTAGGTATTTGCTTATATTAAGATTAGTTTTATTTTTTATTCATGGAAAAATAATGCACTTACGGCCAAGCAGGCCCGTGCGCAATGTAAATGCATATGTATTTTCTTTATTCTGAAAAAAAAAGGCAATAAATTTCATTATCTATCAAATATACCATGGAGGGAAATACGTGAACTAGAGTAAAACCCTCTCTCGGCTGGTTGTGTTCCTGTAGCACCCGATTGGCTTTTTGCACGTATGAAGACCTAAAATGGGAGAGGTTATACTATGGAATGGGGAGGGAGGGAGGAGAGAGAGAGAGAGAGAGAGAGAGAGAGAGAGAGAGAGAGAGGAGAGAGAGAGAGAGGGAAAGGAAAAGACAGAGGAAGAACCAATACACATAACTAACTAACTCACTGGCACTATCGAACCCGAATGTTCATGGCCGCACGGATATAAGATCTCCATACATCCTTATTCTGACCTAATCTTTTCCAATCATCCCGTCTATAATCAACTTCCTCCAGTCATGGTTAATTTATTCTCCCGCCTCATTCTTGGTCTACCTATTGAGCGTTTACCCTCTGGTTTTCCTACAAGAAGCTTTCATGTCCGTATTTCATTCTTCATTGTGTCACATGTCCGTCCCAGTCTACGACGCTTAACACTTCTTATTATATCTGGTTTCCTATTAACAATCACGTTGCTCACTGTTACATAGTCTTCTCTATTCGCCTGTCTGTTCATCTCTCTTTGGTCCAAAAATATTCCTAAGATATTTATTCTCAGATATTGGCAATCTTTCCTCCTTGAAGTAAGAGTCCGTGTTTCGGAATCATATAATATAACTTCAAGAATAACAATGTTATATATATTCGGTTTAACGTTTCTTTAGAGAAGTTGGGACGACAAGAGGATCCTGATATATATAATAGCACGCATTTCCATAATTGAGTCTTTGTTTAATATCTTTGTACATCTCATATCCAAAGCACATACATGCAAAAAATAAATACTTTAGGAGACAAAGTAAATACTGTGTAGGTGTGACGTAACCACTAAAGGTCTATATATTGGATGTAGAATAATCTAATTATTGACACGTACTTTGTCATCATTCCATTAGCAATAATTACCTTCATGAACGTGTTGACGTCAAGTTCTACAACCGTTGTTATCCAAATGCTCATGTCTGCGTATTTAATGTGTTTATACATGAACCAAACATTTATAATTTCAGTCATTAGGTAAAATATAAACCTTTTACGTGATAAAATGTTAAAACTTCATTTCATTAATTGGAACGTTGCGGTACACGGGCTTTTTATTTAATAAAGTGTAGAGACAATGCAAATGCAATCAACAGTTTTGACGTTTGTTTTCAGATAGCTTTAGTTCCCAATTTTGTTGTATGAGTAAATGTGATAAAACACTTTATGATGGTTTCGTGCCGAAAAAGGTAAGTCTCTCGCCCTCCACCTATGCATCCAGAGTTCGCATCACAGTCACTCCATATGATATTGGCCAAAGAACAACAGACAGGCGAATGGATTCAACAGCTTTACAGAGAGCTACATGATCTTTATACGAAACCGGATGTAATAAGAAAAAGTTTAGTCTTATAAATTTCGATGGGCAGGACATGTGAAACGTATGAGGAAAGAAAGAAGGGCATGCAATCTTTTGTAGGAAAGCCAGAGGGAACGAGTCTACTCGGTAGGCGACAAATGAGGAGGGAGAATTATATTAACCATGATTTGATAGAGATAAATTATATGGTATTTTGCATCAATAGGCATATTATTAAAGAAACATGTAAACGTCATCAGTCCTATCAGATATTCTATGTTTTGCAACAAACGGCTATGAAACCAGATCTTCATCAATGCTAATCTAAATTTGTAACATGCAGCTAAGCGCCAAATATTTCCGCTCTTAGATTGTTGATGCTAACTGCCAAACAAGGAAAATACCTTGCAATATCCAGTATAGTTTGGTTGTCACCACAATTCAAAGAGAAGATTGACTTAGTCTAAACTTTAAACATATTTTTCCTGAAATTTACATAATGGCGCATAGCCGGTTGATGCATAACGTCGTCCAATTATATAAGAAATTGCTAGAAAAATAAACTCAGAGATATATGGACAGCTTATATTAAGAAAAGATGTAAAGCGACAACAATAAATAAATAAAATGTAAGAATAATTGTATGGTGGGAAAATACATTATAAATTATTTTCTCCAAGAGTCAGCCATATAATTTTCTTCAGCGCCTTTTAGATCATTTTCATGGTAATGCGACAATGCTAAAATATATTAGACTAGTGTTTTTATACTTTTTAAGTTCATCATTGTTTTTATACCGTTGAGGTTATAACAATGTTAAATTATAAATTTTGTTTTTCACCTTGTATATTACCGTCTTCCTCACATATACAGAAAAGTCAATACTGCTACAACTCCAGAAGATGACGGCCTAGAGTGAAATCAACGAAAATTTTAAATAGAGACATAATAGTTGAGGAAGACGGTAGTATATAATGAAAAAAATGATAATTTAATAGTGTTTTTATGTACGAGCATATACCTCCTCCTAAAATATGTAATCCTCAATTATTTATGTTAACCTAACTAACTGAAAAAGATTATCATGACTGCGGGCAAACAAGCTCTCAATACATTCCTAACCTGCACTAATGTTTTTAAATCATTCCTCAAATCATAGTTAATGTAATTCTCCCACCTCATTCTTCGCCTACCTTGGGCGATTTTCCTCTGGTTTTCCTATACGGAGATTCCAAGCCCCTCTGTCATTCATCATTCGTGCCACATGTCCTACCCATCGTAGTCTACGAGACATAACTGTTCTTATTGTATCTGGTGTCACATAAAGATAATGTATCTCACTGTTAAGCAATCTCCTCCATTCGCCTGTCTGTCCATCTCTCTTTAATCTAAAAAAATCCGAAGAACTTTATTTTCAAATACTCGTCATCTTTCTCCTTCCTTAAAGAAAGAGTCTACGTTTCGCATCCATACAATACCATTGGATATATAACTGTTTTACATATTTTCAGCTCTGTTTCTGTAAGAGCGGAGTGGAGTGAGGCGGGAGGGGACGCGGACAGCAGTTAGTGAGGGTTATCCAGTCAACCAATTCAGGAGTTGTATTACTTCCCTATAGTTTAAATTACAGATCTAGCGATGTAATTCACTATCTTGCAATATAAACGGCAGATAACTTTTGGACACGGTCTTGGTATATCTCGATGTTTCTCTGGAAGAAATGTCAAGGTAGCTTTCGGGATGGTTGTCCGTTACCTTGTTAGAAACACACTAGATAAATATGTTAAGAATAACCCTACATAATACAAGAAAAAGAAAAATTAGAAATGAGGAAACAAAGAGAGAGCTCTTCACACAAACCATAATAAAAGACCCTTTGAATGTAACCATAGCCTATCCTATTGTTAGGAGTTTCTAGACCAAGATAAATAGGTATATTTCTACTGATTGAGTGATAGAGAACGTGTGGTCATAACTCTATCAGAATAAAGGAAACATTATTATTATTATTATTATTATTATTATTACTACTATTATTATTACTATTATTATTATTATTATTATTATCATTATTAATCTAGTGATAACGTCTTTACCTCAGAAGCAGGGGCCCGGTTTCGATTTCCTTCCAGGAGGAGTTATTTTCAGGGTTTTTCCTCACCTCTATGATAAATAACAAAAAAAAACTCTAAGGGCCAAAGAGCCCTCAAACGCCAGGTGACCATCATTGTCTTCCTTATCAAAATTGGATTCACTGGTATGAATGCATGTGTGAACGGTACGTCCTAGGCCCCAGTGGCGTCGGAGGGGGTTCCCAGCACACAGCTCATCACTCATCTGAAGAAGCCCTACTTTGTTGTGCTATGATCAAAAAGGTTTTTATGTGATACTAACTAACTAACTAACTTATTGGCACTATAAAATTCGCAGGTTCATGGCCGCGCGGACATAAACTCTCCATACATCCTTATCATGAGCTAACGATTTCTAATCGTCTCCTGTATTATTTAATTCTCTCAAATCATAGTTAATGTTATTATCCCACCTCATTCTTAGCCTGCCTACTCGGCGCTTTCCCTCTGGATTCCTACAAGGTATTTCCATGCATCTCTATCATTCCCGATTTGTGCCACATCTCCTCCAGCGCAGTCAACAAGACTTTACTGTTCTTATTACAGCTGGTTTCCCACAGAGATCATGTAGCTCAATATTATGTTGTCTCCTCCATTTATGTCTCATCGTCTCTTCTTGGTCTAAATATTTTCCCAAAAATTGTTTTCTTAAATACTCGTAACCTTTTCTCTTCCGTTAAACTAAGAGCCCGTTTTTCGAATCCATATAACTGGGAGAATAGCATTTTTACATAGTCTAATTTCAGTTTAACTTTTTTGAGAGGTTGGGGTGACAAAAGTTCCGTAATGAGTAATAGTATGCATTTCCAGAATTCACCCTATGTTTAATTTCATTCAGAACCCTTTCGGCAGCACTGCTACCGCCGCGCCGGTATAGCTCTCAGGTTCATTTAAGCACGGAAGCCACTCCACCAGAAGTTAATATACCATGGTGTGTAGACATAGATTTTACTTATATGTAGCCTGTTATTGTTTTATGATACAGGTGTATTTGTAGGTATTTGTTTATATTAAGATTAGTTTTATTGTTTATTCATGGAAAAAATGCACGTACGGCCAAGAAGGCCCGTGCGCAATGTAAATGCATATGTATTTTCTTTATTCTGAAAAAAAAGGCAATAAATTCCATTATCTATCAAATATACCATGGAGGGAAATACGTGATCTAGAGTAAAACCCTCTCTCGTCTGGTTGTGTTCCTGTAGCACGCGATTGGCTTTTTGCACGTATGAAGACCTAAAATGGGAGAGGTTATACTATGGAATGGGGAGGGATGGAGGGAGAGAGAGAGAGAGAGAGAGAGAGAGAGAGAGAGAGAGAGAGAGAGAGAGAGAGAGAGAGGAGAGAGAGAGGAGAGAGAGAGAGAGAGAGAGAGAGAGAAAGGAAAAGACAGAGGAAGAACCAATACACATAACTAACTAACTCACTGGCACTATCGAACCCGAATGTTCATGGCCGCGCGGATATAAGATCTCCATACATCCTTATTCTGACCTAATATTTTCCAATCATCCCGTCTATAATCAACTTCCTCCAGTCATGGTTAATGTTATTCTCCCGCCTCATTCTTGGTCTACCTATTGAGCGTTTACCCTCTGGTTTTCCTACAAGAAGCTTTCATGTCCGTATTTCATTCTTCATTGTGTCACATGTCCGTCCCAGTCTACGACGCTTAACACTTCTTATTATATCTGGTTTCCTATTAACAATCACGTTGCTCACTGTTACATAGTCTTCTCCATTCGCCTGTCTGTTCATCTCTCTTTGGTCCAAAAATATTCCTAAGATATTTATTCTCAGATATTGGCAATCTTTCCTCCTTGAAGTAAGAGTCCGTGTTTCGGAATCATATAATATAACTTCAAGAATAACAATGTTATATATATTCGGTTTAACGTTTCTTTAGAGAAGTTGGGACGACAAGAGGATCCTGATATATATATAATAATAACTAACTGAAAAAGACTATCATGGCTGCGGGCAAACAAGCTCTCAATACATTCCTAACCTGCACTAATGTTTTTAAATCATTCCTCAAATCATAGTTAATGTAATTCTCCCACCTCATTCTTCGCCTACCTTGGGCGATTTCCCTCTGGTTTTCCTAAACGGAGATTCCAAGCCCCTCTGTCATTCATCATTCGTGCCACATGTCCTACCCATCGTAGTCTACGAGACATAACTGTTCTTATTGTATCTGGTGTCACATAAAGATAATGTATCTCACTGTTAAGCAATCTCCTCCATTCGCCTGTCTGTCCATCTCTCTTTAATCTAAAAAAATCCGAAGAACTTTATTTTCAAATACTCGTCATCTTTCTCCTTCCTTAAAGAAAGAGTCTACGTTTCGCATCCATACAATACCATTGGATATATAACTGTTTTACATATTTTCAGCTCTGTTTCTGTAAGAGCGGAGTGGAGTGAGGAGGGAGGGGACGCGGACAGCAGTTAGTGAGGGTTATCCAGTCAACCAATTCAGGAGTTGTATTACTTCCCTATAGTTTAAATTAGAGATCTAGCGATGTAATTCACTATCTTGCAATATAAACGGCAGATAACTTTTGGACACGGTCTTGGTATATCTCAATGTTTCTCTGGAAGAAATGTCAAGGTAGCTTTCGGGATGGTTGTCCGTTACCTTGTTAGAAACACACTAGATAAATATGTTAAGAATAACCCTACATAATACAAGAAAAAGAAAAATTAGAAATGAGGAAACAAAGAGAGAGCTCTTCACACAAACCATAATAAAAGACCCTTTGAATGTAGCCATAGCCTATCCTATTGTTAGGAGTTTCTAGACCAAGATAATTTAATTACGTTTATTTCCCCACAGATATTAATGAGATGCATGTGGTCAGCAAACCGTCTCAATGAGATAACTATTCTACTAAGGTAATACTAGGACTATTTACCTCATGCCCCAAATGGGAGTCAATGACCAATCACGTTTCAATAAATTTTGTTTTACAACCAATCACAGTCGTGTTTCATCTCAATATTTATCAACTTCCATTTATCTTATTAAAGAAAGCTCCTCCTCTTTAATATTCTGAACAGGTCAGAGCATTATTTTGCAGTGACTGACTCTCTAATAAATACGTTAAAAATATAAATTTATATATATATATATATATATATATAATCACGTAGCACCAATGTAAGAATCCTAGAATGCACGTGACTCCAAGATTGTATATATACTTTAGTGCAGAAACACTAACCAGCGACTGCTAGGGGGATATAATAGAAAAAATGTAGCAATTGATTACACCACAATAAAAAGAAACCACACTTTGCACTTTCTTAAACGTATTATTTACCAGGTATTTAATTACCACAAAAATTATAATTCACATATTTACATCATAGGACATCAGAAATTAATTAATAACCTATGATGTTGGTTATAATATACAGTTTGACGTGTTTAATTTTTTCTCCACTAGGATGTATTCTTACAATATTGCGATCCTATTTGGCAATAAGTAATATGATCTAGTTACAGTGATGAACAAATTATATATAACAAACGTTTCTCATTTGTTTTCAAATATCACCGTTTACATTAAATATATAAACAACTATATTCAAATAATGATTTTTGAGTAAACAACTTAATTTTATTCGTTTAATAGTTCTAACAAATACCATTCTTGATTTCCAAATTCTCTAGAAAATTGGTAATCACTCGTGGCTTTACTTATGATAATAAAGGTAGGTAAATTTTGTTTAGAGGCCTCATTTTCAGGCTTAAGGTTCTTTTGCTAAACTGAAATCTTCAGACTTGGGATCCCCGGCTTAAAGTCCCTCTCGGAGGACTTGTTCCTTAGGTTTTTTTTCCATCCTAAAGGATCCAACGACTCCGGCCAGGTTTGAACTCGCGATCCTGGAGACTAAACGAAAGGAACATAACCACTAGAACACCGCGGCCGATAAATAGGTTGATATGGGAATATTTTAATGGAATTTACACGCACATTAGTTGACACCTAAAAGGACGTTATATCAACAAATAATCTAACGACTTGGCGGATGGAGGAGATTGCCTGGAAAACTAAAAAACGTTATAAATATTCCTGGTTTCTGATCGGGCTATAGACCTATATCTTGCCCGAGCCAAGTTCTAGTTCTAATGTAAACAAACATGATGTATGTCTGCACTTTCATTTGTCGAATAATGGTTTACTTTCAAGCGTGTAAGAAAGTATATTTCGCTCTCTAACACTCGAAATACAAGAAGTAAAAATAATGAAAATATACAGGGTGTTGCAAAAAACACTAACAACGGAGGTGAGGTGGTATATTGAGATATGATGATAATTTTTTAATAAGATACCAATGTCCGGAAATGAAGCTTTTTCACACTATCTAACGTCTCAAGAGTTCCGTTAGTTGGATTTCAAGACTCAATACTTGACAATACTGTAAGAGTCACATCACGTTTTCAAAATATCCATCTCGCATTTCATTGCAGAGCGTACATCGGCCGTGTAGTGATTGGCGCACAAGTTCAAATACACCTGACTTCGTTTGAATTGTTTCTGTAGCAGCGTAGATTCGGGCTATAAAATCCGTACGTGCCTGCATTGGAGTCTAATAAACAGACTGTTTCATGTCGCCCCACAAAAACTAGTCGAGAGGGTTAAGATCAGGTGATCTCGGAAGCCATGGGGCTGGTCCTCCTCTGCCAATCCATCGACCTGGATACGTGGTATCTAAATGTCTCCTCACATTGGCATCGAAGTGAGCTGGAGCTGCGTCGTGTTGCAGCCACATTCTGTTGTGAGGCCGAGTATCAGGGGTTCCGTACCTGTGAGGTGTTGTCAAGTAATGAGTCTTCAAATCCATCGAACTAACACTGATCTTGAGACATAACTTACTAGTCATAGTGTGAGAACACATTATTTCGGGTTATTGGTACCTTATTAGAAATGATCAACATAATATCTCAGTCCACCGCTGTGGTATCGCGGTGGCGTGCTGCCTTGTCACGCAGCGGGCCCGGGTTCGATTCTCAGTCAGTACAGTCTCCTGGGTGAGGTTTTTCGGGGCTTTTCCTCACCTGTAAGACAAATATCAGGAAGCAATAATTAAATAAGCATTGTTTTATCCTTACGCATGCGTAATACAGAATACTTTGGAAATTAGATTGTATTAAAATGGCAAAGTTTCTGTAATTTTTTTTTAACTCAGGAAAGCAAAGCATTTCAAAAGCGAAGATAACTAATCATTCTGAAAATTTTCAAATAATTAAATGAAGAACGTACCACATTGACTGAGAATATAGTAAAAATAACAGAAGAATTTACAGATGAATCAGCATGGATAATAAATTCTGCTCATAATGAAATTGTATCGACAAATGAAGGTTATTTATTGACAACATGGAAAAAGTGAAAAAGTCTAATTTTTTGTCATACATAAATAAGAAATGGAGGAAGTTCCTGATTAATGTTACCAACTTATCCTACCAAAATATTGACAATGGTCATAAGATAACAATCTGCTAGCAATTCCTCTTCATAGCCCTTCCTCTTATTGTACTTCTTTCACAGTAAGCCTCTGCCTGCTCCTGGAATTTCCTCTCTCAAGATATCAGAAATTGTCGCCACACTTGACACTTTTAAGTCACGCTTATTACAATTACCTGTAGTTAAATAATACATCTTTCTAGAGGGCTAAGTTTATTATATATCATTAATAGTTTCTTGTTTCATCTTGTACATTTTATATTTCATTAGTTAAACTAACTAATTAACTCACTGGCACTATCGAATTCGTAGGTTCATGGCCGCGCGGACATAAGCTCTCCAAACATCCCTATCCTGAGCTAATGTTTTCCAATCATTCCGATTCCGATTGAGGGTCTTTCCACTTTTCAGCGGTTGCCCTTTTACCAGCCGGCTGCTGGCCCTTCACATCCACATGTGTCAATCACAGAGGTAGATGATCAACAGCCAGTGTAGGGGTGACATGTGGTTAGCATGTCGAGTCCCCCAGCCGTTATAGCTGGTTCCTCAACCTGGAGCCGCTACTTATTGTAGCTACCCAATTGTCTTACGATGCTGAGTGGGCACCGGTCCCATACTGACCGAAATACCATGAGAAAGTTTCTTCCCCCATGGAGACTCGAACCAGCCCAAGTCCCGTAGCTCTGCGCCAAGGCTTCCTATCTTAACCGCTCGGCTACGGCGCGGGACCCAATCATTCCCTGTAGTTAAATTTCCTCAGTTATTCTAGATTAAATTAAAATATTTTGTAAATAATTATATTGTTAACATACCATTTAAAATGTATTTTTATTTTTATTTTGATGTAAGAATAACTTATGTATTTTTTTAACCTGGCTGAGTGGTATAGACAAAGCCTTACAGCCTTATCTTTGCCAGGTAAAATAAAGCTATTATTATTATTATTATTATTATTATTATTATTATTATTATTCCACCGCTGTGGTCTCGAGGTAGCGTGCTGTCTTGTCACGCAGTGGGCCTGGGTTCGATTCTCGGTCGGGGCAGGCTCCTGGGTGAGTTTTTTTCGGGTTTTTTCCTCACCTGTAAGACAAATGTCAGGAAGCTTAGGGCCCAACGGTCCCCGAAAATCATCCGGCTATCATTATCATCATCATCCTTCATCGGTGAAGCTACCACAACTATAATTCCCTAGTAAAGCTGCAAAGCATAGCATGAAAATGCTATGATTGCAATGAAAGACCTGCCTTCGGGCAGAACGCTATGGAATGGAATTATTATATTATGATATATTCAATCTTATTTCCCGTAAAATAAGTTATTGCCTAAGAAGAACGTTTCTATCGTCAACAATTCAGTCATATGGCGGGTAAAAGTAGCACCTCGGTTCCCATAATAGACGGAGACGGCGAATTAATATCTTATGCACGTTTGTTTACAGTACAACTGGAACTTAGCTCGGAATTAGTATAGCATTTAACTACGCAACGTGTAATAATAATAATAGTAATAATAATTATTATTATTTATTTATTTATATACAGAATTGTAATGTTTACATATCTTTCTGTGCCTAAAGTTTTATTTTTCTTCTCCACTCGTCTCTCTCCATCCAATCCATGTCCTCCAGTCCTCTTGCTCTCTTTCTAGTTCTTATTTCCTGCATCCACGAGTTTCGAGGTCTTCCTCTCCTTCTTCTTCCAGGTGGACACCATTCCAATGTTTTCCTGGGTAATCTTTCTTCTTGCATTCGTCGTACGTGCCCATACCAATTTAATTGCTGATACCGTATAGAATCTACTACTGAATAACCAGTATTCGTTTTTCTCTTATGACAGTATTTCTTATTTTGTCTAATTTTGAAGATCTTGCTGCTCTCCTCAAGAAATCCATTTCCATCGACATAAGTTTTTGTTCTAAGTTTTTGTTGAATTTCCAAACTTCAGCTCAATATGTGGCAGTACTTCTCATTATTGAATTATATATTTGTAACTTATTTTTCCTAGTTATATGTCTGTTCCATAAGACTCCATTCATCATTGCTGTTATTGCTCTACCTTCATTTATTCTGTTCTTAATATCACTTTCTTGTTTATCCTCTTTATCTAATTTTACTCCCAGATACTCAAATTCTTCACATCCTCTAATATACATAATAATAATAAGAAGAAGAAGAAGAAGAGGAAGAAGAAAAAAGAAAAAGAAGAAAAGCGGCTCCGGGTCGCAAGCGGTTAGACCCTCGCCTCTCGCCGCTGGGGTCCCGAGATTCAGTGTCGGTCACTCCATGTGGGTATCTTGGTGGACGAATGGGAGCTTGGGAATGTTTTTCTCGGGGTTTCTCCCGTTTTCCCTGCCACAAATTTAATTCCACCACTTCCCCATACTTATCTCATCCATTTTGTTTCATTTCATTCATCCGCCCCTGTGACGATGCGTCAGGAGTGGTCAGCCGGCACCTTTGTCGTTCACATACCTCTATAAATATAGGGACTTGATCTCATTTCATCCGTCGACTGGACACGAGTTGAGGATATTTATTTATTTAATAATAATAATAATAATAATAATAATAATAATAATAATACTAATAATAATAATAAGAAGAAGAAGAATACTATATTAGATTAATACTATATTTCTCAGTTATTTTTTTAAGTTTGTTAAACCAGAAGCTAATTAATGAGAATCCGCAGGTGGTGCCTCCAGAAAACAATAAAACAAAGAATGATGAAGGAAAACAAAGGATAAAAAACATTTAAAAATGGGTGGAGGGAGCAGCTAGCTACAATGTCTGTGTGAAAATAGAAAACTCTCGTATTTCTTTTAATGTAAACACTAAGGACCACAGTAATTAATTTTGTTCTGAATTGCATACAGTATACGGCGGGTCCAGTCCGGGAGAGAAGGGGAAAACAGTCCGGCTTTAAACGGCAGCTACAAATGTGCTTTTCCATTAAAGAAGACCATCTATTTGTATTTTAACATTACATGTTTATATATGAAGAGAAAATTAAATGTTTTTACACCGTTAATAGTTCAACACTGAAGTAGGTTCTATCTTTTACAAACTCAAAGGGATATGCATTCAAATGAAGTGCTGACGATTATTTAAGTATAATTTATGTAAAGAAGATACATGGGCAATGCTTTACTTATATTTAGGTCTGAATGGAATGAGGTGACAATTACTTGCGAATTCTATAAGTAATAGAAACATTGCTATAACAACATAAAATAAATAATAGTTTTAAAAACTAAAAGAACACGCTTTATTAGAAAATTAAAAAATTAAAAATAATTGTAATTTCCAATAAGCTTGTTATAAAATAAAGTGGTCAACAAAAAAATCATCTCCAACACATATAGAATAAATTAGAGTTATCATCAAAAAGAAAATAATTTTACCATCAAAAGCGTGGGGTGCTCTATATCAATTAATATATTTGATAATAAACAGATATTGGTAAAAGTAAGCTCTCTAAGAAGAAAATGTAAAAATCATAAAAAGCACCCCACGCTTTTGATGGTAAAATTATTTTCTTTTTCATAACTCTAATTTTATTCTATATGTGTTGGAGATGATTTTTTTGTTGACCACTTTATTTTATACCAAGCTTATTGGAAATTAAAATTATTTTTCATTTTTTAGTTTTCTAATAAAGCGTGTTCTTTTAGTTTTTTAAAACTATTATTTAATTTTTATTTTTTAGTTTTAATATTTTACAAAATAAGATAAAAATGTAAATATCTTTAAATTCGATACTATTGTAGTGTGAGCTAAAAGTAATTCTCTTCTATGAAAAAAGCCTCCCAGCCGGATTTGAACCAGCGACGTATGGATTACTGAAATTATATACCACTAAGAGTTCGCTGCTCTACCAATTGAGCTCTTACAAAGAGTGACTAAAAACTCGACAATTCCGCAACCTATTATACCAGTTTTCATTTTTTTGATTTTCGGATGATTCTGGCCAGGATTTTAGAAACAAAATATGAAATTATTGTATTGTCACGGGTCCCTTACAAGTATGCAAAATTTCAAGTCGATCCAATATTTCTAAGTGGGTGAAAATCGCGTTGAAAGATTCCGTTACATTGATACAAAAACACTTTTTTTGATTTTCTGATGATTATGGCCAGGATTTTAGAAAATAAATATGAAATTATTATATTGTCACGGGTCCTCTACAAGTATACAAAGTTTCAAGTCGATCCAATGTTTCTAAGTGGGTGAAAATTGCGTTGAAAGATTCCGTTACATTGATACAAATTTTTTTTTGATTTTCTGATGATTATGGCCAGGATTTTAGAAAATAAATATGAAATTATTGTATTGTCACTGGTCCTCTATAAGTATACAAAGTTTCAAGTCGATCCGATGATTTTAAGTGGGTAAAAATCGCGTTGAAAAATTCCGTTACATAGATAGATAGATAGATACAGGTCAAGCTAATATAAAGCGTGTAAAAATAGGTTACATTTGGCATTACGAACTTAATTTATAGTCTCTTGTCAATTCAACTATACGTTGCCAAATCCTTGGAAGATTACATACTCCATCTGCAGCACCATATCTAGATATCATCTGATCGATCCAGAGCTATCTGGTTATCAACTTTTGATTGAAATCCAATACCTCATAGAAATTCTTTGATTTTTGAGAATAAGTTACAGTCACAAGGAGTTAAGTCTGGTGAATTTGGTAGATGATAAAGTACTTCCCAATTCCACCTCCTAAACAAATTCTACTGAGCATCTCTTTAGGGCGGTATTACTTACTAAAAGTGTCCAATATTAAATTTTAATTCTCTTCTTCTATTCATCTCATCCTTCCAGTCACCATCCTGCAGTCCTCTGTCCTTCAATTTCATAATTCTATCTATCCATGTCTTCTCAGGTCTCTCTCTTTTTTCCTCCGATTTGGAATTCACTCTAAACTTCTAACTGACAATCTATCTTCATTAATCCTCTTTACATGTCCAAACCATTGTAACTGTTTATTTCCCACATATTGTATAATTGATTAAGTAAAGTTAATTTTTTCTCAGACTATTTAACTCATGCCCCAAATTGGAATCAATGACCAATCACATTTCAATGATTTTTTATTTTCAATCAATCACAGTCGCGTTTCTCCTCGATTTTATCAGTTTAATTGTATCACTTTAAAATCAAGCTCCTCCTTGTTAACATTCTGAATAGGTCATAGCATTATTTTGCAGTGACTGCATATGGCTACCAGATTGTACGATTGTCGTATATATAGTGCACGAATGTAAACACATAGTGCTTGCGGGATATAATATATAAAAATTTGTAGCAATTGATTATACCACAAGAAAACCTACTGTTTGCACTTTCTTAAACGAATTATTTCCCAGGAAATAACGTTGCAGAAAAATATAATGAACACATTTACATCATAGGCCATCAGAAATTAATTAATACCTATAATGTTGGTTATAAATTTCTCCACTAGGGTGCATTATTACAATATTGCGATCCTTTGGCAATAAATAATATGATCTGGTTGCAGTGGTGAACAAATGAAGCAAATGAAGCGTACCAATCATTTGTTTTCAAGCATCGCCGTTTATATTAAATATATAAATATTTTGAAATAACTATATTTAAATAATGATTTGTGATTAAACAGCTTAATTTTATTTATTAAATAGTCCTAACAAATGCCACTCTTGATTTCCAAATTCTCTACATAAATTCACTTATGGTAATACTGTTTGTGATCTGTCCGATTAAGAGCATCGTGCAGATATTTTTGAAAAATCAATTTCTGCAGGTAGCAATTTTGACTTTAATTTTATATTTTAGTCCATTTATAATATAGCATACAATAATTAATATAAAGAGTGTTACAATTAAATAAAGCAGTAATTTATTTTTATTTTTTAATAATTATGAATATTATTTTTCATACAATTAAGTTCCAGGCATGCTACTTTTTTCTTTATAAGAACTATTTAACTCATGTCCCAAATGGGAGCCAATGACCAATCACATTTCAATGAATTTTGAATTACAACCAATCACAGTCGTTTTTCACCTCGATTTTGTGAATTTAATTTTATCACTTTAAAATCAAGCTCCTCATTTTTAACATTCTGAATAGTCCAGAGCATTATTTTGCAGTGACTGACTCTCTAAGAAATACGTTGAATATAACAATTCATATATTAAGATGTAAGAATTCCATAATGACTGTGGCTACCTGATTGTGCATATAGTGCACTAAAAAACCAGAGAGTGATTGCGGGATAATATAATATAAAAATTGTATCAACTGATTATACCACAAAAAAGAAACAAACCACTCTTTTCACTTTCTTAAACGTATTATTTCCTAGGTAATAACGTTCCAGAAAAATATAATTTACATATTTACATTATAGGACATCAGAAATTAATTAATATACACTTTGATATGTTTCATTTTTTCTCCACTAGGGTCCATACTTACAATATTCCGATCCTTTGGCAATAAATAATATGATCTGGTTGCAGTGATGAACAAGTGAAATATAACTAACGTTTCTCATTTGTTTTCAAACATCGATGTTTACATTAAATATATAAATATTTTAAAATAACTATAGTTAAATAATGATTTGTGAGTAAACAGCTTAAATTTATTCGTTAAACAGTCCTATCAAATACCACTCTTGATTTTCAAATTATCTAGATAAATTCACTCCTCACTTCGGGAGTCGTGAATTTATCGATATTTTGGAAATCACTCGTGGTATTACTTATGATAATACTGTTCCTGGTCCTGTCTAATTAAGAGCATCGTGCAGATATTTTTGAAAATCAATTTCTGTAGACTGCAGTATTGACTTTAATTTGACATGTTAGTCCATTTATTATATAGTATACAATAATTAATATAAGGAGTATTACAATAAGCAGTAATTTACTTTAATATTTTTTAATAATTATATTTTTCATACAATCAAATTCCAGACAAGGTACGTTTTGTTTTATAAGGATAACGTTTTGAAGACTCTCTTCGACAAATCTCCAATTTAAATAAATAATATATATATATATACGCGTAAATCCCTATGTTCATTAATGAATCTAATTAGTACGCTTATTTGCGCACAGAAGCCTGTGATTGACAAGTGGTTAGCCCATCGCTTCAGAGAGTAGCCAATTAGATGAAGAAGCCAATTAAATTTTACTCTACAGGCTCTAATTTTGGTAAGATTCTTTTATAAGTCCATAAATCTTCATACTTGGGAATCACAATTTAAGTTCCTCCAAAGATTTTGCCCCTAGGATTTTTTCATCCTAAAAGTTATTCATCTACCCATCTGGGAACAGACTCAAGGAAATTAATCCGTAGAACAACGAGGTATATAAAATATATAGCAGACACGGAAATTGTTCAGCACCGTAGCCGAACATTTTAAAGCATCGTGCCTTGGTGCAGACTTAATGCTGGTTCGACTCCCCATGTGGGAAGAAAATATCTCATACAATTTCATACTAGTACTACCTTGGTTTCCTAGATGTCTGTATGAGGCGGAATCGCTGACGACGGACCACTCAAGTGACATCTATACGAAAACAAGTGAATCTAAATTAGTATGGTTCAAATTCTTCCCTGTAGGGTAAGAGCGCCGAAATCTCTGTTAAGGGAAACATGGGCTTCCAAGACAAGACAATTTCGGAATTCAATACCCACACAGCATCTTGAGAAATTTCAGTAACTGCAATAGCTGCTCCAGGTTGACAAAACCAGTTAAAACGATTGGATACCTTATATCCTGACTAAATGTTTTTCCTATAATCGCTGGATGATCTTTCACCTTTGTGATTAAAACATTTGGATGTGAGATCATCCAGCCAGCTGGTAGGCCAAGGGTCTTCTAAGCCTGAACCCCATGGAGTAAGTAAGAACAGAAATTATATAGCCTATTTGCTTACATTAAAACGAAAGTTAGGTGATATTGATTATGATGATCGATCCCACTGCTTGCATATGGATGCTTCCCTAGTGGGTAGTCTCTTAACCAGATGAATTTAGTTACGCTTAATTCCCTACACATGTCATAAGTTGCGAGTGGTTAGTAGATCGACCACATTGTACGTCTGGTAGGCAACTAAGGTATTTCATTGATGAAGATCGATACATTTTTCTAAGAGACCTCTTTATTCAGGGTTAAGGTTCTTATACTAGCCTGAAAATAATCAGACTCGAAACCTACGACTTAAAGTTCCTCCCGGAGGTCTTGTTCCTTCGATTTTTCCAACTTAAAAATCCATCGTCCCCGATTGGATTTGAACCCTCGACCCTCAGACTGGATGCAAATCGAAACGAAAGGTAGGTGAGATTATTATTTTTCTTTCTCAGATCAGGATGAATTTTGGTTTTCTTCAGAATATTCTACTAGATTCATCTCTCACTGTTTGTCTTTCTTTTAACATTCCCTAACTTGGATTTTTTTAAGGTCACATTCCAATTTTTGTATCAACCATTTCCTTTGACTACCTCTTATTTTACTGTCAAGTTTCACAGTATTTAAGAAACTTTTGAGAAATATATTTTCGTTCATAATTACACTGGTCAACATAATGTTTGTCTCATGAGTACCAATAGTTGTACTTAATGCAGTTTTTTATCGTGTTTTCAAATATGTATTCGGAATTTCACCATCACCCACAGTTTTTTTATTTCAATTTCAAAAAAATTAATTTAAATAATTACTTTTAAATAAACGTTTTTTCGTCCATTTGTCCATTGTAAAATAAAACCAAATGAGCTAACTCAGGAGATTTCAGCTATGGAAAAGATATATCAAGGCAAATGGAATCCTTATATGCTGGCCGATTATTGCTGGACCATCAATAAGGATGCACCATAGGCGAAATATAGCAGTCCGCATGTTCGAATATTGTATAGTTACGAATGTAGAAAATATTAAAATGTTTGAAACTATAAATTCCTGTCTCTCGGAAACCTTGCGTGATGGAGAAATACCAATATCATATTTGAATTCAGGAGAAAAAATACTATCAGAATCACATATTTTTCTTTCTGAGAAAAAAAAGTTTATTTTTTTGTTGCTCAGTGTAGCTTAATTATAAACATGAATGAGGCGCAGAAGGATATTAAACTTGGGTTCAATTCTGGGAATGCACGCTACTATCCATTACAGGGATTCCTGTATCTTATTCTGCCAGTTATATCATATGAAACATGGCCTTGAAGAGAGGATGAAAGATTTTGAGAATAAAGTTCTTAGGAAAATTTGGACCAAAGAGAGATGTACAGACAAACGAATAGAGAATACTACATAACAGTGAGCTACATGATATCTAAAAGAAACCAGTTGTAATAGGAACAAGTAAGTCTCATAGAATGCGATGGGCAAGATATGTGGCAGGAATGGGTAATGAAAGAGGGACATGAAAACTCCTTGTAGTAAACCAGGGGAGAAGGCCCAGTGGATAGGCGAATAATGAGGTGGGGGAAAATAACATTAACCAGGATTTCAGATAAGTAATTTATACAGGGGATGATTGGAAAACATTAGCTGAAGATAAGAATGTACGGAGAAATGTATGTTCGCGTGGTCATGAAACTATGTGTTTGATTGTACTAGTTAACGTTGGTTAAAATTTATAATTCTACTAGCTAATACCCGGCGTGCGCTGCTAGGCCTAAATAAATGGAAATTAATGTGCTTTTATGTTTAGTTGAATAAGTAAGGGGAAAAATAATGATACATTTATATTTTTTAGATACCCCGTGCTAATTACCCGGCCTGGTAATTATGACAGGATTACTACTCCCGTATGTCACTTTGGATATATGCCCCAATGTTGGGAGACACTTGTGACAGGATTATCACGTAAGGAAGGGTTTAATTAGTGTCCAGGATAAGATACGAGGACTAATTTGTTGCTCAGGTTAGGGTTCGGAAGGAGCTGGATTCTCACCAAAGTTCACGCAAGGAAGATTAAAGTGATGTGTTAATAGGTAAATGACTGGAGGCTGCCGTAGAGTTAACACAATGGATGATATATTTTGGTAGTTGTATACACCAGTCGGTCCTACGACTGCTTTATAGAGTTCCAAAGCACAATGTAGGAGACGATCTAGTAATGTGCCCTGTTAGTCGTAGGACTAGTAAGCAAGTGTGTGTCCTGTTAGACGTAGGACTAGCAACTAACTTTTCTATTAGCTAACGAGCAAGTGCGCCCTGTTAGAAGTAAGGCTAACAGTTAACTGTTCTGCGATACTCTTCGCGAATAATTTATTTGATTTATTAGGTATTTTATGATCCCGCCAAAATATATACTTTGGGCCTCATTGCAAATTAACAAATGTTACAAGTTTCGGGGTTGGTGCCCCTTTTCTATATATCATATTTCCAAAGGTGCTGGTATACGCCCATTTTCCATTACTGAGGGATGTCCAAACCCTCTATACATTTTTCTTATGTTGGCAAAATAATCTTATATCTTTTTCCCTTTAACGATTTACGAAGTACCACATCTCCGATAAAGACATCTCCTGTCATGACAATATATTTTTATCTTGATTGGTTTTGGAGAGCATCTCATGCTCGTTAACATTGGGAAACCTGTCATTTGTATCTTATTGTGTACATGTAATTTGTTAGATAGGGGATTTATGTCAAGATGACAAGTACCTTGGCCGTGTCTTTTATACCCAAGGGAGAGTTAAAATTCCTTTCCCTATTGTGCTCAGTAACGCGGCCGGTGAAAAAAACCCATGAGTTATACCTGAATTTTCCTGAGTAATAACTCTATGGTGTATGTAATTTATTAAGCTTTATATAAAAATCGTATACTGTTCTAATTATCTATTTATGTCTATGTTCAATGTATTACAAATGGTTCCCTGATTATTTTGAGTATAAACTCGGTATAATTCGGATTATTATTACTCTTTTATATTTTGGCCTATATTACATTTGAATAAAATTCCTTTTTATTATATTAGATTCTGGGAAACAATGCCTATACCAATATCGGTACATTATCTACTTATCCCGATCTTCTTCACGTGAATGAGCTGAAATACGAAAATTAATGTGTTTTATGTTTAGTTAAATTACTAAAAGGAAAAAATTATATCGTAATTATTTTTAGATAACCCGTGCTGTTTACCCGGCGTTGTCCGGGAATGTACTCATCCCGATCTTCTTGGGATAAATGAGCTTAAAGACAAAAATTAATATACTTCTTATGGTTAGTTGAATAAGTAAAATGAAAAATAATTATAAATGTATATCATAGGCTTAATTATTTAAGATTCACAGTGCTGAATCCCCAGTGTTGCCCGGGATCTATATATCTCGATCTTCTTGGCGTAAATGAGCTAAAAGACAAAATTCGTTGTGAGATATCCATAAACGAATACCCGCCATGTGCTGATATGCTTGCACAGGAATCTATTTACTTGTCTCGATCTTCTTGGCATCAATGAAAGACAAAAATGATTATTGTGAGTTATCCGTAAAAGACATGCTGTCGCGGACATTTTTTTAGAGCTTTTTGATATATTCCATTCTGTATACATTAATTTTGTGTATATATTTGTTATGGTTTAGGCGGCGTATGCCATTTAAGCGTCCAAAGAGCTACTTTTTTCACGTTTTCCACTATAAAGGGCAATTTTAAGGGTGTAGGAGTTGAGTATCACAACTGTCTCATAGCCTATGTTCATCCCAGGAATCTCCTTAATATTTTGCAAGAAGTCCCTTCACAATCGGATCAACGGTATGGCCGCGCATAAAGTACGAACGAACAAGCAAACAAACCAACAAGCAAACAAACATTCATTTTTATATATTAGATAAAAAATTTAGATACATTATAATTGTTTTTCGTTCCTAACTTTATAAATGCTGCGAAATATTTCCTATCCAAAATCTGAGAAGTTTGTAGAGAAAGAATAGAATAATAATTGAGGCTGTATTTTATGTTCCGCAGGAGGACAGGTGTAAACTCATGACGTGTTGTACATGTTAAATTCAACACTAGAGCGTGTTCATGTCGATCTTCATTAGAAAAATCTGAAATGTCGCTGTGGACCTGCATTAATGTCCTTTTCACAACGTAGGACTGCAAAATAAAATTGTACACAAAGTACAGTTATTTCATTTATTCATTAAAATGAGACAGTGTTGAATGTAAATTTTTAATGTTAATAAAGTTTTATAATAAAAACTGGTTTCTCTCTTCCCATTTCATAATTCTGTCATTCATTATTCATGGTTTTGTAACTAATTATGCAAAAGAGAAACATTTCTTTTATTTGTTACAAACAATACACTGGCACATGAAACATGATACAGAGTAAAATATGTGCTTCAGTTATTATGAATGATATAATTGCAATAATATAGCATTTCACTGGAATATCATCACGTGATAAATCAAAATATCAAGTTCCAATTTATCGAATTAAAATTCGAATAATTACGAAAATAACTCCGTTAACCAGTCTGCGTGCGAGTGTGTGTTCTTTTTTTCATTTTGTTCTTGCTTGTGTGCATGGAGTTTTTTTTTTGCCTGTAATTCCATTTTAAGGATTTGTGCATTGTAGAATTTAAAAAACGCGTGTGTGTGTGTGTATATGTGTGTGTGTGTGTGTGTGTGTGTGTGTGTGTGCGTGTGTGTGCAGGGATCTTTTTGTTAAATCTACAATGCTGTTTTAAGGACTTCTGCACTGTAAAATTACTATAATGTTTTATTATTTTATTAACTCAGCATGATGAAGTTAAGGCCATGTGTTTTTTTCCACTCACCAAATCAAACATAGTTTACATCCAAATAGAAAAATAAAACAACATTAAATATAGTTGGACAATAAATGAAAGAATGCAGAAAAGAATCTTGGCGACAGAAGTGGATGGATTACGGAGAAGTATGAGAATATCCAGGCTACAACATATTAGAAATACATATATATCAGACAAGAAATGTATGCACAAGAAACTGTAATCGATAGGATAACAAAGAGAGTTTTACAGTGGTATGGACATGTACAACGGATGTCAGAAGACCAGTGGCCTAAACAGGTGTCTAGATTGGATGGTACCAGGCAGAAGGAAGAGGGGGAGAAGTAGAAGAACATGGAATGAGGGAATATATGATGCCATGATGAAGAGGGGTATGGAAGGACAATGGGGAGATAGGAATCTCTGAAAAGCCGGAATCAAGGGGGAACTGCTGTAAAGTAGAAAGCCTGTATTTAGTATTAAGTAGGCTAAGTATTAAATACTATACGATTATCTGGCTAAACTGAACAATAATAAAAGTAAGATTTAAAATTACAATAATGTTAAAGGAAATTAAAATTAAGTGAATAGAAGAATGTAGGTATATACACAAAGGAAGAAGAGTTCGAATCTACTATATATAAAAAATGCAAACAAAGTATTAAACTGCAAGAAATTAATATATCACTTATATATAGGCCTATATAAGAAATTGGATAGAAATATTGAAAAGCCTTAATATTATGTCTCTATTTAATAAAGGAAAAACAAATTACTAATTGTTCTGAAGCGCGTATGTGTGTGAAGTTTATGTATAAAGTGTGCATGTGTGTGTGTGTATGTGTATGTGTGGGGAGTGTTTCTCCCTATAATGCCATTTTATGGATTTGTGCATAGCTCCTCTTTTCTGAGAAGACATCGCAATACGCGCATGCGTGTGTTTATTTGTGTGTGTTTGTGTGTGTGTGGGGAGTAGCCTATTTCTCCCTATAATGCCATTTTATGGACTTATGCATTGCTCCTCTTTATCTAAGAAGGTACTGTAATACGCGCGTGCGTGTGTTTATTTGTGTATGTGTGTTTATTTGTGTATGTGTGTGTGTATGTGTGTGTGTGTGTGTGTGTGTGTGTGTGTGTGTGTGTGAAGGGGATTTCTCGGTTTAAACAGTTGCTGTTTTTATACTCATGCACTGCCTTCGTCGAACGTGCTATGGTAAGTTAACACACACACACACACATATATATATAATATCTGTATGTGTGTGAAGTTATTTTTTGTCCGTAATCTTGCCGTTTTTAGTTTTTTAATTATATATATATATATATATATATATACCCTATGCATGTGTGTATGTGAGAACGCGTGCGTGTGCATCGACGAATAAATATATGAAACAGTAATTTTAAGTTTCTCCTCAACACCATAAAATTTGTAGCGCACACACAAACATAGTATATAAACATTCCCTTGTATTGTGCACTAGTCTACAAAATGTGTACTGGATACTTATGGCTTTTAGTTGTATACATCTTCTTGTAAGCCCATGTTTCCCTTAAGAGAGATTTTAGGCGCTCTCTCCCTATAGTGAAGAATTTGAACCATACTAATTTAGTTACACTTGTTTTCGTATAGATGTCCTTTGAGTGGTCCGTGGTCAGCGTTCCGCCTCATACTGACATCTAGGAAACCACGTTAGGACGGGAAAATACGGTAACGTTTGCTTAGAGGCCTTTCATTCAGGCTTAAGGATCTTTTACGAGCCTAAAATTCTTCAGACTCGGGACCCAAGGCTTAAAGTCCCTCCCGGAGGACTTGCTCCTTGGATTTTTCTATCCTAACAAATCCATCGACCCAGGCCGGGTTTGAACGCGTGACCCTCGGGACCAGAGGCTAGGAGCATAACCACTAATCCACTGCGGCCTATAGTTGTATACATAATGCTTTATTTTTAACGGGGTAGAATTTGAATTGGAATATATTTAAATTGCAGTCTTTATATATAGACCTACATATTTAAACTAGTATATTTGGGCAAAGATAATATAGGTTATTTGTATTACATAAGTTAGTTACTAAATGGCAAGTTCTCGGACATTAAAGGAACTTCCAGCTCACACACTGAACATTTCCCAGAGAAAATAATACGGAAGTCCCAAAATCGCGATTGTATAGACTAAAACTCTCTGCACACAGATACACACACCTATTCTAGAAAATGAGCGTTAGTTTCGGTATAATAAAAATGATGTATGGAAAGAGGCAGATAACATAAATTAATATGTTTATTATTATGTCATGTGAATTTGTAACTTTATAAGCTTGTAGTTTATGCTGATGATGGAGGAGATGGCCGATAGCGAGGAGATACTAAAGGACAACACGCACACACTGTTGAGTAACACTAAGAAATTAAGATTGGAAGTAAATATCAATAAAACTAAAAATATGGTCACACGTAGAAATTAATTAGATAATGGAAATGGACAGCTAATGACAAATGAGGGAAATTTTGAGGAAGTGGATGAATTCAAATTCCTAGGAACAGTAATCACAAATAGGAATGAGATGCACAAAGAAATTAAACATAGGCTCGATTCTGGAAATGCGTGCTATTATACATTGCAGAGACTCTTGATGTCCCAACTCCTTTCAAAAAACGTCAAACTGAAAATATATAAAACTATTATTCTACCACTTATATTATATGGATGCGAAACATGGACTTTTACTTTAAGAGAGGAAAGGAGATTACAAGTAGGCCTATTTGAGAATATAGTACTTAGGAAAATGTTTGGACCAAACAGAGATGAACAGATAGGTGAATGGAGAAGACTACATAACAATGAACTACATGGTCTTTATAGGAAGCCAGATATAATAAGAACAGTTAAGTCTCGTAGACTGTGATGGGCAGGACATGTTGCACGTATGTGAAATGAAAGACTTGCACGGAAGCTTTTTGTAGGAAAGCCAGAGGGAAAACGCCCAGTTGGTAGACCAAGAATGAGGTGGGAGAATAACATTAACTATGATTTGAGGGAAGTGGATTATACAGGGAATGATTGGAAAGCATTAGCTCAGGATAGGGATGTATGGAGAGCTTATGTCCGCGTGGCCATGAACCTACGGGTTCATGAGTAAGTGAGTAAGTGAGTCAGTGAGTAAGTGAGTCAGTGAGTAAGTAAGTAAGTAAGTAAGTAAGTACCTTTTATTTATTTTGTTTTTACTAAGCATTTTTCCCTATATATTGTATCGCCTTGTGTTTTTGTTCTGAATGAATTTGGTGTATACGTTGTTTATGGGATCGGGAATTAATATCGCTTTTATGTATTTATATAGCTTTCCATTTGTATAGATCTAAGCAACAATAATAGTCAACAAAAATGACTTTTATTTTAAGAATACAAACTTTATTATTGAACTATTGCTAGAATGTAAGAAAGAGGCAAACCAAGGCAAAGGTGGCTACAAGAATTAGAGATTGACCTTGGTAAAATAAAAATTAAGGAATGGAAGGAGAAAGGCATGAAAGAAGATGAATGGAAAGTAATTATGATAGAAGCCAAAGCCCACTTTGAGTTCAAGAGCTGAGAATGAATATTTTGTAATGTTAAAAGGGTCTATTTATGAACAATCTAAAAGCTTTAAATGAAAATATGATTTTTCAGCATATTAGAGCTTATGAAAATATTTGGACCAAAGAGAAACGAATTGAGAAGCGACTGGACAAAATTACACAAGTAAGCTATATGATTTTATAGGGAAACCAGATGTAATAAGAAGATCTAAGTCTCGTAGACTGCGACGGCTGGATATATGGCACAAATGGGGGCTGAAAGGGTGATAAGGAAACTTGTTGTAGAAACATTATAGGGATAGTGCCAAGTAGGTACATTACAAATGGAACTGTCAAAGATTGCATGCCGGAAAATATCTTGAAATTTCTCCCACAGAAAAGGGTTATGATGTACCAAGGACGTGTAAAAAAAACAAAACAAAAAAACGATCTACCACTTTCAATTGCATGACACAGAAATCGAAGCCAAAATCCAAAAATGACAACCCTCTATGCGAAGCAGAAGAACGTCCCTGCTTCAACAGACGGATTGGAGCAAGGCGGGGCGTAGCGCGGAACGGCTGGTTGTGACGATTTTCCAATCCACCAATCAAGGAGTTGTATTACTTCCATGTAGTTTAAATTAGTGATTTGGCAATGGATTTTAGAGCCTTGCAATTAGAAGAGGCAAACAACATTTTTGGACTAGATCTTGGTTCATCAAAACGCTTATCTGAAATAAATTTCAAGCTAGGTTTCGGTATGCAGCTCCCTTATTAGAATGACGTGCGAGAATAATATTAACCGTAATTTGAGAGAGATACATTTTAAGGAAATTATCAAAAAATATTAACTCACAAGGGAAGTGTTAACAATTGCATGTCGAAACTTACCTTACAATTTTTTTTCGAGAAGCGTTGTGATGTACCAAGATCCTGTCCGAAAATGTATTTGTCTTTTTAACTGCAAGGCGCAAAAATCCAGCGCCAAATCTCTAATTTAAACTAAACTTCTTGACTTGGTGAATTGGATAAGCCTGACAATTGTCTCCGCGCAGCGTCCCGCCACATTCTGCTCATTTCTAGTCACGTAAGGATGTCATATGCTATGCACAGTGGCTTGCGATTGCTAGATTCTAGCATCGATTTCTGTGCATTACAGTTAAAAAATACATAATTGTTATTGGACACAGTACATCACAACGCTTCTCTGTAAGAAATTTCAAGGTACGTTTCGACATGGAAAGGTTGACATTTCCCTTGTTAGAATAGATTCAATCCAACTACATATTTGATAAATTGTGTTTTTAAATAATGATTTTTACTAAGCTGTTTCCTAAAAAATAATTAATAACCTATAATATTAGTTATAATAGATTAGATTATATTAGATTTATTTAGCCTGATGGAGTTAAAACCATATGGCCTTCTCTTCCACTCACCAGGAGAAACATATATCAGAATATAACAATCTGAATTAACTCTAATATTAAATACTAAATCAAAATTTGATCAAAAAGATAATATCTATTATATTACGATCTACAATACAACCAGTTAATGCTAGTTAAAATTAAGAATAAAATTAATAATAAAATGTATACAAGCAAGACATATTAAATTGCCCCTGTCTAATGTATATAAAAAAAACAAAGAAAAATAATGAGATATAGAACTAATTTTACGATTATACAATATTTAAAACAAAGCAAAAGAAAATATTTGTTAATCTTAATATTATTTTCATAAATAATTGAATTTATTAATTGTTAAAAAGAATACTATCGGTGAGGTGTATAAGTTAGTTTGTTATTAAAAATTATTTAATTTGTTTTTAAAGGATGTTATAGTTTGACAGTCTCTGACATAGGGCGGAAGGGAATTCCATGTTTTGGTGAGACCGTAAAAGATAATGAATAATATACAGTGTGATGAGGAGGGATATAAAGGACAATGTGCTGATGGGATCGAGTGTCAAGATTATGTGTGTCGGATAGTCTGATGACGCGGCGTGATAAATAATTAGGCGATGATGTTTGATGTGTTCCATTTTTCTTCACTAGGGTGCAATCTTACAATATTGCGATCTTAGTGGGTTATCGCTGATTGCGATCCTATTTGGCAATAAATAATATGATCAAGTTGTAGTGAATAAACATAACCACACATTTCTGATTTGTTTTCAAAAATCGCCGTTTACATTAAATATATAAATATTTTTAAATACCGGTAACTATACGTAAAAAGTGATTTCCGAGTAAACAGCTTAATTTTATTCGAGACTCGTGAATTTATCGATAATTTGGAAACCACTCGTGGTTATGATAGTATTTGGATCATTGAGAGACGAACAGAGATGTGAATGGAGTAGACTAAGTAACAGTGAGATATACGATCTTAATGGAAGCCAGATATAACAAGAACAGTGAGTCTCATAGTCTTGAATGGGTAGGACATGTGGCACGAAAGGGAAATGAAAAAGGGACATGGAAACTCATTGTAGAAAACCAGAAGGAAAGCTTCAAGTAGATAGACCAAGACTGAGATGGGAGATAAACATAACCATGATTTGAAGGAGGTAAATTGTAAAAGGTACAATTATAAAACATTAGATCAAGTTAAGGATGCATGGAGAGCTTATATCCGCGCGAACCTACGTGTTTGATAGTGTAAGTGAATCGGTTAATTAGTTATATCAGTTCAAAGCTGATTTGGAGATTTATAAATAATATTTGCCTTACAAAAAAAATATTAAGGTAAAATTGTTGTAGTTTGGATGCTTATTATTTATGATACGAAAGGTTTCTATTAAGGTTTTGCTATTTATACTGTGCTACCATCTAGCGTTAACCGTATAAATACATAATATGACCATAGTTATGTAACATCATTATAAAATCAGTCAGTGATTTTGATTTCTTTATAAACTGAGAACAAATTCCAACTCTCATATATCACATATTGTAATAAAAACCGTGAAGACGTTGCGCTAAATAAAATGAAATTATGTACAGGTTATACAAGTATTCAATTTCACAATGTATATTTTTTATGTAGCAGGATTTAATTACTAAACAAATAATAATCACATGTGAAATTAAAATCTTAAGAACATTATTTGATAAAATACACAACACAGAAATTAGGGACAAATGTCATATTCAAGATATAACAAAAATTTATTATAGATAGACGAATATATTGAAAGAGTCATATAGAAAAAATGGAAGAAAAACGACTTGCAAAAAGAGCTATAGAAGATAGACCAATGGACGGGAGAAGAACAAGAGGAAGACTAGCCAAGAGATGGATAGACAGTGAATGCACATCCAATACGTCTTCCTCCGAGGAGTGATTTTGGAAATAAACAGGATGAAAATCGTACAAATTATGATTAAGAAGAAGAAGAAGAAGAGGTTTTTAATTGTGTACAACACCTTCCTGTGCCCAACATTAAGTTTTTATTCTCTTCCTCCATTCATCTCTATCCTTGCTATCACTTGCAGTCTACTGTCTTTCATTGAATTCATATGTTCATCTATCCATGTCTGTTTAGGTCTGCATCTTCTTTTTCCTCCATTTGGAATCCATTCCAAACTCCTAACAGACAATCTATCCTCGTTCATCTTCCTTACGTGTCCAATCCATTGTAATTGTTTATTGCAACTATTTAATTAAATCAGATTTTGGAAAAAAAAAAAAAAAGAATATTTAGTTCCCTCTAAAATACTTATTAGAACGGTACTGATATATATTTCTTACTAACGTCCCTAGATTGCCTTTATGCAAAATTCTAATATCCTCTCCTGGCATTGGCGGAATTATCACCCACTTCTTAAGTTGGGGCGCCTGGAAGGCATAGTTATGAAACCCGATGGTATGATAGATGATTAATTGTAACGAAGCGCCATGACAGTCCTTAAATCTAAACCTAACCTAAATCCAGATCATGGGATGCCACAGGAGTAATTACCTTTCAGAAAAAATCCTGTGGTCTGACTGGGAATAGAACTCCGGACTCTATGAACTGTAGTCAGGAACTCTGACCACTAGTCCATGAGGTTGGTATAATATAGTGGAGTCAAATTTTCCCTTAACACAGAAATTTGCATACTGAATGTAGGAGGAACTGCGATACAATTTGGTCAGTCACGTGGTCGAATAACTAACATCACACAGGCTGTTGGAGTGTTTACCCCAACTCAGGGAATTCAATTCTCATGCAAAACAAGAAATACCTTACATTATTCAAACAATACGTCGCATGAAGTAACTCTATTGTCACAAAAAAGGTAATGTTCGTAAGTGTTTTCAATACTTAATTTCAGTAATTAAAATATTGTTTGTTTAAATAAACTTTGAATCACTGTGTGTGTATTTATTTGTTTAGCCTCTGCCGAAATGTGATATTTTCACTCATTCGTGAATAAATAAATATGTACGCACAGTATAATATTATCATAAATTAAATATGGAAAATTACATTATGAAGTTTTGAAGATAATCTAATATATAAAAATTAATGTTTGTTTGTTTGTTTGTTCCTACTTTATGCGCGATCATACCATTGATCCGATTGTGATCTGGCTTTTTGCAAAATGTTCAGGGGATTCCCGGGATGAACATAGCATAAGAAAGTTATGATACTCAACTCCTACACCCTTAAAAATTACCCTTTATAGTGGAAAACGTGAAAAAGTAGCTCTTTGGACGCTTAAATGGCTTACGCTGCATAAACTATAATAAATACACAAAATTAATGTACACAGAATTGAATATCTCAAAACGCTCTACGAAATAAGTCCGCGACAGCACATGTTTATCTCTTACGGATATCTCACAATAACCATTTTTGTCTTTCATTGATGACAAGAAGGTCGAGACTAGTACGTAGATTCCTGTGCAATCATAGCAGCACATGTCGGGTATTCTTTTACGGATAACTCACAATAACAAATTTTGTCTTTTAGCTCATTTATGCCAAGATTATCTATATAAGAATATTCCCGGGCAACACCGGGTAATCAGCACGGGGAATCTTAAAATAATTACGATATACATTTATAATTATTTTACATTTTACTTATTCAACTAATTACAAGAAGTGCATTGATTTTTGTATTTCAGCTCATTTATGCCAAGAAGATCGGGATGAGTAGATTCCCGGACAACGCCGGGTAAACAGCACGGAGTATCCAAAAATAATTAAGATATACATTTTTCCTTCTACTTATTTAACTAAACATAAAACACATTAATTTTCGTATTTCAGCTCATTTATATCAAGAAGATTGGGATAAGTATATTACCGGGCAGCGCCGGGTAATCAGCACAGGGTATCTAAAAATATAAATTTATAATTAATTTTCCTTTTTTTATTAAACTAAACATAAAATCACATTCATTTTCATTTATTTAGGCGTAGCAGTGCACGCCAGATATTAGCTAGTAATTAATATCTCATCTAATAATCGTGATCTTCAAGCACGAAATTACAGTTTCTGGAGACATCCCACCCATTCTCAGCCATTTTTACGACTGCTGAATTCTGGTCTACATCTTCATCTTCAAAGTTGCCATCTGGCTTTGATTTGATGAACTTTGAGATCAAATCTTATTCGCCGGGAGTTTCAAAATTCATGGATCTAAATTTGTTATTCTGAATGTATATGTTTTCGCAAATTGTCAAATCCAAGGGGTTTTCCAAATGTTTTCAAGAGTTTAGCTTATTTTTCTTAATTTCTTCCTGGAAAGTCGTAAATTGAAAAAAAAGCCAAACTTTTGAAACGTTTGGAAAAAACCCTTGTATTTGACAGTTTGAAAAAAAAACATATGTATTCAGAATAGCAAATTTAGATCCATGAATTTATTAATTCCCGGGGTACAATATTAATTTTATCTCAAAGTTCATCAAATAAACGCCAGATGGCAACTTTAAAGATGAAGATGTAGATGTAGATCAGAATTCAACAGTCGTAATAATGGCTGAGGATGGGAGGGATGCCTTCAGAAATTCCTGTTCCGTGGTTGAAGATCACGAATTATGAGGTCAGATACTACTATTTTTTATTAATTATCAAATTGTAATATTATTTATTAATGCGCACTTTATAACTACTCTTAAACTAACTCACTGAGCTAATGTTTCCCAATCAATCTCATGTATAAATTACTTCTCTCAAATCATGGTTAATGTTATTATCCCACCTCATTCATGGTCAGCCAAATGGGCGTTTCCTCTGGTATTCCTACAAGAAATTAACTTAATTATTTATGAATGTATGTAATGTTAACTATTTTATATTATTAGTAGATATTATTATATTGACACGGACCGTTAGCAGCACGTAAAGTTTGCTGCCCGTGCCATCCATATTGTAAACAACATTGTATTTAATTGTACTATTAGTCTAATAAAGCTCTACAACTACTACTACTACTACTACTACTACTACTACTACTACTGCTACTGTATTTTCAGATGGTATATTTACTACGATCTTAAATTCCTCCTTGGAGTTCTAGAAGTTTATAAATTAATATTATATTTAATGTGACGACGAGTTAGTCACCTTCAGGTTAATATGAATATTTATTTGAAATATTAATAATAATAATAATAATAATAATAATAATGATTTTTTTTAGCTGGCAGAGTTAAGGCCATAAGGCCTTCTCTTCCACTCAACCAGCGAATAGTAAAATTATACAAAAATTACGTACATATTACAATTTTAAGATATTAAAATACAGACTAAACAAAATACAATGGTGATGTGATCTAATACTAGCTAATACTAACAAAAACATAGAATATAATAAAATTAAATTGATATAAAATAAAGTAAGTAGCTTCCTACATGATTATTAATGGAATGCTCTATATAGTTGTCAGGCAGTTAATGTTTTCATTGTGTCGAACTTAAGATATCAGTTAATTTGGATTTAAATAATGATAGCGATTGACAGTCCCTGACATGACTGGGAAGTGAGTTCCATGCTCTAGCCATAGATATTGTGTAAGATTCAGAGTATAGACAGGTCCTGTGTTGTGGTATCAAAAGTAAAGAAGAGTCTTGTGATATTGTTCCTAAATTGTGATGAGCCGATAAATTTTGAAAACGTGTTGTTAAATAAGTTGGTAAATATGTGCGCAGAATTTGGAATAGTAAGGTATGTGAATGTAAAGTTCTTCTGTCATTTAGGCGTAACCATGATAAGGCCTGAAATGAATGAGACACGTGGTCATAACGACGGAGATTGAATATAAATCGAATGCACGCATTATGAGCACGCTGTAGTCTGTCAGATAGATCAGTTGTCAGATTAGTCAGTAATATGTCGCAGTAGTCGAGTTGTGGCATTATAAGAGTCTGTGCAAGTATTTGTTTTAATTTTGTAGGAAGGAAGTTTTTAAAACTATTTAAGGAGTGAATAATTGAGAACACTATTACTGAAGGATTAGATGAGCTGATTATTTTACTGATAAATTATGGCAGGTTGCGGTGTTGGCTAAGTCTATGGTTTTCGCGTTGACACTCTTCAAGGAGATTTGAGGTATTTTTAAATATTACTTATTATTTGATAAATAAATATGAATATAATTAATTATCACATTTATTAATCCCATAAGGCTTCCTCCTTCTTCCAATTAACTATGTTTAATTTGGCGGGTTTATTTCAAATTTCCGCCATAACTTAGTTTGATTTTATATAAATTATGAATAATTTATATTTAAAATATTTTTATTTATCTCTTAATTGTTATTTGTTCATGCTGTTTAAATAAATTTTACCGTATACTGTCGATTCTAATATTATTATGAACTTACAAGCTTCTTCGATGAAATGGATAAATTACTACATAGAAAATGCTGGCGCTTAACAAAATTACACGACCAAATGCTATTCTCCCATTGGCCTAAAATATAATTATTATAATTGTTCACCTAAAATATTTAATTACTATCTCAGTCCAGTTAAATTATGGACGATTTATCCATTCAAACAATTGTAAATAATATTAATAATTGTTCAGTGAACACAATATTTTTTCCAAGATTAATCAACAATCTTATAAGCAATAATATAAGCTAATATTACTTAATTACTGAGACCGCTATTTAAAACAAAAAACAAAAGTATAAAAAATATTTAGTTTTTTATAAAGTTAAAAACTAACTAACTCACTGGCACTATCGAACCCGTAGATTGATGACCGCGCGGACATAAGCTCTCCATAAATCCGTATCCTGAGTTAATGTTTTCCAATAATTTCCTGTATAATCCACTTCCCTCAAATCATAGTTCAAGTTATTCTCCTACCTCATTTTTGGTCTACCAGCTGGGCGTTTTCCTATTAGAAGCTTCCATTCACGTCTTTCATTCCCCATTCGTGCCACATGTTCTGCCCCATAACAGTATACGAGGCTTAACTGTTCTTATTATATATGGCTGCCTATAAAGACTATGAAGTGCAAAATTAAAAACTGTATTAAATACTTATAAAATAAGTAAAATATTCCTTTTTAATTTAAGATTTAAATAAATAAAATAAATAACCTCAACTCGTGTCCAACTCAGAGTCGGGTCCAGGAATGAGATTAGATGAAGGTCTGTGAACGACAGGACTGCCGGCTGATCAATCCTGACGCACCGTCATAGGGACGATTGAATGAAATGAAACGAAATGGATGAGATAGTATGGAAAAATTGTGGAATGGAATTTGTAGCAGGAGAAAACGGGAGAAACCCCGAGAAAAACCTGCCCAAGCTACGTTTCGTCCACCACGAAACCCACAAGGAGGGACCGAGACAGGATCTCGGGATCCCAGTGGTGAGAGGCTAATGTCTAACCGCTTGCGCCACAGAGTCCCTTAATTTACGATTTAAATGTCCTAAATCTCCTGCTTTAATTACACACTAGACTAATCTTATTTGATCTTAACTAATATTTAGAACGTTATTTAAATTTAATGGCGGTACACTCTGAACTCTAATAATTATAAATGATAACCATTCAATTAAATATCGGGTCTGTCTGCACGTATTCAATTTCATTATCGCATACAAAACAGAATTGGAGCAAATGCAAACAAAAATAGCCTAACGTATATTATTTTTGCGTTATTTCATTTCGTCTCTTACATGTATATTAACTGAACATCCACATATTATGTGTATTCAAGCTCACATTTTCACAGAGGGGTGTGTAGATAATTAATTTAGAGTGGGATAATTTTTTGTATGTTTGTTTTCAATTCATAATCCGTTTGAATATCAAACAGAAACTTTTATATAAAACATATTTCGCAATGAATTAGTATAATACATATATGATTTTTAAAATGAAAAATATCAACTACACCATATTTGTAAATATCAAAGGTTTGTGCATTTTCTCTTTTGCTGTATCTACATAAAATAGCGAGGATAATCCACAAATCGTTTCAGTAAATGGTAAATAAAATTAGTGACTTTTTATTGATTGATATCTCGATTAGAAAAAATACGTTAAATATTTTAATTTAATCCATATCAATCTGATCTATAATTTAAACTAGTGACTTTCCTTTTTTATATTTAATTAATGATCATAAATAAAACGTGTAAATGCTAACTATTTCAATTCCTCCATTGTTTTTAATGTCCTAAAAACAGGGACGCCTGAAGAAATATTGTCGTCCAAAAGCGAGTTAATTTTTATATAGGGGATAGTGGGGTACAGTGAGCCAATAAAGTTTCTTCTGGTTATATCATCTCAACAGTTTATTAAATTGTTTCTTGTTTTTGTTGAGGGTACGGATTACTTCGGGTGTATAATTTACTGATGAAAATTGGTTGTAAAATAAACTTTGTTTGGGTTTCTGTTAGTGTCATAGGCATAGTCCTAATAAAGAGCTTAAAGTAATTTTTACCTATATCATGAATATTCAAAAAATATACTTTTAATATATTTTTTCCTTACCATTATATATATTAAAACATTTATATCTCTGTGGATCACTAAATTCCAGAGAGACACATGATTTGTTCCTCTTTGAGATACAGATCATAAAATATTCGCCTCATACTTGGCCTACCTACTAGACGCTTTCCCTCTGGTTTTCCTCTTCACAGTCTACGAAACTTAATTTTTTCTTATTACATCTCGTTTCCCAAAATCATATTTTAGTTCACTATTTAGTCTTCTCCATTCGCCTTCTGTTCATCTCTCTTCGGACCAAATAATTTCCTAAGAAATTTATTCTCAAATATTCGCAGTCTTTCTGTAGGGAAGTATACGTAATTAAATTAGCTTGTTAACAAATTCCCGCTAGGTAGCACCCATATCCCTCACGTGGAGATGTACAGATATAGACTTACCTATTTTTTGTCAAAGTATCTGTTTTGAAAATTCTGATAATCAGTTTTATTTTGTGTTTTACTTCATGAGGCAGCGTATTATTAAGTTAGAGTGAGGTCAGCGCGATTGGTTGCGGTTCCGGTGGGACGCTCAATGCTGTGGGAACTGTTGATATGAAATTCTGGTGCCTCGCTGTGTATCTCCTGACGTCAGAATCTGCTAAATCAAGTATTCCATTACAAAGGCACACCTGCATTCGGTATTAGAGTTTACCTATGCCCTATATTTTACTTACAAGGGAACTGTCAGCCATTGCCTACCTTGTAATTTCTTCCAAAGAAGCGTTGTGATGTACAAAGTCGTGTCCAAAAAAATTTGCCTTTTTAACTAAGAGACACTAAAATCCAGGGGAAAATATCTCATTCAAATTATATGGAAGTAATACAACACCTAAATTGATGGATGGGATAATCATCACTACTTGCCGTCCCGTCACAATTCACTCCGCTCTTACTCATGCAGTGGATTGCCATTGATGAATTCTTGCTTCGATTTCTTTACCTTGCAGATAAAAACGACAGAAACGTATTTGGACACGGCCTTTGTACATCACAATGCTTTTTAAAGACTATTTAACTCATGCCCCTAATGGGAGTCAATGACCAATCACGTTTCAATGATTTCTGTTTTACAACCAATCAGAGTCGTGTTTGACGAAATATTTATCAGTGTTATAATTACCATATTAAAGAAAGCTCCTCCTTTTTTAATATTCTGAACAGGTCTGACCTTTATTTTGCAGTGACTGAGCCTATAAGAAATACGGCTACCAGATTGTATATATAGTGCATACATGTCAACATTTGTAGCAATTGATTATACCATCAAAAAAAGAAACCACTGTTTGCACTTTCTTAAATGTATTTTTTCCCAGGTAATAATCCAGAAAAATATAATTGTCATATTTACATCATACATCGCAAAGGAATTAATATACAGTTTGATGTGTTTCATTTTTTCTCCACTAGAGAGCATTCTTACAATATTGCGTTCCTTTGGCAATAAATAGTATGATCTGGTTGCAGTGATAAACAAAAGAAGCAGATGAAGCGAACCTATCGTTTCTCATTTGTTTTCAAACATCGCCGTTTGCATTAAATATATAAATATTTTAAAATAAGTATAGTTAAATAATGGTTTGTGAGTAAACAGCTTAATTTTATTCGTTAAATAGTCTTAACAAATACCACTCTTGATTTCCAAATTCTCTAGATAAATTCACTCCTCACTTCGTGAGTCGTGAATTTATCGATAATTTGGAAATCACTCATGGCATTACTTATGATAAATTTCTAAGTTAGGATTAGGCAAGCAATTGTTGACAATTCCCTTGATAGTTATGAGTAGGGCTAGGATTTGTATGTAATAAAAGATAAGATTGCAATTCAGGTAGTATATATTATTCACGTCCACCGCTGTGGTCTCGAGGTAGTGTACTGCGGGCCCGAATTCGATTCCCGGTCGCGACAATGCTCCTGGGTGAGGTTTTATCCTTATCATTATCATCACCATCCTTCACCGGTCTGGAAAGCAACGCGAAGCTACCACGCCTATAATTCCCTGGTAAGCTGCAAAGCATAGCATGAAAATGCTATGATTGCAATGAAAGATCTGCCCTCGGGCAGAATTACTATGGATGGATATTATTCAACTGTTTGTGTGTGAAACACGATAAAAGACAGTCAAAAGTCTAACTTCTCATTACACTATTCAACTGTTTATATGCGAAACCAAAACAAAAGACAGTCATAAGTCTAACTTTTCATTATACTATGTTGTAATCTTAAGTTTTAGTACATAAAATACTAGGCATAAATTTAAGTCTAATTATTGACAATTTTATCTAACTTGGTGAGTTGTAGGTGATGGTCTTACAGCTTTAACTTTGCCGGGTAATTTAAGTTTTTAACTAATCCACTTAAGTGGTTAGACGCTCGCCTCTGATCGCTGGGGTATCGAGATCGAGTTTCAGTCAATACATATGGGATTTTAGTGAACAAAACGGAGCTTGGACAGGTTTTTCTCGGAGTTTCTTTCGTTTTGCTCTGCCACAAATTTAATTACACAATTTTCCCCATATCCTCTCATTAATTTTGTTTATTCACCCTTGTGACGGTGCGCAGGCATGGCCTGCCGGCACCCTTGTCGTTCATAGACCTCGAAAATATAGTGACTTCATCTCATCTCATCCCTGGACTTGACCCAGAGTTTGGGATATTATTATTTTAACTATCTCGCTGGATGGACAATGATAAGAACATTAACTTCTATTTTTATTGAATAAAAATAAGAAAAGCAAAAAAGGAGATATGTAGCACTCTTGTCCAAAAAGTCATTTTGTATGAATTGTAGGTAAGGAGTATAAATAGTGAAATAAGAAGCTCTTGAGCACGGAAATGGATTTCTTAAGACGTAGTTCATGTAAAACCTGTCTTGATAAAATAGAAATGATGTAATAAGAGAAAGCATGAAAATGGACAGATAAATTTGATGATATTCAGAAGAGACAGTTAGTTTGGTATTGTCATAAGTAATGCCACGAGTGATTTCCAAATTATCGATAAATTCACGACTCACGAAGTGAGGAGTGAATTTATCTAGAGAATTTGGAAATCAATAGTGGCATTTGTTAGAACTATTTAACGAATAAAATTAAGCCGTTTACTCACAAATCATCATTTAACTATAGTTATTTTAAAATATTTATATATTTAATGTAAATGGCGATGTTTGAAAACAACTGAGAAACGATTGGTACGCTTCATTTGCTTCTTTTGTTCATCACTGCAACCAGATCATAATATTATTTATTGCCAAAGGATCGCAATATTGTAAGAATGCACCCCAGTGGAGAAATGTATAACCAACGTTATAGGTATTAATTAATTTCTGATGTCCTATTGTAAATATGTCAATTATATTTTTCTGCAACGTTATTTCCTGGAAAATAATTCGTTTATGAAAGTGCAAACAGTGTTTTATATTATCTCTCGCATGCGCTTTATGTTGACATTCATGCACTATATAGGCCTATACAATCTGGTAGCCGTATTTCTTACAAAGTCTGTCACTGCAAAATAATGCTATGACCTATTGAGAATGTTAAAAAGGAGGTGATTTCTTTCTTATGATAAACTTTATTTGGTAATTTCTAGGTAAAACACGACTGTGGTTGGTTCTAAATAAAAAATCATTGAAATGTGATTGGTCATTGACTCCCATTTTGGGCATGAGTTGAATAGTCACTACTACATATGATACAGGGATGATGTCAACATTCAGTCGTAAGTCTCTTGGATCAAATAAGAAAAAAAAACATTATTGTTCAACAGCCAAATTTGTATAAGCTATCAATCACATACTTAGATCTCACGCGCTGTGAAGAAAGCTAGAATAGAGGAAGATTACTTCTGGGGACGGAGATACGGCGACAGTTGTAACATTTCATGATGAAGAAGAAGATTAACTCACTGGCATAATATAATCCGGATGTTTATTCATGTTCGGACATAAGCATTCATATTCTGAACTAATATTTTTCCTATCATTCTCTGTGTAATATTTATCTAACTAAATTATGGTTAACCCTTAAATTGAAAATGTATCCTATTGGATACATTGATTTAATTTATTTAATATTGTTTTTAGGTCAATAGAAAAACAAACGAATAAAAATAACTTAAATTTATGTCAAATTACGCAATAATGTATAATAATAACACAGTTTTACATGAATTTATTTTCCTTGCGGTCCGGAACATTTACATAACTGGCACAAGGAAATATCGTATTGACAATTTAAGGGTTAATATTAATTTCACTGCTTTTCCTTTGCCTATTTTCCGACAAAACGTTTCTATGACCCTCTTCCAATCCATATTTTTGCCAGTACTCAAGCTTATCGCAATCTACGAGACTTAATTGTTTTTATTGTGTCTAATTTTCTAAAAAAAAAGTCAATTCGCACATCGTTATGCAGATATTTGTTTTTATTAAGTGAAATATTTAGACAGCATCATCATCAACAACCCTATTCGAGTCTTAGCCTACCTGAGAATGCGTCTTATCATTCGTTCCTATCAATCACCTTAATCCTCCAGTTTCTAACACACATGACTTCCAAGTCATACTAACACAATTCAACCATCTGCTCCTTGATCGCCCATCATTCCTGCTTCCTTTATGATTCTCTATAATGATCCATTTTACTGGACTGGGTATAACCGGGCTATATGACCCGCCCATTTCAAAACATGAAAAGTGTAGTACGATACGCGAAATGAATTTAACACTTTTACTTCATAAAACTTCATCACATTAAATATAATCTACCTAGCTTGACTATGCAGTACTTCCCTCTTGAACTAAACGTCACCTTGTACACGACTGAGCCAGGTAAATTTGTAGAAAGAAACTGAATAACTTATGACGAAGTAGACTTGACGTGATAGGCCGTATACAGTTCCGAAACACGCCGATCCTATTCAGACCTTTGCAGACTAATAGTATTAGTATTATTCACAAAGTAGAGGAAACTGTCTGAAATGTTACTGAAAAATAAAAGGTGGAAATTATTTACGTTAGATAAAGTCCTTTTATGTGAAAACAACATTAGAAACGTACAGAACCAATAGACGTAACGATTTATTTACTCGTAAACAAATTCTCAAAGAAACAAAAACAAAACTACAGCACCTACATCGACAATAATAATTATAAATTAATTTGATGAATCGTTTTGAGTGATTATATGTTTTGTTTGTGATATTAATTATTGTTTCCGTGTTTCAATCATTAAAATTAATATTATTAAATAATCATATCTCATGATCATTCTTTGATCTTCAAGCCCTTTATATTGCACAGCTGTTATATATTTAATTATGAGTTTTTAGCTCGATTCAATTATTGTGGTAATTATTTACTCTTTTTTTTATCAGAGAAGAGGTATGGAATTCCATTTCCAATCAAATACATTTCCTGGTTGAGTTTTCAGTGCACATTTTATCTCAGACTCCATTAATGTAAAAAAAAAAGATTCTGTTTTCATTTCCCATTATTACTATTTTAGAAATCATGACGTTAGAATCGTGCTATTCCATCCATTTTTTTTAATTTTCCTGGAGAGCGATTTTAAGTTTGTCATTAAATATAGAATAAGATGTGCACAGCTCACACCTTTAAACTGGCGGGTCTGTGACGCCAATGTTGTACTTGGGGGATTCAAGAGGTGAATTGGTACTACTAACCGATTAAAAATATCGACTAACGGGTTACTACTGATGAGGTATTTCAAATCTGAATTTGTGTTAAGAGGTATTCTAATACAAACTAAACTTATAACTGATTACAAATGATCGCGTGTAGAACACGACAGGAATTATCTCAATATGATACAAACAACAGAGACAGTGTTTTTTTAATTCTATACTAGGGGTTGAAATGTAGAGTGAGAGGTAGCCCTTAGGTTATAATACAACAAATAAGTAGAATACAAAACGCAGAAATGAACTTCCTTAGAAGAACAAAAGGCTGCACAAGATTGGATCAGATAAGGAATGAAGATATAAGAACAGAGTTAAATATATATCCATTGGATGAGAAAATCAGAGAATATTGAGAGAGATGGTTTACACACGTGGAAAGAATGAATGTATCAAGATTACCAGGAGCAGCATTCAACTACAAGCCAAGAGTTTCAAGAAATGTAGGAAGGCCAGTGAAAAGATGGACAGAACAACTGTGAGGCAGAACAGGCAATTTGCCTAGCCCGTGAAGTGAAGAAGAAGAAGAAGAAGAATAATAAGTAATGGTTCCCTCCGGTCAATTTTAGGTGCGAGATATATTTATCTTCAACGTCTATAAAGATAATGAAATCTCTGTTAAACAAGATGACAAATTATCGTCTTGGGAAAAGATCAACACTGGAGTAAGACAGGGATGTGGACTTTCACCGGTGCTTTTCATTATATAGGCCTACATGAATAAATTAATAAATGAATGGAGGAAAACACAACGAGGATATATACCCATCAATAGGAACCTCAAACTCGATGCTATTCTTTTTGCAGACGATTTAGCTCTTCTGGCACTTTCCGAAAATGATTTGCAACGATCAATTTATAATTTACAAAAAATAGGTGCCAAATTTAATGTGGAAATATCAATTAACAAAATTAAAATTATGGCATATCATAGGAAGGACCCCATACAAAGTAAAATCTGTCTCCAGAATAAAATTTTAGAGAGATCTAATCAATTTACATATCTTGGATATTATCTCCCTATCTGGGATGAAAAGGATATCCCTGAAAAAGTTACTAGTTATAATAAAAGTTTAGGAATTATTAATCAAGTTATGAAACCATCCCTTGTACAAAAAAACACCAGATTACGTTTATATAACACTTTGGCTAGACCAGTGTTGACCTATGGTAGTGAAGCATGGACACTAAAAAAAACAACATGAAAGCAGAATAACGGCTTTTGAAATGAGATTCATGCGCAGAACAGCGGGTTACACCAGATGGGATCGGAAAAGGAACACCGATATCTTAAAAGAATTGAAGACTACGCCAATTTTGGAATATATTAAACAGTACCAACTAAATTGGAAACACCATCTTGAAAGAATGAGTTCAAATCTGATTCCCAAAGCTGTTTATAATTATATACCAAGAGGACGAAGATCACTGGGCCGTCCTATGAAACGCTGGAGGGAAAATTTTCTATAGGATCGTAACAGGCCTTGGCCTAATACTTGGAAGGAAGAAGAAGATATATATACACAGCAATGTGTTACAGACAATTGAAGGAATGCGATTAAGATGGCTAAGACATCTCAAGGGGATGACATCTGATAGAATCCCTGAGAAGGTATTGGAATAGAGAATACATGGCGAAGACGGTGAAGACGGTTAGATGGATGGACTGAGTAAAAGTATAGGTCGGCTGGGGCTTATGATGAGGTAACGGAAAACCATTGGATTGTGGATAAAATAATTCATCGCTAGATTTTTAGTCCTAAATAAAATTATTATTATCATTATTTATTATCATTATTATATTATTATTATTATTATTATTGTTTTTATACTATCTGAGAAGATATTTGGATGGAGAATATGTTATCGTCATCAATAATAATAGGGATGTATTAACATAAAAATAAAAATAATGATAAAGATTATTGATTGGACAAATCAATAATTTATAAAAATAGTTAGTTATCCGGCCATCATCATTATCCTTATCATAATCTTCCTTCACCGGTGTGGAAAGTAACGGGAAGCTACCACACCTATAGTTCCCTAGTAAAGCTGCAAAGCATAGCATGGGAATGCTATGATTGCAGTGAAAGAGTTGCCCTCGGGCAGAATTACTATGGATGGATGGATATTTTATATTGTCCACCATTGTAATCTCGAGGTAGCGTCCTGCCTTGTTACACAGCGGACCCGGGTTCTATTCCCGGACGGGACAGGCTCCTAATTGACGTTTTTCAGGGGTTTTCCTCACCTGTAAGACAAATGTCAGGAATCTTAGGGCCCAACGGTCCCCGAAAATCATCCGGCTATCATTATCATTATCATCATCCTTCACCGGTGTGGAAAGCAACGGGAAGCTACCACACCTATTATTCCATAGTAAAGTTGTGAAGAATAGCTTGAAAATGCTATGATTGCAGTGAAAGACCTGCCCTCAGGCAGAATTACTGTGGAATGAATATTTTATTTTTTTAATGGAGAAGACTACATAACAGTGAGCTACATGAACTTTATGGGAAACCAGATATAACACGAATAGTTAGGTCTTTTAGACTGTAATGGGCAGGACATCTGGCAGGAATAGGGAATGAAAGAGAGGCATGGAAACTCATTGTAGGAAAATCAGAGGAAAGCTTCCGGTTTTATGCAAATCAAGAATGAGTTGGGAGAAGAACATAAACTATAATTTGAAGGAAGTAGATTATACAGGTGATGATTGGAAATCATTATCTCAGGATAGGGATGTATGGAGAGCTTATTTTAGCGCAGTCATGCACTTACGGGTTCGAAATTGTCAGTAAGTTAGTTAATTACATTTTGTTTAACCCATTCGCCTCATGTTCAAATGCTCAAAGCATTTCCCCAGAAACTGAATTTAAGTTACCGTAAATAATATTGTATATTTTTAGATATTCAAAACAAACAAAAGATAACGGTACATGAGATCACAATCAGGATGAAGGCCAAAACTCTACTATTCATAAATGTTAACAAAACATTACCCTTCCAAGGGATGTACAAAATATTGCAAAACATATAACAGTGAGTGTATAGGTCGCGCAAGGGATTTTGAAGAATTTCCTTGACCGTAAATCCAATAGGAGAGCCTATCAAGACTGCTGAGCTGTGAATTCCCTGTCTGCCACGTGTACAAACAAAACCGTTCCTCTACAAAAACATGTACAGTCCATAGAGAATTATAGTGAGACGCGGATGTGTTGATTTTAGATTTTAAACCGTAGACTTTAATTATAATATTTTGAACACTTGCTGCCTGAAGTCTTAAAATTATAGTGCGATGTGAATGTCGGGTCCCCCAGCCATTATAGCTAGTCTTCTCAATCTGGAGCCGATACTTATTGTAGCTACCCAAATGCCTCACGATGCTGGGTGGGCATCGGTCCCATACTGGCAGAAATTCCTTGAGAACATTTCTTCCCCCGTAGAGACTCGAACCAGCGCAAATCTCGTAGACCTGTGCCATGGCATCTCGCCTTAATCACATGGCTACGGCGCGGGGAAGACTATAAATTGTTTAAATTAAAGTGGCATTTAGTGGTTATTTAAAACATTAAAAGTGTAATATAAACCAACTACAGTGTGTGTGTGTGTGTGTGTGTGTGTGTGTGTCCAGGGCTCGGCTCGGACCAGTCCAGAGGGGAGTAACTGTACTGGTTCCTGGCTCTGTCCTACGGGCCCGTCGACAAACTGTGGGGTCGCCAGGAGATGAGCACCTGGATGTACTAAAAGGCTCACACTGTTGGGCTTGTAGCCCTAGCCGGTCTCACAACGGCTGCAGGACACATCCCTGGAGGCAGAACAGGGGAATGGTCGGTGGATCTGCGACAGCAGGCCTCCCGGCTAGACTCATGGAGCCCGTGGACCAACTGTGGGGTCGTCAGGATTGAGCGACCTGATGTACTATGCAGCTCAGCAATTCCCAGAACTGCAAACTCCAACACCCTCTCCCTGGGGTGTTGGTTTAAGGACCGTGAACTTGAACGTGGACGTGAACATAGGATACGGAGGACTAGAACTAGGACTTGGGAGTATGGTCATGACGACCGAGGTATCCCAAGTGGTGGACGGATGGGCCTAGATGTGTGTGTTTATATATATATATATATATATATATATATATATATATATATATGGTATGATAAGAAAAATAAATGCCTGGACGGGATTCGAACCCGGATCTCTGAGTCTGTACCTCAGTGTGATATCCATTACACTACCAGGCGAATCCAATTCAAACACTTATTTTTCTTATATATGTATTATACTCTCCATTATTACTAGATGTCGCGAGAACACTGTCTTCACTGCCATCTAGTAGCTGACTATATCAAGTAAGCAAATTAAAGTAAAATAAATATTCTCTTTAATTTGCTTACTTGATATAGTCAGCTACTAGATGGCAGTGAAGACAGTGTTCTCGCGACATCTAGTAATAATGGAGAGTATAATACATATATAAGAAAAATAAGTGTTTGAATTGGATTCGCCTGGTAGTGTAATGGATATCACACTGAGGTACAGACTCAGAGATCCGGGTTCGAATCCCGTCCAGGCATTTATTTTTCTTATCATACCATATTAAGCTTGCATTGCTCAATGTTAAAGATTTAATTATAACATCGATAAAGCGTCACTGCTATAAAGTAAAATAAATATTCTCTTTAATTTGCTTACTTGATATAGTCAGCTACTAGATGGCAGTGAAGACAGTGTTCTCGCGACATCTAGAAATAATGGAGAGTATAATACATATATAAGAAAAATAAGTGTTTGAATTGGATTCGCCTGGTAGTGTAATGGATATCACACTGAGGTACAGACTCAGAGATCCGGGTTCGAATCCCGTCCAGGCATTTATTTTTCTTATCTACCATATTAAGCTTGCATTGCTCAATGTTAAAGATTTAATTATAACATCGATAAAGCGTCACTGCTATAAAGTAAAATAAATATTCTCTTTAATTTGCTTACTTGATATAGTCAGCTACTAGATGGCAGTGAAGGGACAGTGTTCTCGCGACATTCTAGTAATAATGGAGAGTATAATACATATATCAGAAAAATAGGTGTTGGAATGGGAGTTCGCCCTGGGTAGTGTAATGGATATCACACTGAGGTACAGACTCAGAGATCCGGGTTCGAATCCCGGTCAGGCATTTATTTTTCTTATCATACCATATTAAGCTTGCATTGCTCAATGTTAAAGATTTAATTATAACATATATATATATATATATATGTGTGTGTGTGTGTGTATATATATGTATATACAGCGAATATACTTCCTACCCGGCTATAGATGCCCTAACTCACTGGGAACTATCGAACCCGTTAGGTCTATGGCCGCGCGGGGACATAAGCTCTTATTACATCCATATCTAGAGCTAATGTTTTCCAATCATTCCCCGTACAATCTACTTCCCTCAAATCATAGTTAATGTTATTCTCCCACCTCATTCTTGGTCTACCAACTGGGTGTTTTCCCTCTGGTTTTCCTACAAGAAGCTTCCATGCACGTCTTTCATTCCCCATTCGTGCCACATGTCCTGCCCATCGCAGTCTACGATAAAGATTACCTATATTATTTAATTTTTGTAGTGAGATTTTAGAAATGTTTAGCAGTGACTGTATTTGATATTCGCTAGCGAGGGAGTTAGCAATGACGTGTGGTCATATTTCCTATTGGCTGAGACCTACATCTGGTTAGTACAGGACTCGCATCTAAGGTCTCATTACAAATTTCATTCGTCAGGAATCATTGCTAGGGTTATACCTCGTCTTCTGAGTTGAAGGTCATTTAACTCACGGCGAGTCTATCTCGTCTTTTGAGGCGAATGGTTTAACAATTTTTTAAGATCTCAGGTCATTAACGTCGCGATTCAAATCTGGGCGTGAAAAAGCTGACTAACGTTTCTTAGAGGCTTCTTATTTCAGACTTGAATTATTTTATGTGCCGTAAATATACGGCACAGGGCTCATGGGTGTATTTCCTCTCTGAAGGAAACCTTACTCACGGTTATCACGTCCCCAAAATTCATCGTCCCCGACCGAGTTTCAACCCGCGAACCTTAAAAACAGAGGGGAACCTGGTAAGCACCGATCCACCGGGACCGAACGCTGGAATATGACTATGTGTTTGCGTATTTTTGCATTAATACGTAATCAATCTTAAGATGAAGGTTAAATTAGACAAGAAAGTGTCAGGAGAGCAAAATGCTGGTGTTATTGCTGAGAAGACAAGCAGGAAGGTACCAAGTGGCACGAGGGCCACGCAAGGAGATTGAAAGCGACACGCAAACTCAGAACAAATAAGTCTGCTTACATACATAAACATCACTCAACTCCTGCTCTCCTAATAAAATATTCTCTTTTCCAGGACTCATATCTATGCAAAATACACAATGCCTAAAAGCTATTTACTTCTCAGAAAAAAAAAACATCAAAATGTCTCTCTGTAACAACTTACAACATTCTCTCGCATACTTACCAATCAAATGACGCTTAAAATTTAAAATTACTGTATTGAAATTTCCGTGTTTTAATTTTTCTGTAAATAAATCATAGCTAGATTTTTATTCTTAAAAGTATTTCAATCCTAAATTAAAGCCTCTTAGGAAATTTTAATCGTGCATTACTCATGTAAGTTTTGAATTATAATCTATTTCACCAGTGAAATATATTTCTATTTTTACGTAAATTAAGTTAGCAAAATATGCTTACAATTGCTTCAATATTTGACACACCGAATTTAATTTTGTAGGAAAATATAAGAAAACAATATTTCAGGGAATTACGATAAAAAGGAAAGAAGGATTTCAGGATAGAACAAACTTAACTAGGAATTAAAATAAGGACATGATGCTGATTTGAGGAGTAGAGATGGAAAAAATTCTTAAATCAGGTATTAAATGTACATGAAGAACAGGATATCGAAGAGGGTGACTTACAGAGAACATAAATGAGAATGAAGATCATAGGAACAAATTTGGACCAAAGAGAGATGAAAATACACGTTAATTGTGACGATTACGTTACAGTATGCTACTTAATCTTTATAGGAAGTCAGATATAATAAGAAAAGTTAAGTCTTGTAGACTGCGAAGCTCAGGATATGTAGGAATGAAAGAGGGGCAATGGAAACTCCTTGTAGGAAAACCAGAGGGAAGGCGAACATTAGGTAGGTACAGAATGAGATAGGAGAATAACATTAACCAGGATTTAAAGGAAGTAAATATTACAGGGAACGATAGGAAAACCTTGGATCAAGACAGAGATGCATGGAGAGCTTCTGTCCGCTCAGCCATAAACGTAGGGGTTCGAGATTACCAGTGATTTACTTAGTAGCAAAAAAGTAGTATTCTGCCTAATGTTATAGTATCTTGGATTATCTTTGAATTCATTTTAGTATGTGGGAATAAGTAGTATTGTTGGCCGATAGCGAGGAGATACTAAAGAACAACACGCACACACTATTGAGTAACACTAAGAAATTAGGACTGGAAGTAAATATCAATAAAACTAAATATATGGTCACACGTAGATATTCACTATATAATGGAAATGGACAGCTAATGACAAATGAGGGAAATTTTGAGAAAGTGGCTGAATTCAAATACCTAGGAACAATGATCACAAATAGGAATGAGATGCACAAAGAAATTAAACATAGGCTCAATTCTGGAAATGCATGCTATTATGCATTGCAGAGACTCTTGATGTCCCAACTCCTTTCAAAAAACGTTAAACTGAAAATATATAAAACTATTATTCTACCACTTATATTATATGGGTGCGAAACATGGACTCTTACTTTAAGAGAGGAAAGGAGATTACAAGTATTTGAGAATAAAGTACTTAGGAACATTTTTGGACCAAAGAGAGATGAACAGACAGGTGAACGGAGAAGACTACATAACAATGAACTACATGGTCTTTATAGGAAGCCAGATATAATAAGAACAGTTAAGTCTCGTAGACTGCGTTGGGCAGGACATGTTGCACGTATGGGAAATGAAAGACTTGCATGGAAGCTTCTTGTAGGAAAGCCAGAGGGAAAACGCCCAGTTGGTAGACCAAGAATGAGGTGGGAGAATAACATTAACTATGATTTGAGGGAAGTAGATTATACAGGGAATGATTGGAAAGCATTAGCTCAGGATAGGGGTGTATGGAGAGCTTATGTCCGTGCGGCCATGAACCTACGGGTCGATAGTGCCAGTGAGTAAGTAAGTAAGTAAGTAAGTATGTGGGAATAAGTTACCAATATTATAATGATATTGTGAAAAGAAAAATTAATGTCTGAACCAGGAATTGAACCGTGGACTTCTAGTTCTCCTTACTAGTATGCAGCCCACTATACCATTCTAGACCTGGCTCAAACATAAACAATTCTTTCCACATGTAGAAAGAATTGTTTGGGGTGGAAAGAATTGTTAATTTGTGTCAAGTCTAGAATGGTGTAGTGGGCTGCACATTAGTACGGATAACTAGAGATCCACGGTTCGATTTCTGGTTCAGACATTAAATTTTATTTTCACAATATCATTGTATTATTATAATATGATTCATTATGGGAACTGTGTTAAAATAACAGTATTGGAAAATGTTAATAAGTTACCAATATAAGTTTGATTCTCGGTCGAAACAAGATTCCTGGATGGTAATTTTTTCACGGTTTCTCCTCACCTGTAAGACAAATGTCAGGAAAATTTTAGGTTCAAACAGTCCCCGAAAATAATCTGGCCATTATTATCATCACTATCATATTCGCCACATTTAGATTAAGTTTAGGATTAAGGTCTCTCCTGGCGCATCATTACCACCATCATCACCTTCCTTATATCATCGGGGCAGCATAACCTCGCTTTCCTGGCGTCCCAACTTCAGAAGTAGGTTAGAAGTACGCAAATTCCAGGGGAGAACATCTGAAATGTCGTAATGATATACTGGTGACATTCAAACACTTACAGAAATTTGTTCAATATTCATCTAACTTACTGGCTTTATCGAACCCGTAGGTTTATGGCCGCGCTGATATAAGTTCTCCATACATCCCTATTCTGAACTAATGTTTTCCAATCATCTCCCTATAATCAACATCCTTCAAATCATGGATAATGTTATTCTCCCATCTCATTCTTAGTCTACCAACTGGGCGTTTTTCTCTCTGGTTTTCCTACAAGAAGCTTCCATGCACCTCTTTCATTCCCCATTCGCGCCTTCCTATACATACCATGTAGCTCACTACTAATAGTTTTCTCCATTCACCTGTCTGTTCATCTCTTTTTGGAACAAACATTTTCCTAATAACTTTATTCACAAATAATCATGATCTTCTTTCCTCCCTTAAAGTAAGAGTCCATGTTTCGCATCCATATAATATAACTGGGAGAATAACAGTTTTATATATTTTCAGTCCATATTTATATATTAGTCCACCGCTGTGGTCTCGAGGTAGCGTGCTGCCTTGTCACGCAGCGGGCCCGAGTTCGATTCCCGGTCAGGACAGGCTACTGGGTGAGGTTTTTTTCGGGGTTTTTCCTCGCCTGTAAGACAAATGTCAGGAAGTTCAAGGTTCAACGGTCCCCGAAAATCATCCGGCTATCTTTATCATCCTTACCATTATCATCATCATTCTTCACCGGTGTGGAAAGCAACGTGAAGCTACCACACCATAATCCCCTAGTAAAGCTGCAAAGCATAGCAGTGAAGGACCTGCCCTCGGGCAGAATTACTATGGATGGATATTTTCAGTTTAACGTTTTTTGAAAGGAGTTGGGAAGACAAGAGTCCCTGTAATGCATAATAGCATGCAACAACACTTCTTTCAATACTTGACATGCCGAATTTAGGGTAAATATATTTTGTAAACTCTAAAGTTTTATGCAGGCAAATTTGTGTAACTTGTTTTGCAGTAATATTAGGTGAGATCGGAGAGACTATTATAAAACTTTATAGTTTACAATGTTAAACTCTGCAGTTTCCAATATTTGTAGGCTTATGTTAATTTAAGTTACTTTTAGTTTGACAATTTGTCTTCAGAACTTACTTCAGTTTGCTAGTTCAAGTTACAATGAAAACTTGCCAAATAACTTTTTCTACCATCTGTAATGAAGTGTATTGTTGATGTTACAAACTCGATAGCTGCAAAAAGTTCAAAGTTTTTAAATATAAATCAATGGAGCACTCGATATTAAACTTCGGCTATAGCGACTTCACTTTCAATCAATTTCTTCAATATGCAATAAGATGCAGTTCCTTAAAACTTATATTTTTTACACGTGTTAAAATTTGTCAAGTATCGTAGATTGTGATGGGCAGGAATCGTGGCACCAATGAGGCATAGGAGAGGTGCACGGGAACTTCTTGTAGGAAACAGGAGGGATAGTTCAGAAACATGAGGTGGGAGAATAACACTGACCTAACTTTGGGAAGGATGAATTAATGATTGAAAAATTCCCTCCATGGATTTTTACGTTATCGTGGTGGATTGTTTGCGTTCTTAAATAACCACGGAAACGAGGAAGATATTGAAGAAGTGGCTGAATTCAACTACCTAAGAACAATAATTACAAACAGATTCATTCTATACCTCATTCCTGTTTGTAATTATTGTAGTTGAATTCAGCCACTTCTTCAAAACATAGGCTCGATTCTTAAAGTGCATGAAAATTTACAAAAGGATTTGTGTCGTCACAACGTCTCTAAAACACGTTAAATTGAAAATATATAAAAGAGTTATCATCCCAGTTTTATAGAACCGAAACATGGGCTCACACTTTAAAGGAGGAGATAATATTACGAGTATTTGAGAATCTTTAGAGAATGAGGAAGGCTTACAACTGAACGGTATTAATAAGCTGTTAGTTTATGCTGATGATGTAGTACTACTGGCCGATAGCGAGGAGATACTAAAGGCCAGCACTCGCACACTATTGAGTAACACTAAGAGATTAGGACTGGAAGTAAATATCAGTAAAACTAAATATATGGTCACACGTAGAAATACATTATATAATGGAAATGGACAGCTAATGACAAATGAGGGAAATTTTGAGGAATTGGCTGAATTCAAATACCTAGGAACAATAATCACAAATAGGAATGAGATACACAAAGAAATTAAACATAGGCTCAATTCTGGAAATGCATGCTATTATGCATTGCAGAGACTTTTGATGTCCCAACTCCTTTCAAAAAACGTTAAGCTGAAAAAATATATAAAACTATTATTCTACCAGTTATATTATATGGGTGCGAAACATGGACTCTTACTTTAAGGGAGGAAAGGAGATTACGAGTGTTTGAGAATAAAGTTCTTAGGAAAATTTTTGGACCAAAGAGAGATGAACAGACAGGTGAATGGAGAAGACTACATAACAATGAACTACATGGTCTTTATAGGAAGCCAGATGTAATAAGAACAGTTAAGTCCCGTAGACTGCGATGGGCAGGACATGTTGCGCGTATGGGGAATGAAAGACGTGCATGGAAACTTCTTGTAGGAAAGCCAGAAGGAAAACGCCCAGTTGGTAGACCAAGAATGAGGTGGGAGAACAACATTAACTATGATTTGAGGGAAGTAGATTATACAGGGAATGATTGGAAAGCATTAGCTCAGGATAGGGATGTATGGAGAGCTTATGTCCGTGCGGCCATGAACCTACGGGTTCGATAGTGCCAGTGAGTAAGTAAGTAAGTAAGAGTATTTGAGAATAAAGTTATTAGAAAAATCTCTGACCAAACAGAAATGAACAGATATGTTAATTAAGAAGACTACATATCAATTAGTTACTTGATCTTTATGGGAGAACAGATGTAATAAGAATATAATAATTCTCATAGACTGCGATGGGCAGGACATGTGACACAAATGGGGAATGAAAGAGGGGCATGGAAACTCAGTAGGAAACCAGAAGGAGCGCGTCTTATAGGTAAGTCAAGAATGAGATGAGATAATAACTTTAATCATGAATTGAAGGAGGTAAATTATACAGGAAGTGTTTTGATAACATTAGCTTAGGAGAGGGATGTATGGAGAGCTTATTTCCGCGTGGCCATGAATCTACTGGTTCGATAGTACCAGTGAGTTAGTTATTTATGATTGGTAAATAACTCAGGATAGGGATTGCTGTAGAGTTTATTCTGCGCTGCTATGAACTTCAGAGTTAGACTTAGATACATATTTTTACAAGAAACAATTAGGGCCTATAGAATGGAAGCCTACGATAACCAAGAAAATTGGTCAATAATCTGAACCAGGACTTGTAAAGTTATTTCAAAGTGTTTAAATGACTTGCAGAGTTACAAAATCAATAACCAAAAATACAACCAAAAGCGACCTCTCTACAAGTCTTGGTGTGGTATGAGGTTTAGGCTCGTATCTTTCTAGATATCAGCCGAATTATTAGCTCTGCGTGACGACCGTCTTAACCTATAGAACGCGGCTGGTGTTCATTTCCGTTAGAGTCTGAATCGATCCCAGAACCACTGTGCCGTCAGAGGGTTTATGTCGGTTTCAAAATCCTGATCTCATCAGGATTTTAATCAGCGATCCTATGCCTTAAAATATTACGCTATGAGGTGTCCCCAATGCTAACCTTCTAAATGTATTATTATTATTATTACTATTGTTGTATTTATTATTGATATCATCTATATATATATATATATATATATATATATATATAGAGATCCGGGTTCGAATCCCGTCCAGGCATTTATTTTTCTTATCATACCATATATATATATATATATATATATATATATATGGAGTGGAAACCTCGAATTTAATTAAAAATTGGCGGCCAAAATTATTAGCACTATAAATTGATTGCTTAGAAACTTCACCCAGAAGACATTCTAAACTGGACAAAATAAGAAATGAGGTAATTAGGTAACATACAAAGAATAAAAAAATATATTTTTTGAAAAATACAATCACAATGGTAATAATAATAATAATATTAATAATAATAATAATAATAATAATAATAATAATAATAATAATAATACTTTATTTATTCTGGCAGAGTTAAGGCTATAAGGCCCTCTCTTCCACTCAACCAGCACAAATACAAATAAATATTTGACAAATATAGATATACACTATACTAATTATAAACAGTTAAAGATACAATAAATGTAGCAATGTAAATGTCATGTACAAACATTTTATAGGGTAATAACAATAATGATACGATAATAATAATAATAATAATAATAATAATAATAATAATAATAATAATAATAATAATATAATATGATACATTATACGGGAAACACCAATTAATATATATATATATATATATATATATATATATATATATATATATCTACACTGGATAATAATGAAGTCGAGTTTAGAGCAAATATAAATTTAGATTTCTTTTAAAAGATGCCAATGTCCGGCAGCCCCTTATTTCTTGTGGTAGGGAATTCCAGTTGCGAGAAGTGGAGATGGTATATAGACATGGAGTGATGTGATGTCCTATGTTGCGGTATATTAAGTAAGAGACTATGTTGTGATCTTGTGTTTAAGTTATGGTTTGAGGATAGATACTGGAAAGGGGATGATAAATAATTGGGAATCGAGGTATGTAGGATCTTAAATAGGAGAATTAGACAGTGCGATTTTCTTCTCTCTTTTAGATGTAGCCATGACAATTCGTGGAATAATGGAGAAATGTGATCGTATTTTCGAACATTAAATATGAATCTGATACACATATATGGACACGCTGCAGTTTGTCCGACAATCCGTCACTTATGTCAGTTAGTAGAACGTCACAGTAGTCAAATTGCGGCATCACTAAAGTTTGGATTAAAATTCTTTTAAGAGTTGTAGGAAGAAAATGTTTAAGTCGCTTTAGGGAATGCATTATGGAGAAGATCCTTTTAGATGTTTGTTTTACTTGCTCATGCCATTTTAAATTAGAATCTAAGTGAAATCCCAAGTTTTTAACGACGTCGGTATAAGGAATTTGTTCATTATCTAATATGACAGCCGGCATATTGCCATTGTTTATGAGGTGTAATAGCCTTGGATGTCCGATAATTATTGCTTGCGTTTTGTTTACATTTAGTTTCAGCCCATATTGTCTGGACCATAAAGATATATGCCTGGGTCAGTGTTTACTTTGTCAATATATTCATTAATTTCGTCAGGCCTAAAGTGTGTGTAAATCTGTAGGTCGTCGGCGTAAAGATGATGCTTGCAGTTTTGTAGTTTCTTGGTCACGTCATTAATATAAATCGAGAAGAGAAGAGGAGCGAGGACGCCGCCTTGAGGTACCCCTTTCCTCACCAAGCGCCAGGAAGAAATGCGATTATTAACATAAACTGATTGCTGACGATTAGTGAGGTAAGATGCAAACCAATCAAGGCAGTTTTCCGACAGATGTAGTGTCTTTAGTCTCGCTAGCATTAAGTCTATATCTACTGTGTCAAAGGCTTTGCTGTAGTCGAGTAGGATTATTGCGGTGAGTTTGCTTTTGTCCATTGAGTCTCTTATGTCCTCTACAATGTCAAGTAGTGCAGTACTTGTGTGATGTCCTGTTCTAAAACCAGACTGATGTTCATCAAGTAAGTCGTGTGTGGTGAGGTAGTCTGTTAACTGTGAGTGTATTATGTGTTTTTATGGGCATAAAAAAAAAGAGTGGGTCATGAAAAGTTACCAAGAAGAATTTAAGAATGAATTCCTGTGAGAAAGAGCGATGGAGGTTGACCAAAAATGACCTGGCTACAGAACAAAAAGAAAGGATAAATTATAAAGGATCGGGACTGGCGAGATAGACTTTGGAAGAAAATGATGAGTGTGGAACATTGATCACAGGAAGATACGATAATAGATTCCAAATATATTCATAATGATCATTATCATATTTGTTAATATGATTTTTTGTTCTTGTTTTCTTTCATCTACCCCGAGAAAAACCTGCCCACGCCCCGTTTCATCCACCACGAAACCCACATAGAGTGATCGAGACTCGATGTCGGGACACCAGCGGTGATAGGCGAGCGTCTAACTGCTTGCGCCACGAAGCTACCACATTTGTTAAACTTTTTCCTTATTCACACATATAAACACAAGGACAGGGCTCATACTCAGATCCAAGAAGCAGATTTAAAATCCTGTATCCTCTCGGGATTCGAATCTGGATCGCCGGGTGGAAGGTAAGGAATCTACCAGTTACGTCATGGAGACGGACTTTTATTTAGTCTTTCTACTTGTTTTTTCTGATTTGAGTGTTTCAATTTTTTTTATTTGATTAATTGATTATCCCCTGTGGGAAGATTTATGCTGCCCAGAGGGAATTTTTTTACCAAGCTAATTTAGTTATCCATATTTGATATGTACCTAAATTATTAACCTATTTTAAATTCACAGTATTTTTAAACACAGGTCACTTATAAAAATTATAGGCCTACATTATTAAAATCAGTGCGAAAATTAGCTATTTCAGTCCTTTAACCAATTATGCCTATTACACGAAATGTTCTCCAACATAAGAAATAAAATGTAACGTGTGATGATTCATTTTAACGTAAGCAATATTAAAAGCAACTCCACCATTGCAAGTTCCAAGTCCGGAGGAGAAAGGAGGAGAAGAGGAGTAATATCTCGTTAAAAACCTAAGTTCAGCTGACCCGGCTGATAGTACTTTGTGATGGTCCCTAGCCACGGTTACGGTGAAGACCCCAACGGCGGATGCAGCAGAATAGGAGACTTACGGTATAGTGCAGATTGCGGATGAAGCAATAAAGCAATAAAGGGAGAATCAGATTCTTAGCTGCATTCAAAGCAACTGATCTATGATGGATTCCAGAAAAAGTCTCTGGTCCTCCAGGTTGCGGATTAATTCTATGGGGCAGCACCTCATACATTGAAAAAGAAAAATTAATGCTAAAAAACCGGAATATACAGTCTCGGATATGAAACACATACAGTGACAACCAAAGTTATATGAATAAAGAAGTATTGCAATGGATACCTCTTGGAAAGAGGAAACGTGGTAGACCAAAGTCAACGCGGATAAAGGGAATTCACGACAACATAAAGAAGATAAATATGGCAGAAGCAGACACGCAATACCGAGAAGTGTGGAAAAAATTTGTATATTTTGGTTGAGGATACCTGTGTATATAACAGAAACAATCCTGATATAAAGAATATTAAAAGTAGGCCTACTCTATATACATGATCCCGACGCAGTAATTTCAGAACCGTTACTTTTAAAAAAAGCGTTGCATATCCTTCAAACCCGTTCACGAGAAGTTACTATAAATATAAATATTTCCATGTAGAGAAAACAATTAAGACATACCTCACATATTTCTTATAGGTAGGATTATAACCTTATAGCCCACGATCCGGCTGCAAGATTACTACATTCATCGAGTGTATTAACAAAATATATTTTTTTCATAAAATTGCGAATGACTAAATACATTTTTGCCGAGTTGCCTATTAAAATTCGGCAGCCAGTATGTTTAATTAAAATATAACACTGAACATCAAAATATAAACTTCTTTTTTTTTGCCTCAGAAAGAAAAAATATGTGATTCTGATAGTATTTATTCTCCTGAATTCAAATATGATATCGGTTTTTCTCCACCAGGCAAGGTTTCCGAGGGACGCAAACACGTTAATATTTACTACATTCGTAACTACACAATATTCGAACATTCGGACTCACCTAGAAAGTAAGAAATGACGATTTTCTACTATATTTCGCCTGTGGAGCATCCCTCTTGATGGTCCAACAATAATCGGCTAGCATATTAGGATTCAATTTGCCTTGATATCTCTTTTCCATAGCTGAAATCTGATTAAAGTGTTCCCAGTGCTCATCGCTCACTGCGCCAAGATTTTCCGGGAAGAAATCTAGGTTTAAAAAAATAATTATTTAAATCCATTAATTGAAATTAAAATAAAAAACTGGTTGATGGAGAAATTCCGGATACATATTTGAAAACACGATAAAAAAAACTGTATTAAGTACAACTATTGGTACTCATGAGACAAAAATCATGTTGATCAGTGTAATTGATTAATTTATTCGAAATAATTTGATTAATTTATTATTAAAATAAATTATTCCAGTTCACAGAAATCGATGTATAGAGTTTGAAATGTTTTGGTTGCCATTGCAAACTTGGCTGTAACCTTCTCGCGGCTACAGCAGGCTACGAAACCAATCAGTAGTAAAATGGCGGTAAGTACGTATTCATTTTTTTACATTGTTTCAAATAAAGTTCAGTTAATTTAAAATGCTGTGATTAGTTTCGTATAATGTATATTAATACCACCTTTTGGATAAATTTATATATATATATATATATATGTATATATTGTAAGTAGTATAAATAAATGTCAGTGGTTTTACTTCTCGCTTCGAGGAGGTTAAGGCCAAGTTTTCAATGGCAACCAAAACTTTCCAAGCTTAATACATCGATTTCTGCGAACTGGATTATAATTTATTTTAATAACAAGTGAACCTAATTATTTTGAATAAATTAATTTATTTTATTTTAATTAAACATACTGGCGGAAAATTTTAATTGGCAACTAAGCAAAAATGAATTCAGTCATTCACAATTTTATGAAAAAAAATTTGTTCGAACACTCGATGAACGTAGTAATCTTGCAGCCGGATCTTAGACTATTAGAAAGAAAATGAAATGTCGCTCTCCCTCTATATCTGATATGACATTCTAAACGACGTCCATGAAGAGGGTATTTTAATACTATATCTGATATACTGTTTAATAAATGTTATTAATTTAATTAAAAATATGAAATTCAAAAGGAAATAAAATAAAATATTGTAAGATACAATGATGAAAAATTATGCCTGAGTCGTTAGAAATTTAAGGGTCGAATGTTTGAACGCATTAGACAGTAAAAGGCGTTCTCTGCTGATAAAGTTTTATTCAAACACATTTTTCTTACTCAGAAATCTATTCACGCGGTAATAATTGTAAGCTACCTGACAAGGTACCTTAAGATCGTATCTCAAGATATAAACTTATGTGAAAATCCCGAAGGGAACCGATGGTAACCGATGTAGTTTGAAACTTATCCAAGATGTCGGACCTTGAAGACTTCAATCATGTTTTCGGTATACGCGGAGAAGAGGAATTTGATAGAGTCTACCAAAAAATTCAACTGGAAGAACAGGAGAATCGGCGTAATATTGCGCGTCGCAGACGTGTTTGTATACGGTATTATTTGCGGGATACAAGCATAAATGCATTCCTCTATAGCAGACGAAAATAACGGAAGTGGTTTTACCGCTGAGAATTCTGGGTAATTCGTTGCCAATATTACGAAAACGTCAACATTCATGCATGACCGGTTAAGGCGGCCGTTAATTCGATCTCAGCTACCAGTGATTGGAAGTAATTTGAGTAGAGACATATCTTAAGAATGGAAGATGAGCGATGGCCGAAGTAACTATATGAATGGCATCCGAACAGAAAGAAGAAAAGAGGGAGACCAAGGTTAACATGGAAGGAAAACATGAAGACAATAATGCAAGCTAGAGGGCTAAGCATCGAAGATGCCCAAGACCGTAGGCTTTGGAGGTTTGGCACGGGAAGACGACAGCAGCTGTAAAAACCCGAAGATAGATAGACTAATGTATTTGCATACGACCCTAAAGCTCATACGTAAAACATTTTCTTCCATTCTTGTATCCAAAAATTATATTAATGCATTCATTGCAGTCCATAAATTGCAATATTATTGTTTCTTTTTGTTTTTCTTTATACTATTACCAAATATTACTTTATTGCAATATTATTGTTTCTTTTTGTTTTTCTTTATACTATTACCAAATATTACTTTATTGCAATATTATTGTTTCTTTTTGTTTTTCTTTATACTATTACCAAATATTACTTTATTGCAATATTATGTTCTTTTTGTTTTTCTTTATACTATTACAAATATTACTTATTGCAATATTATTGTTTCTTTTTGTTTTTCTTTATACTATTACCAAATATTACTTTATTGCAATATTATTGTTTCTTTTTGTTTTTCTTTATACTATTACCAAATATTACTTTATTGCAATATTATTGTTTCTTTTTGTTTTTCTTTATACTATTACCAAATATTACTTTACTGCAATATTATTGTTTCTTTTTGTTTTCTTTATACTATTACCAAATATTACTTTATTGCAATATTATTGTTACTTTTTGTTTTTCTTTATACTATTACCAAATATTACTTTATTGCAATATTATTGTTTCTTTTTGTTTTTCTTTATACTATTACCAAATATTACTTTATTGCAATATTATTGTTTCTTTTTGTTTTTCTTTATACTATTACCAAATATTACTTTATTGCAATATTATTGTTTCTTTTTGTTTTTTTTATACTATTACCAAATATTACTTTATTGCAATATTATTGTTTCTTTTTGTTTTTCTTTATACTATTACCAAATATTACTTTATTGCAATATTATTGTTTCTTTTTGTTTTTCTTTATACTATTACCAAATATTACTTTATTGCAATATTATTGTTTCTTTTTGTTTTTCTTTATACTATTACCAAATATTACTTTATTGCAATATTATTGTTTCTTTTTGTTTTTCTTTATACTATTACCAAATATTACTTTATTGCAATATTATTGTTTCTTTTTGTTTTTCTTTATACTATTACCAAATATTACTTTATTGCAATATTATTGTTTCTTTTTGTTTTTCTTTATACTATTACCAAATATTACTTTATTGCAATATTATTGTTTCTTTTTGTTTTTCTTTATACTATTACCAAATATTACTTTATTGCAATATTATTGTTTCTTTTTGTTTTTCTTTATACTATTACCAAATATTACTTTATTGTAACGGACTGTCAAGAGTACGTACGACTTACTGCCCGTGCGACCCATATTTGTAAATAACATTGTATATATCTTACTTTTAGTCTAATAAAGTCCTACCCCTTCACATACGTAAGGATTTTCAACTCTCGTTTGCCTCATGCAGCCGCACAGGTGAATGGACATGCATTCATGTTTTAAAGTAAAACGTTTTCTTCTTCCTGTTTCCAGGATTAGGTCCAAGTGACCTCTTCCGGTCTTCTCAAGTCCATCATGTCTAGTCGTCCCCCCAAATGATCTTTTTCCTATGAGGTTGGTAGGTATAGTCGATGGTTTGGAGTAATCTTGGTTATTGTCCATTCTGTTCTATATGTTCTTTCATTGGTATTTGTGCTCTTCTAGTTTATCAAGTATTGAAAATAGTGGAATGCAGGCTTTCACGGCCGGTAATCATGGTAATAAAAGATTCCGGGCTATGTGGCGGTGGTCTATAACTGGCGTTTCTTCCAGACGTTTCTCCCTCAACTGCGGAGGGCATCTTCAGTGGCGAGCGCTTACAGCTGTTGTTTCCCTGTCGTAGACTCGACCGCAGTTGAGGGAGAAACGTCTGGAAGAAACGCCAGTTATAGACCACGGCCACATAGCCCGGAATCCTTTATTACCAAGTATTGAAAATATTTCCAGTTAATTTCTTATTGACTCATTTTGTAATCTATCCATGTGTGTACATCCTTTTACGTAAATTGAACATTTAATTTCAGTGGCTTGAATGTGTGAGATATATTTTTAGTAAGTACCCAAGATTCAGATCCATACAAGAAAATAAGAACAGCCATAAGTTTATAAAACCTGAGCTGCGTTTCTCCTCGAGTCTTTCGAATAAAATTTTAAAAGTTTAAGTATCCGTTGAATCTGTCCGGGTTTCGTATTCGTACTTGAGACTTCTGAGTAATATATTTTTATTTGGGTTGATCACCAGCCCAACCGCAAAACCCCCAACCAGGAGGACGAGAGTTTAATTCGGAGTTGTCTTTGCCTTAGACAGACTGCCTTACAAGGCTATAGAGCTCTGTCTGCCCCGAACAACTGGTTTTATGGCGCCAGAAATTCGCCATTCATCGTCCATCATCAATAAAAACAGTCCAACCACGTGAAGATAGATGGTAGAGAGAGGCTTACGTTTTTATTTGAATCATTTTGTAGTTCCTGAGAGCTCATCCTCAGATCCGCCTCAGTCATTCTATACCCTTTAGGGACGGCCAAGGAAACGATGGACTTGAGACCGGAATATGTCGCATTGACCTAATCCTGGAAAGGAAGAAATAAAAGAAAAAATTTCTAAGTATTCATGCCTTTGTCTTAATTATATGTAACTACCATCCTATGTGAACATAGAAAATCTATTTACATCTGTATAAAGTACATTCTCCAGGAATTCTTTGTATTTATTTTTATGCTTAAGAGGAGATTAGATGAAGTTTCCTTGTTCCTTGTATTGATAAAACCTGTCTCACAATATAAACTCCTTTGGACTGTACTTCATTTAAAACACATCTCCAGACCTTTATGAGACTTTTATTTATACATTCTGTAGTTCAGCTACAATTATCATGTATTTTTAATCTTTTCTCAAACGTTGAATAATGAAAATAGAACAAGGAGTAACTAAGAGCGGTTAAGTATAATAGTCTGCGATGGGGAGGAATGTCGCACGAATGGGGAATGTAAGAGGGTCGCGAAAACTCCACGTAGGAAAAACTGAGGGAAGCCGTCCAGTAGGCAGACCAAGAATTAGATGGTAGAATAAACAATAATAAAATTCACAGTAAAACTCCATTGAAATGTTCATCATAATATTAAAATTATTATATAAATTATGTACTTTTTAGATCTGTTTCCTCGACTTATTCAAATATTAATCACTTGTTAGGCCTTTCGAAACTATTTCCATCATTAGCAGAAGGTAGCAGGTATGTTGTCACTGACCCTGGGTCAAATAATTAACTTCTGCTGATTATGAGATTAGTATCGAAAGGCCTACACTTGATTAATATTTTAAGAAGTTGAGGAAACGAAACTTTAAGATACTTTTTTTTCTTCAATGCACCAGGTTGTCATTTCGACATTTCTGGTGTTCTGTCATGGCATAGGTTTAATTGTAACCCACTTCTGAAGTTGGGGCGCCTAGAAGGCGGAGTTACGTTACCCCGATGATATGATGGATGATAAATAATAATGAAGCGCCAGGAGAGTTCTTAACCTAAACATAACCGAAATTCCAGACCATGGGCAACCACATTAATAATTGCTTTTAAGAGCAAAATCCTATGGTTTGATCGGAAATCGAACCCGGTACCTCATGAACAGTAGCCAGAAACGCTAACCACTAGACCATGAGGCTGGTCACTTTAAGGTACACACTTTTATAATTTTATATTACACTTTTAATATTGGAATAATAGCATTTGTCATGAAATGAGAGAAGCAAATTACACAGAAGATGATTGGAAAACATTAGCCCGGGATAGGGATTTTGCAGATTTCACGTTGGTGCGGCCATCAACCTACGGACTCGATAGTGCCTGTGAGTGAGTTAGTTATTATATATTTAGTGATTTTTCAGCTGAAGTTCCCTGTTCGAATCTCCATATTTCTCGAACAATGGAATCTTATTGATTCGGGACTCACGGCTTAAAGTTCTTCCCGGAGGACTTCTTCCTTAAATTTTTCCATTCGAAAAATCCATCAACCCGGCAGGTTTGAACCCGCAAACCTCGGAATAGAGGCAAGGAATTTATTTTTTATTTCTTCTTTAGTTATTCTTTATAGAGATGATTATATACATGGAGATTTGAATATTAATCGGTTTATCTTCCTTGTCCTTTTATTTGTTATATCACTAAACCACTGCGGCCGTCAAAGACTATAGCTTTGTAGTGAAAATTAGAAGCCAAATAGGATATTGAAAATGCGTGGAAAAGAATCGTAAATCTTGTAAATGACTCTGATTAAGAAACCTTATAAATGCAACCCCAAATCGTTTTTTTTATAATGTTAACCCATGTTTGAAATTCTAGTCAACCTTTACAAGAAACCTTACCAGTTACATAGTCGCTTCTCTTTATTTCGCTTGAATAAACATAGAATACCCAGTATTATGTATACTCTTTCGTGCTAAAGTGTTCTCATTTTGGAATGTTCTTTATATTCCTTAGTTTAATCTCCCACTTTGTTGGTACTTTTTCGGGCTCATGCCATTCGGGGATTACAAGGATTTGACCTGTCGAGAGAAGATTTTCATCATCATCATTATGTTCAGGTCATTTTAACCTATGCCTATGAGATCTAGAAAAATGTGATTATTCAGTCCATCTTAATTTTGGTCTTCCTTTATTTCAACATCCTTTAGGCTGATACTGCAATGCCGATTTAGGAAAGCGAGATGGTCCATTATTTGTACATCTTGTACCAATTCCTTTGATAATTCTGAATTTCTTCAAATATATTTTGAACATTAATTTATCGCATATATCTGTATTTCTTTGCTTCTTCATTTTGTGAAACCTAGGAGTGGACATAAAAATCTCATATGTGTCGTTTGCAATTTTAATTTGATTTTAGAATGAATTTTCCAATTTCACTGCTATATTTGAATCCTCACTTTGCAGTTACATTATATAATCACAATTTGGTTGGTGTTGACATTTGTTTACCAAAATGTATTTTTATGATTCCATTTATTGTATTGTATTTATTTAACTTTATCTCTGTGTCATTTCTTGCATTAGGTGACCGAGGTCATTAAATTCAGAAACATGTTCTTTGATTGTTCCATCTAACTCTATTTAAACACTTCGTAAGTGCTTTGCACACATACCCATATATTTTGTTTATGGGAAGAAATTTTGAAATCCAACTCTTTGGATATGTTATTTATTTGATGTGCTCCCACTTTTAATTCGTCCTCTGGCTTTGCGAACAATACTAAATCGTCTGCATACTTAAATGTACAGTTTCTTATTTGGAAAGCTGTATTTCTTGTCGAAATACCATTTATGAGACTTTATTATTTTATTTAAGTATACATTAACCTTTAAATTGGCAATGTATCCTTTAATATATATTGATTTCATTAATTTAATATAGTTTATTAAACAATGGAGAAACAAATGAGTAGAAATTACTTACATTTGTGTCACATTGCACAATAATGTAAAATAATAACTCAAACTGTCTACGATTTTGTTTTCACTGCGGTCCGTAATATTTAAATAACTGATAAGATAAATTATTTTTTCCAATTTAAGGGTAAAAATTGAGAGGCCATAGCCCCTACCACAGCCTTGTCTAACCCCTCTATTCACTAATAGGGATAGAATTGTAAGAATATAGAAGATTAGAAGATTACATAATTTTTTGACCACGTATGGAGGTCATCACGGGATAAAATGATAAACTCAATGCAAGACCTCTGATAATATTTAAGGAATATATTCTATTCACTTATACATTCATAGTAAAGAAGGTGAATATGATATGCATGATTATGATGGCCAGATGTGTTAAATAACTATTTCGGTCTTAAAAGTTCCTGTAATGTATCTTACAGGCATGGAAAAACTCAGTAAAAAACTCACGCAGAAACATTGTCCCGACTGAGGAACGAACCCGGATATGCTGCGTCCAAGAAATAACGTTGCCACTGTTACTCTGAAATATTAGGCTTTACAAGTCTTGTCGACCTAAGAGTTGACCTATGCATTTTTTTTTTCTTTTCCGGCCACAAATAGTTCCTTTGACTCCACCTTTGTTGATAGAAATGGAAAAATACTTGAGTTACAAAGACCACGACATTTAAAATAACTCAAGTGGGTAAAAATCATTTTAAGCTTAATTTCCTGTCATGGAAACAGTGTTTAGTAAGTTTCCTAACAACTCATCCCACTATGTCTACAAAGTATTCATCAAAAGACGTGATAAAAGAAGTTTAAACCCCATTTTTATTTACAGAAGGTTGGTATAGCCTGTGTTCTCAAATGTTTCCTGTTCTTTCAAACCACTTTCTTAACGTAATTGGTTTGCATTAAATTTCTTAACGTAGTTACTAACTAAGTAACTCACTGGCACTATCGAATCCATAGGTTCGTGGCCGCTCAGACATAAGGTCTCCATACATACCTATCCTGAGCTAATGTTTTCTAATAATCTTTGTATAATCTCCTTCCCTCCAATCATCGTTAATATTATTCTCCCACCTCATTCTTGGTTTACCAACTGGGTGTTTTTCTTCTGGATTTCCTACAAAAAGTTTTCATCCTACTCTTTCATTCCCCATTCGTGCCACATATCCTGCCCATATAAGTCTGCGAGATTTAACTATTCTTATTATATCTGATTTCCTATTAAGATCATGTAGTTTACTGTTATGTAATCTTTTCCACTTAATATATCTAATAGTAGTAGTAGTAGTAGTAGTAGTAGTAGTAGTAGTAGTAGTAGTAGTAGTAGTAATAATAATAATAATAATAATAATAAAATAATAATAATAATAAAATAATAATAATAATAATAACAAATATTCTTAACCTGTGTCCAACTCAGGGATGATATGGGATGAAGCCTTTTATATAGAGGTCTGTGAATGACAAGGGTGCCGGCCGACCACGCCTGACGCACCATCTCAGAGTCAAATGATCGAAATGAAACGAAATGGATGAGATGAGTATGGAGCAGTGGTGAATGAAATTGTTACAGGAGAAAACCCCGAGAAAAACCTGCCCAAGCTCCGTTTCGTCCACCTCGAAACCCTCATGGAGTGACCGAGACTCGACCTCGGGACCCAGCGGTGAGAGGTGAGCGTCTAACCGGTTACCACGGAGCCGCAAATAATAATAATAATAATAATAATAATAATAATAATAATAATAATAATAATAATAATAATAATAATAAAATAATAATAATAATAATAATAATAATAATCAGTATCTAAAATTAAAATTGGAAAATATATATCAGAAGAAATTGAAGTAACAAAAGATCTTCGTCAAGGTTATAGCATATCACCAACATTATTTAAGATATTTATACATAAAGCACTGTCAAACTGGAGCAAAAAATGTTCAGGAATGGCAATACCAATTGGAGATGGGTCAACAGATACAATATATACACTGTTATTTGCGGATGACCAGATAATAATTGCTAAAGAATATGTAGACATGGAGTTTATGTTCACAAAATTATGGACGAATACGATAACTGGGGTTTGAAAATACATTTAAAAAAAACATTTTATATGGGATGTGGAGCCGAAACCCAAGATTTGATATTAGAAGATGAAAAGGGGTATATTAGAGGATGTGAAGAATTTGAGTATCTGGCAGTAAAATTAGATAAAGAGGATAAACAAGAAAGTGATATTAAGAACAGAATAAATAAAGGTAGAGCAATAAAAGCAATGATGAATGGAGTGTTATGGAACAGACATATAACCAGGAAAAATAAGTTACAAATATATAATTCAATAGTGAGAAGTACTGTCACATATGGAGCTGAAGTTTCGAAATTCAACAAAAACTTAGAACAAAAACTTATGTCGATGGAAATGGATTTCTTGAAGAGAGCAGCAAGATCTTCAAAATTAGACTAAATAAGAAATACTGTCATAAGAGAAAAAACGAGTACTGGTTATTCAATAGTAGATTATATAAGGTATAAGCAATTAAATTGGTATGGGCACGTACGACGAATGCAAGAAGAAAGATTACCCAGGAAAACATTGGAATGGTGCCCACCTGGAAGAAGGAGGAGAGGAAGACCTCGAAACTCGTGGATGCAGGAAATAAGAACTGGAATGAGAGCAAGAGAACTGGAGGACATGGATTGGATGAAGAGAGATGAGTGGAGAAGAAAAATAAAACTTTAGACACAGAAAGATATGTAAACATTAAAATTCTGTATATTAATAAAAAAATAATAATAATATTCCTTCTACTTGCTTTTAATTGTTATCAGACACATATGTTTTTTGAGCACATAAGGACATGAAAGCCTCCCCGAAAGAGTGATCAGCTCAATGTCAGGGCCTGCTCCGAGACAACACTAAATTAAGATGAAAATCACCATCCACACACATATTCATACTAAACATGGCGAATATAATCATAATCACCATCATCTTCTTCTTCTTTTTTTCTTCTTCTTCTTCGTGGATAGAACTGAAAAAAAGGTTGATTCCCGTCTCATGCAGAAAATTGATCTCCCCATCATAGGCCTACTCTTGGCCTACTCTCACACATCTATATCTCTCTGGCTTATACGTGAATAAATGTTATGTTATACTTTCTTGATCCATCCTTAATGTGGTCGAACCTATTATGTTTGTATTGTTTGGTTCTGTCTGTTAATATCAATATATTTAGCTCATTCCTAATATATTTGCTATTTTTTGTCTGCGAATATGAAGATGATAATTATGATGGCAATATGATTTTTGGGGACTGATTGGGGGTTAACGTTTTCGGACATTTGTCTTATAGGTGAGGAGAAACTTCGTAAAAACCAGAACTTAGGATATTTGTCTCGACCGGGGATCGAATTCGGGTCCGCTGGATACAAGGCAGCGACGCTACCCCGACACCACAGCGCTGGACACTAATATTAATAATAATAATAATAATAATAATTATAATAATAATAATAATAATAACAATAATAACAATGATCTTCTTCAGTCCTATAGGCCTGTTACGATCTCGTTGACTATTTAACTCATGCCCCAAATGGGAGTCAATGACCAATCACGTTTCAATGATTTCTGTATTACAACCAATCAGAGACGTGTTTACGAAATAATTATCAACGTTAGGATTATCATATATTAAGCAAAGCTCCTCCTTTTTAATATTCTGAACAGGTCTGACCGTTATTTTGCAGTGACTGAGCCTATAACAAATACGGCTACCAGATTGTATATAATAGTGCTTACATGTCAACATTTGTAGCAATTGATTATACCACCAAAAAAAGAAACCACTGTTTGCACTTTCTTAAATGTATACGACATCAAAAATGAATTAATATACAGATTGATGTGTTTCATTTTTTCTCCCACTAGAGAGCATTCTTACAATATTGCGTTCCTTTGGCAATAAATAGTATGATCTGGTTGCAGTGATAAACAAAAGAAGCAGTAGAAGCGTAGGCTACCTATCGTTTCTCATTAGTTTTCAAACATCACCGTTTACTTTAAATATAAAAATATTTTTAAATAACTGTAGTTAAATAATGATTTGTGAGTAAACAGCTTTATTTTATTCGTTAAATAGTCCTAACAAATGCCACTCTTGATTTCCAAATTCTCTAGATAAATTCACTCCTCACTTCGTGAGTCGTGAATTTATCGATAATTTGGAAATCACTCGTGGCATTACTTATGATAAATTTTGTATCCAGCGTTTCCTTGGACGGCCCAGAGATCTCTTCCTTGTTGGACAATAACGAACATAGCCTTGGGAACTTTATCTGAACTCATTCGTCGCAAATGATTCATTCAGTTGTTCTGGTATCTATGTATGTACTAAATCCATCCATCCATAGTAATTCTGCCCGAGGGCAGGTCTTTCACTGTAATCGTAGCACTTGAATGCTATGCTTTGCAGCTTTACTAGGGAATTATAAGTGTGGTAGCTTCCGGTTGCTTTCCACACCGGTGAAGGATGATCATGATAATGATAAGGATGATGGTGATGACTGGATGATTTTCGGGGACCGTTGGACACTAAGCTTCCTGAACATTTGTCTCACAGGTGAGGAAAAACCCCGAAAAAACCTCACCCAGGAGCCAGTCCCGACCGGGAATCGAACCCGGGCCCGCTGCGTGACAGGGCAGCACGCTACCTCGAGACCACAGCGGTGGACATGTACTAAATGACCGGTTCCAAACGTAGTTCCTTCAAAATATCGTCATTGTGTTTCTGAATCCATTTGGTATATCCTGCTGTATACCTCATGAATCTCATTTCACTAAAGTTATCCTGCTCTCTTCTCCTTTCCTCAAAGTCCATGCCTCACTGTCGTAGCAAAGTGTAGGTCTTGCTAAGGTTTTGTATAACCGTACTCTGGTATCTCTCTGGACTAGTGAATAATAACAGTGGTAAAAGATAAAATGATCCACTACAGGCCTTAGGAAGCTCTTAGAATAGGAGGTTAATGCTTCGAATTTTCTAGACAATAGGCTAGAGTTGTCAGCCGGGTTTTCAGTCCTACGCCACAGCCGCTTTAACCCCTAGTAGATACTCAGATGCTGATTTCCGTGAAAATTTAAGTCGAAGCTACCGTAATGGTTTCACTAGATTCAGGGAACCGAACTCTCGATTTTACGGCTTGCAGTGTATTGTGTTGATCAATTATGCTACAACGTCTGCCAATAATAATAATAATAATAATAATAATAATAATAATAATAATAATAATAATAACAATAATAATAATTTCATTTTTTTATTAGAAATATTCCACAATACAGTGTTTCTCCTTCAACCCAAAATGATATGTCGCGAGAGGTTCCTGTCTAAAACATCTTCTTCACTCAAATCTCTAGCTTCCATACTTCTCCTCACTACATTTATCCAACGTTCACTAGGTCTGTCTCTTCCACTTCTTCCATTAGCTAATGGATAGATAATCGGTTGATTAATGTCTGTGACGTCCAATTCCCAATAGCCAATTTTGTCGGTCCATCCAATCTCCTGGTTGTAGACATTTCTCCTTCATGTATAAACATATTCCCTGACTCCAGGAGGTTTTAGGTCTTCCTCTGCCTCGTCTTCCCTCAGGTTTTCATTCCAAAACAGATTTTGGTAGCCGATCCTCTTCCATTCGCTGGACATGTCCGTACCATCTTAATTGCTGAGTTTTAATATAATCTAAAATAGTGTCTTCAATCTTCATTTTCTCCCTTATAACAGAGTTTCTATTTTTTCTCTTCTTGAAATTCTTGCTGAACTTCGTATAAAATCCATTTCCGTTGCCAAAATATACCTATTTGTTTTTTGTTGTTAATGGCCAAAGTTCTGCTCCATAAGTAATGATGCTTTTGACAATTGTATGATTTATATTCATTTTATTTTTATTATTTTTATTTTTATCCCACAATATTCCATTGAGGCATGCAACTGCAAATTTTCCTTTATTATTTCTATTTCTTATATCATCTTCATAACTCCCATTTTTATTTATTTTTATTTCTAAAGATATGATACTCTCACTACAAAATTTTATTGTTTCTCCAGACTCCAAAATTATATTTTGTTCTAGTTCACCAATTGATAAATATTTTTTTTTTCATGTTCAAAATTAATCCCCATTTTTCGTATTCTTTTATTAATTTTCTAGTTATATATTCTAAATCTTCATAATCTTGTGCAATTAACAATTTATCATCTGCAAAATGTAAGTTGTATAAAGTTTTGTTGTTTGAAATAGGAATTCCCAAGCTTGAACATTTTCTCCTCCAATTCTTTAATATTTCATGTACATGTAATTTAAACACAGTCGGTGATAGACAACGACCTTGACGATGATCTTTATTTATCGTAAAATCATGTGGCAATTTTAATTTCAGATGTGCAATTGTCATATAAATTTTGTATAGCTTTAATTATTATAGTCAGAATTCCCATACGTCTTAAAGCAATCCATAGTTTCTCTATAGGGACATTGCCGTATGCTTTCTCAAGATCTACAAATAGTAGGTGCAAAGATTGTCCATATTGCATTTTCTTTTCTATTACCTGAGTAATGTAAAATAAATTGTCGGTTGTGGAACGATGTACTCTAAATCCTGACTGTTTCTCTAATTCCATATCACTATGGTTTTTTTTCCACATAATATTTTAGTATACGTCCATACAGTCTACTCATAATACTTGTTACTGTTATACCTCTATAATTTTCACATTGATCTTTTTTTCCTTTTTTATGGATTGTCGAAATGTATCCTAGTTTCCATTCTTGTGGAACTTCTTCACCATTCATAAAATGTGTAAATAATTTTCTCAGTCGTTTAAATAAATGGTGGGATCCAATGGAGGAGGTCCATTAGTTAATAATAATAATAATAATAATAATAATAATAATAATAATAATAATAATAATAATATTAAGAAGAAATAAAATAAACAATTAATACATGCCCATTATGATGGTAAACAGATCCTAAAACATATATGTGTGTTAGTTCTAATGCCACCCACTGCACTTGTTGTGCTACAAGATCCGCGCTGGGGCGGATAGATGGTGTTAATATAGTACTAACACTATAATGAGTAGAGAGAGGAGTACAGTGTGAGTGTATGTTTAATTGTTTGTGAAATGTAAAGTGTGCTGTATGAGGGGGGAATGATGAAGAGATAGAAGCCGGCACGTAGTGTATTCCTGTCGAAAAAAAATACCAAGGTGGCCACAGGCTTAATGTTTCCATTAAAGGGATGAATCGCTAGCAAGAGTAGCATATGTCTTCTCAATATATATACTGCAGCAGATTTTCATAAGTAATGCCACGAGTGATTTCCAATTTATCTAGAGAATTTGGAAATCAAGAGTGGCATTTGTTAGGACTATTTAACGAATAAAATTAAGCTCTTTACTAAAATATAATTATTTGAATACAGTTACCGGTGTTTTAAAATATTTATATAGTTAATGTAAACGGCGATGTTTGAAAACAAATTAGAAATGTGAGGTTATGTATATTCACTGCCACTCGATCATATTATTTATTGCCAAATAGGATCGCAATATTTTAAGAATGCACTCTAGTGGAGAAATAATTAAACACATCAAACTATTATATTCAACATTATAGGTTAATCATTTATATTTTGAATATACAACTCAGTAAAATCACTGAATCTATTCATTATTTGCTATATTCAATGTATTTGTTGGAGAAAAATAATGGTCTAACCTGTTCAGAATATTAAAAAAGGAGGAGCTCTCTTTATCACAAAAGCAGGAGCTGATAAAGAGAAATCGATAAAGAGCGAGGTGAAACACGACTGTCATTAGTGTAAAACAGAATTCATTGAAACGTGATTGGTCATTGACTACCATTTGCGACATGAGTTAAATAGTCAATTTAATGCTGGAATTTGGTGCATAATTTGTCGATTAAAATTTGTAGCCCTGAGCTTAAACATTGTACAATTAAATTAAACCAACTAACTCATTGGCACTATCAAACCCGTAGTTTCATGGCCGAGCGGACATAAGCTCTCCTTTTATTCCTACCTTAAACTAAAATTTTACAATCAAATCCTGTGTAATTATGGTTAATGATATTCTCTCACCTCATTCTTGGTCTACCAACTGGGCGATTTATCTCTGGTTTTCCTACAAATAGTTTCCATGCACTTCTTTAATTCTCGATTCGTGCCACATGTCCTGCCCATCTCAGTCTTACTTACTCACCAGCACTATCGAACCCGTAGGTTCATGGCCGCGCGGACATAAGCTATCCTGAGCTAATGCTTTCCAATTATTTCCTGTATAATCTACTTCCCTCAAATCATAGTTAATGTTATTCTCCCACCTCATTCTTGGTCTACCAACTGGGCGTTTTCCCTCTGGCTTTCCTTCAAGAAGCTTCCATGGCAAGTCTTTCATTCCCTATACGTGCAACATGTCCTGCCCATCGCAGTCTACGAGACTTAACTGTTCTTATTATATCTGGCTTCCTATAAAGACCATGTAGTTCATTGTTATGTAGTCTTCTCCATTCACCTGTTTGTTCGTCTCTCTTTGGTCCAAAAATTTTCCTACGTTCTTTATTCTCAAATACTTGTAATCTCATTTCCTCCCTTAAAGTAAGAGTCCATGTTTCGCATCCATATAATATAACTAGTAGAATAATAGTTTTATATATTTTCAGTTTAACGTTTTTTGAAAGGAGTTGGGACATCAAGAGTCTCTGCAATGCATAATAGCACGCATTTACAGAATCCCATCTCAGTATAAGAGACATAATTATATTTGGTTTCGTACGACGATAATATAGCTCACTTTTACGTAGTCTTCTCAATTCACCTGTCTATTCATCCCTATTTGGCTCGAAGATGTTCCTAAGAACTCTAGTTTAATTTTAATTAACTTAAGAATTATAGTGTTCAATCCCTCCAGTTATCAAACCCGGACCTACTAGACAGGAAGCAGTATGCTACCACCTGTGCTAGCAAGGCGGACTTATTAAAACAATATATATATATATATATATATTATTAACTTTAAAATTATTCTAACCCCTAATTTTATGGCACTCCCTATTATAGGAACAATTAAGTAAATGCTAAAGGGGAAAGAGATAAAAACTACACTTATCTCTCTGCCCAGGTGTAATGTATTTATTTCACACAGAGAAATGTAATACATAAAAAAAGTGTCAGGCAGATGGATATGGTAGGGAAACTGTGTTTGAAATTCATCAGGTAAAAGCCCACAAGAAGGTAGAAAGCAATACCATAATGGCATTTACCTCAACAATTGAATTTATAAATTTTAGACTAGACTTACAGCGGCGTTATTTGAAAAGTTTTTGAGATATTGTTTCATGCCTAGGTATGATGTGTTTCATGAATAACACAGTTGCTCCATTACTGGCATGAATGAACAATATCATCAATAACAGAAAATACACTCAAATGTTCTTATTCTTCAACAATCGTTTGGGTTATATCACTGTAGTTGAATTCTTCCACCTGAAATCCATTATTTATTGAATAGTTTATCTTCTCAGTAAAATTTTGACACTAGGTGACTGCACTCTCCACAGCACCTCTTCTTATTCTTTCTCTTTCACAGCAGCTTCTGCCCGCTCCTGGAACTCCCTTGCTCAATATATCAAGGGTTGTCTCTTGACATTTCTAAGTCACGCTTATACAATTAATTGTTACATACTTCGTTTTTCCACAATTAAATTATTTTTGTCAATCCATCCATAGTAATTCTGCCCGAAGGCAGGTCCTTCACTGCAATCATAGCATTTTCATGCTATGCTTGCAGCTTTACTAGGGAATTGCAGGTGTGTTAGCTTCCCGTTGCTTTCCACACCGGTGAAGGATGATGATGATGATAATGATGATGATGATGGCCATATGATTTTGGGGACCTTTTGGGGCTTAAAGTTTTCCTGACATTTGTCTTACAAGCGAGGAAAAACCCGTATAAAAACCTCACTCAGAAATACTGCCCCGACCGGGGATTAAACCCGGGCCCGCTGCGTGACAAGGCAGCACGCTACCACATTTATGTCAATAGTAGTTTTAATTTCACATTTGTGTCTTGTATATTTTATATTTTATCAGTAAATCAACATATATTGTACAGACTAGTAACTAACTCACTCACAGGCTGTATCGAACCCGTAAGTTCATGGTCGTGCGGACAAAAGCTCTCCATACATCCCTATCCTGTAGTAATGTTTCTCAATCATCCCCTGTATAATCTACTTCCTCAGTTCTTGGTTAATATTATTCTCCCACTTCATTCTTGTCATACCTTCTGGGCTTCTGGTTTTGCTATAAAGAGTTTCCATAAACGTTTTCATTCCTCATTCATGCCACGTGACCTGCCCATCGCAGTCTACGTGACTTAACTCTTGTTATTATTATATCTGGTTTCCTACAAAAATGAAAATAATTGTATAGATACAATTTATATTCAGAAACTAATCAGGCACAGAACATGTCAAACAACATGAAATACAAAATTAATTATAGAAAAGTTATTTTCATAAATTGTTAAAACAATTCGCTGTCACAATAATGTTCACTAGCCAACAATGGATTAATGACAGCCTTCCTGAATTTAACACTTTTAAAGTTATATTAAAGCACCGCACCGTTGAGGTTATGCAATAGGATATTAGATATAAAATTGGTACCTGGTAAGTCAGTCGTCCTCAACTAAATTATTAAACTTCAATAAGTAGTTCCATTAGTACCATACTTAAACTATATAATGAAGTTTAACAATTTAGTTAAGGACGGCTGACTTATCAGATACCAATTTTACATCTAATATCCTTCTTAAATTTATGAACAAAAAATATCTGTAGACCAAAGCAATGCATTTTTAAAATGTATTAGAAATATATATTTTTTGACCAGACTAGGCTTACATGTATGCATATAACTAACTAACCCAATGCCTTCGATAGTTCATGACTCGTGGACATAAGCTCTCCGCATATCCCAACCCTGAGCTAATGTTTTAAAAACACCTCCCTTTGTCCATGGTTAATGTACTCTTGTCCTACCAATCGGGCCCTTCCTTCTTGTTGTCCTATAAGGAGTTCCCATGTCACTCTTTCATTCTCCATTCATGTCATATGTCCTACCCATCGCATTCTACAACACTTAAATGTTTTTATTATATCTGGTATCCTATAAAGATCATGTAGCTCACATCCTGTAAGTTTACACACCATAGAGAAGGAGGTTCACGCATTATTATTTCACGTTTAGTGTTTCAGATCTGGACATTAAAAAAAAGGCAGATAGTAAACAAATAGAGGCTGCTGAAATGAAGATGTCGAGAGCAATAGCAGGATACCAAAGGACCGATAAAAAGAAAAACGAAGATATAAGAACAGATATATATATATATAAATATATATATGGTATGATAAGAAAAATAAATGCCTGGACGGGATTCGAACCCGGATCTCTGAGTCTGTACCTCAGCGTGATATCCATTACACTACCAGGCGAATCCAATTCAAACACTTAATTTTCTTATATATGTATTATATTCTCCATTATTACTAGATGTCGCAAAACTCGGTCTTCACTGCCAACTAGTAGCTGACTGTAACAAGTAAGCAAATTAAAGAGAATATTTTTACGTTATAGCAGTGGCGCTTTATAGATGTTATAATTAAATGTTTAACATTGAGCAATTTAAGCTTAATATGGTATGATAAAAAAAATAAATGCCTGGACGGGATTCGAACCCGGATCTCAGAGAGTTCTCGCGACATCTAGTAATAATGGAGAATATAATACATATATAAGAAAAGTAAGTATTTGAATTGGATTCGCCTGGTAGTGTAATGGATATCACGCTGAGGTACAGACTCAGAGATCCGGGTTCGAATCCCGTCCAGGCATTTATTTTTCTTATCATACCATATTAAGCTTGCATTGCTCAATGTTAAACATTTAATTATAACTATATATATATAAGATATTTAATCTCTGTGAAAGAATAAAATATTATCAAAACGCTTATCTTCATCACGTATTGCGAATGAATTAACAGCGCATACCAAGAAGAATGTATAATTATAAACCAATAGGGAGAAGAATGTTGGGAAGACCATTGAAGAGATGGAAGGACCAATTCGACCTATAATGAGATCGGAAGAGGCCATTGGTCTTAATCTTTGTTGTTGATGAAGATGATGTGTTCACATAATATTACAGGTGCATGCACACGTTTTGTACAATAATATATTTGTAATTTAGGATATATAAGTAATATGGGATGTAATTTAAGGTATATAAGTAATATAGGATGTAATTTAAGATATGTAAGTAATATACGAAATAATTCGGATATTAAATAATTTGTGAAGAGATCTACGTGTAGGTGAATCGGATTTGCAGTATCACCAGATTTGAACAGTTTGCACTTTCAGAAGTTTGAACTTGTTTTATATGTATTTATTTTTTAGAGAGGATTAATCCCAATACATTGTTAGCTTCTCTATTGAACTATAATTTCTATGATAACTTCATTTATTTGAACAAGAATGGCCAATTTCTTACTAGAAATAACTTCGACTTTAGGTCTACTCTCATAATTCAGTTTTGTGTGGTAGTACGCCTGAAAACAGTCCTCCAAATATATCCAACGTTAAATTCCATGTAAAAATAAACTATCCTTCTCTTCCTTCCGTTCTAAATCGTAATCTGACGTAATAATTTTAAGAAATTAATGGTGTAGTCATGGTTACTTAAAATAAAAAAGGGCACATATCCAACATTTGTCTGCCTATTCTGGAGTTTAGCGTCTCTGCAGAGATGTGGTCCTCACAATTCGAAACAAACTGCATCAACATTAAGGTGTCTGTTTTTGGAAGATTATTGGATCTTCCCTACATGAACATTTATAGTTCATGTGTTCATGTCATAGTTGGTTCTAAATATTTGAAAGTAGAAGAAAAATACAGAACGGAAAATAATGTATTATGACACAATATACGCCCTTTCAAAGAAACGCCCATGTATTTGCCATACATGTTTATATTTACCTGCAATACTCTAATATTATCTAAAAATAGCTCTAAACTTCATTACAGAACAGTTGTTTGCATTAATTAAATATGCACTTATAAAACCTAACAAACCCGCAAAAGATGTATCTCGCATATATAGTTATTATTGATTCTTGTGAACCGTGACGTCACGGAGATGTTCAGAAACCTTCGGTAACGCTCGGCCCGTGATCGGAAGTCGCATTTCTTTTTCGCATTTAAAAATTCAATTAAAAAACTACTTGAAAAAGAGACGTGAAATTTTAATATAATTTTAATTATAATTATTGATATTGTGGCAAGAAGTAATAGACTCGTGAGTATTAAAACGTACCATTAATTGTAATAACTGGAAGGCGCACAAAACGTGCACACGAGTATATTACCAACATAGAAACCTAAACGAATGGTACCTACCCCTCTAAGCTATAATGAATAACATATACACTCGGAGTGGGGTGGCAGCTTATGGGAGGAGTCATCGCCCTTATAAGGCGAGGACGCGTTTGAAAACTCTCTCACGCTCCTACGTTCTGGAATAGTCAAGTTCTTCAGTAACCGTTCACGAAGGTGATATTAAAACACGTGGGCGCAAATAACTCATCAACTCCACTCCAAGATAAGTGAAATACTCTGTAAACATACATTGTACTTACAAAACTTATCCAATAAACTAAAATAATAAGTGTATAATTTAAAACATCCCTGAGTGATCATATTCTACCCTGAGCGAACCGGCACACATGGCGCCCACGTGGTAGGTTCGAATTAATCTAATAGTGTGGACTCATTAATAGGCACATAACGCCCAACGAATAGTTTCGACCTGCAGTGCTAAAATATTCATATGGAACCAACGCGGTTTAGGCCTATGTTCCCTACCGAGTGAATTATTGTGAAAACATAAACCGAGTCCGCAGCACATGGCAACTACAGTGATGAATCATCTTACTACGGCCGATGAATGGTGAGCAAGGTATTGCAGAAACAACGGTTGGAGCTCGCAAGACACCAGTAAATCAACACTACTTACCAGTTTATAAAAAAGTGAGTAAATAAGTAAACTAAATTTTTGAAGTGCTAAAAAAAATTGTTCTTTATGTAATATAAACACTCTTTGATTTTATTACTGTGTGGAAAACAAATTAAAATGGCTGCTGTAGATCTAGGAGCACGTGGTCAGGATCCATTAGCCTTAGCAGAAAGTACACATGTTGATATAGCATTGGGGAATCAGGAGCCAAAAATTTCCTTATTCGATCTATATCAGTTGATAAAAGACATAACGACAGATATAAAGTCGTTAAACTCAAACATGCAAACCACTATCAATATATTAGACACAGCAGATAGGGAGTTAATCAATATAAGAGCAGAAAACAAAGAAAATACTAGGGCCCTACACACAGATATTTCTATTGTGGAAATAAATTCAGCAGATGAAATAGGGTTAGGAAGTGAAAAGCACGAAACTAAAGAATTAGGTAATATAGAAAATTGTATTGAAATCTCTGAAACAAGTGAGAGAATAAATGGAGGCCAGCTTCTAGAAACTGGTCAAACTAATGAAAATTGTAGTCAGATATGCGAGAAGATAGAAACCGTAGCTAACTCCACAGCAGCTAGTATCGGGCAAAATGAAAATAAATTAGAAAATATATGTTCTAATGTTAACATAGTAGAGAGAGAACTTGGAGTTAAAGAAAGGGACTTGAAAAATATTCATGTATTTGTCACGAAACAAGAAACATCAGAAAATGAGTATCTACCTGGAACATACCAGAAAAGTGAGACAATTGAAATATGCCGGAGGGGAATGCTAGGCGATAGCAACATAATCGCAACGCAGGTAGCAAACAGGAATAATTCTAAGAAAAGATATTTAATAGATAAATACTTGAATTACTTGAAAGAACCTAAAACTGATGTTCCTTGGTTCGAAACCACGTGCAGTGATGAGCGATCGACGAAATTGGTTGCAAGAATCCTCTTTGCAAACAATTTGGTCATTTCAAATTCAGGAATCGAGTCCAGTACAACAAGTAGGTTCCAAACTAACGTAATATTTACATACCGTCCAGGGTGTAATATAACCCAAAACGCGATTGTAAAACACGAGAAAATAGAGCGAAATGATTGCAGCAATATAAACGATAAAACAGTAAATAATATAAATGATTTTGATAAACGATTAGCCATCATTATGGGCGAAATCGAATATGAAAGAATGAAATACTGACTCGATGATCGAATTTAATGTGTACATGAACCAGTCTTACCCGGGATCGAACCCAGCTCTATATGAAAATTAGAAATATAATTATCTTATTAGTTAAAATAGTTAAGCATATGTATAAAAAATGGTATTGAACACCAAAAATACTAATGAATAGGCAGATTTACTTGTATTATGATAAATAATTAATTAACTATATTCTTTAATGGTTGAGAAAATTAAATATGAGGAAATGAATACTGCATTGTACATCTTTGAATGAGAGAGGGGCAGAACCCATCTCTTATATATATTGATACTCAATTAAATATCAACTTAAAAATAAATACGAATAACATGCTATCACAGTAGATAATACCTATAATAATTTAGCCAAGTAATATGATATTTGCAAATATTAATATCGCTCGTATAGCAAAAGTTAGCATATGTATGATATAATAAGGTTACATTCAACTAGAACTGGGTGAGATATTTCAGAAAATTTTGATCACTATAAAATAGGATGGATCGTGGATAATAAACCTTAAATAAAAGAGTCAAACAGCTATAAATAACTATTAAATAGAAAGAGAGAGAATATTTTTTTGCATATTTAATTAAATCGCATGTGCAGAAAGCTGCATTACCGACTCATCAAACTAAAGCTAGATACTCTAATGATTTAAATATCAAAACTAATTTAAAGTTATAATATTTTATACTCAGATAATTTGTTGATTAACGCTCCCAAGGAAACTTTTAAAAATCCAGTAAGCATACGCTTGATAGGTCATTGTGATTTTATAAAACTTTATAATAATTACAGTTCTTTGAACAAACATGTGGAACGATTTTAATATGAATATAATTATTCTTGAAAAAAATGGAGACATCCTAAGCATATCAGTAAATGAAAGATGTTGAAGCTTAATCCATCTTAATGAACAGGTCGATTGACGTTAATAATTGAAAGCGTGTGGAATTTATTGATTATTGATTTTATATACAGGATTAAATTATTTATATGATGACCAAAGAGGCATCTAATTGTATTTGTGTATTACGTAATATTTTGTGAGGTAATATTTTTGGGCAAGTGACCCAATATTATCTAATTGATGAATGTTATTTATTTAAAATGGTATTATTAATGATATATGAAATAGTCACTACGGCTGAGGGAATAGCGATGCTGACATGCTTATATAATTCTGTATCCGAGTAAAACGATTTTGCACGCATAAGACTGGAATGTTGTTTGACCAATTAATTATAGAGCTAATTCTGCTTTGGCAAATTAAATACGCTAATATGCCGAAAGATGTTTAAATTAAAATATTGAGAATGATAACTTCTATACAAATGATCACAATGTAATAAAACGATAGGAAATACATAAAGCATATCACAAATAGTGAAGCGCCTATAATGCTAAAAATAAAATGCGGGAGCCGTAAAACAAATTTTTGTATTGGAAAACTTAAATATTCTTTTTTTATATACATGAGGCGATAATTACGTCTATTTATGACTGAATAAATCTCTCTTTACAAGGAAACAACGAAAATATTATCTGCATGAATAAACGAAATGATTTTTATATAATCCAAAATAAGTATTTTACATATATTTGAACAATTATGATACCATACAGTTGATTAAAAATATTAATATTCTATTATGACTCAAATATGACACAGATCCACATAAATGCATTTTATTTAATGAAACTTTTAAATTCCTTGAAAATATAGCCGAGAAAATGAAACATATACTTAAATGATTGGTTCATAACACCGAATAATTCACACTGTACATATTAATGTAAAATTAGATTAGGATTTTAATTTTAAGACACATCAAGAATTGCGTGTGAATGTGAAAAGTGATTTAGTGATACAATATCTATTATCAGGGCTTAAATAGCCACATAAGTCATTTAAAAGTGTAAAACAGTGATGTATAATCTATTCAAAAGCAAGAAAGCTGGAATTATATATGAAATCAAAACATTGATGAATCATATGTTAATGTGAAAAGGTTTGAATGAATGAGTGAGTGGTATGAATTGATTTGTATGTATAAGCTAGTATAAGGAATTTGTATTATTTAGGTATATTTATGTATTATCTTCAGGCCTTAGAAAGGGAAAGGTACTATTCTTATACGTCAGTCAGTGAACCCAAACGAGAATGTTTTCAGAATAGGTTACAAGTTGAATCTTATTGCTTTGAATGAGAGATGAATATGAGTTCTACAAAATTTGTTCAGTAGAAAATTTAGATAGAATCTCATATGGGCATTATGTGGCAAGAAGTAATAGACTCGTGAGTATTAAAACGTACCATTAATTGTAATAACTGGAAGGCGCACAAAACGTGCACACGAGTCTATTACCAACATAGAAACCCAAACGAATGGTACCTACCCCTCTAAGCTATAATGAATAACATATACACTCGGAGTGGGGTGGCGACTTATGGGAGGAGTCATCGCCCTTATAAGGCAAGGACGCGTGTGAAAACCCTCACGCTCCTACGTTCTGCAATAGTCAAGTTCTTTAGTAACCGCTCGCGAAGGTGATATTAAAACACGTGGGCGGAAGTAGTTCATCAACTCCACTCCGAGATAGTGAAGTATAAAACTCTGTAAATACACATTGTGTATACAAAATTTATCCAATAAACTGAAATAATAAGTGTATAATATAAACATCCCTGGGTGATCATATTCTACCCTGAGCGAACCGGCACAATATATATATATATATATATGTATGTATTCTAATTCACTTAAATTTGTGTTATTGTGTGGAAACTTATTGGGCTATAATAAGTTATACTCTTATCTCAAAGTTATACAAACACGTCTGTTTTGTAAAACAATGAACTATTAGAATCAAGGTTCTTCTACAGGATTCTTCCACAATCAACACGACAATGTCAATATGCATTATAAATCCCTGAACATAACACTGAGGATACTTAAATGGAAGATTTGCTCTAACAGCAGTCTATCGTTCCGTGAAGTAGAAGATAAGTATAAGAAATATTATTTTAAAGTTTCAAACGAAATAATATATTATTTTATTTATCAACAAAAGCATATCACAAATATTAGCATGCGCTATCTTATGGAGGCTGTTTTCTCTGTCTTTTCTTCCTTCCTTTTTTTAAGCACATTCGTTCTTTTAGCCAAATTTTTGCTTCATGTTTTATTTATTCTTCTATTTGAAATTCAACATTATCTGGCGTGGAAAAAAGTATGCATTCTATATGCCTCCACGAAAATCTAGGAGGATAATAAGACTGGCAATATAACAACTGTAGAGCTAGTAGTACAATACTTATATTACCATTAATACGTAATATTAGTAGTAATAAAAATAAAACCTATTATCAGCATCCTTCCAAGCACTACCATTTATAAAATTAAGCTAATAATAAATATTATAAATAATTCTAATACTACCAGTAAATAACTTACATGACCAGATTGTAACTCTGGGGCCATTGATAAGATCCCATTTTACCCTTAAATTTCCATTAAAGTTGCTTTTGAATTCATAATCTCAAGTGCCTGTTGAAATCTCTAACCACTACTTGTGAAGTCTCTTCCAATGAGGTATGTAGTGAATCGTCTGTCGGGGAATTCTGATTGCTATTGGTTATGAACTAACGGGATATGTTAGTTATCTTTATTCTTCTGCCATGTCAGTATTTGTCTTATGATGTAGAAAAGTAATAGTCAGCAGTTTTTCGTAGAAGTAGTAGTAGGCTTAATAATAATAATTATTATTATGATTATTATTATTATATTATTATTATTATTATTTATATAGATATTTTTAATAGGAGATCATCAATGTGGATCTGGAAGAAACAGGTCTACAACAGATCAGATTTTTAGCCTAAGACAGATTTTATAAAATAAATGGGCATATAATGGTACTGTACATCAATCAGCGGGTTACACCAGATGGGATCGGAAAAGGAACACCGATATCTTAAAAGAATTGAAGACTACGCCAATTTTGGAATATGTTAAACAGTACCAACTAAATTGGAAACATCATCTAGAAAGAATGAGTTCAAATCGGATCCTCAAAGCTATTTATAATTATATACCAAGAGGACGTCCTATGAAACGCTGGAGGGAAAATGTTCTATAGGATCGTAACAGGCCTTGGCCTAATGCTTGGAAGGAAGAAGAAGAAGAAGAAGAAGAAGAAGAAGAAGAAGAAGAAGAAGAAGAAGTAGGATATCAATTATACGTAGACTTAAAAAATTTAAACGATTCAATTAAGAGGGAGAAGTTATATAGTATCCTGCTAGAGTTCGGAATTCCTAAAAAGTTAGTTAGACTTATACGAATGTGTCTAAATGTCACAAAGAGTAGGGTGCGTGTAGGCAAATAGTTTTCGGATACTGTTGAAATCCACAATGGATTGAAAGCAAGGAGATGCACTATCTCCTCTACTATTTAATTTTGTACTAGAGCATGCCATCAAATCTTTAGAGAATGAAGAAGGCCGACAACTCAATAATATTAATAAGCTGTTGGTTTATGCTGATGATTTATTACTATTGGCCGATAGCGAGGAGATACTAAAGGCCAACACGCACACACTACTGAGTAACACTAAGAAATTGGGACTGGAAATAAATATCAATAAAACTAAATATATGCTCACACATAGAAATACATTATATAATGGAAATGGACAGCTAATGACAAATGAGGGAATTTTTTAGGAAGTGGCGGAATTCAAATACCTAGGAACAATAATCACAAACAGGAATGAGATGCACAAGGAAATTAAACATAGGCTCAATTCTGGAAATGCATGCTATTATCCATTACAGAAACTGTTGACTTCCCAACTCCTTTCAAAAAACGTTAAACTGAAAATATATAAAACTATTACTCTATCAGTTATATTATATGGTTGCGAAACATGGACTCTTACTTTAAGGGAGGAAAGGAGATTACGAGTATTTGAGAATAAAGTTCTTCGGAAAGTTTTTGGATAAAAGAGAGATGAACAGACAGGTGAATGGAGAAGGCTGCATAACAGTGAATTACATGGTCTTTATAGGAATCCAGATATAATGAGAACACTTAAGTCTCGTAGACTGCGATTGGCAGGACATGTGGCACGAATTGGGAATGAAATAAGTAAATGGAAGCTTCTTGTAGGAAAACCAGAGGGAAAACGCCCAGTTGATAGACCAAGAATGAGGTGGGAGAATAACATTAACTATGATTTCAGGGAAGTATATTATACAGGGAGTGATTGGAAAATATTGGCTCAGGATAGGGATATATGGAGAGCTTATGTCTGCGCGGTCATGAACCTACGGGTTCGATAGTACCAGTGCGTTAGTTACTTAGTATTGAGATTTTTAATGTTACACATATTTCTGTGCCTAAAGTACTATTTTCCTTCTCCACTCGGTCCTTTCCATCCACTTCATGTCCTCAGTCCTCTTGTTCTCATTCCAGTTCTTATTTCTTACATCCACGAGTTTCCAGGTCTTCCTTTCTTTCATCTTCCAGGTGAACACCCTTCCAATGTTATTCTGGGTAACCTTTCTTCTTGTATTCGCCATGCATTCCCATACCAATATAAATGATTTTACCTTATATAATCTATTGTTGAATAGTTAATACTTATTTTTTCTCGTATGACTTTATTTCTTATATTTTCTAATTTTGAACATCTTGCTGCTCTCTTCAAGAAATCCATTTACATCGACATAAGATTCTGTTCAAAGTTTTTGTTGAATTTCCATGCTTCAACATCATATTTGACAGTACTTCTCAATATTGAATTGTATATTTTAACTTACTTTCCCTGGTTGTACGTCTGTTCCATAGGACACCTTTTAAAATTGCTGTTTTTGCTAACCTTTGTTTATTCTGTTCTTAATTATACTTTCTTGTCTATCCTCTTTATCTATTTTACCTCCAAATACTCAAATTCTCAAATCCTCTATTATACCTCTCTGATCTTCTAACATTAAATCTTAGGTTTCCGCTCCATTTTCGATATAATAATAATAATAATAATAATAATAATAATAATAATAATAATAATAATAATAATAATAATAATAATAATAATAATAATAACATAACTATAGTATCTCACTGTCATTATCAAACCCGTAGATTCATAACTGCGCGCACATTAGCTCTCCATACATACCTATCCTGAGAAAATGATATTCTATCATCTCCTGTATAATCTACATCCCTCAAATCATGTTTAATGTTATTCTCCTAACTCATCCTTGTCCTACCAATAACAATAATAATAATAATAATAATAATAATAATAATAATAATAATAATAATAATAAAAAGTAAAGTGATCCCACGACAGACGCCAGGAGACCTTTCTGGAGTAGTAGGAGGTTAAGGTTCCCACTTTTCAGAACATTCGGCATTATTTATCAGCCGGGTTGTCATATCTGCGTGATGACCGCTTTTACACCAGAAAAAAATCTGCTACTAATTTCCGTTAGAGGCTGAGTCGACACCAGGGCCATGGTGCCGCCAGAAGGATTGGACCAGTAGGCTATAAAAATCCTGACCCGACCGGGAATCGAACCCTTGATCTTTCGGCTTGTAGCATATTGCCTTAATCAACTACGTTACGGGGTGCTCCTTATTGGTAGTAATAAGCATAATAATAATAAATAATGTAATAATAATAATAATATTATTATTATCAATTAAACAAGATCTATTTAAAATATATATGCATCCATTGTAATTCTGCCCGAGGGCAGGTCTTTCACTGCAATCATAGCATTTTCATGCTATGCTTTTCAGATTTATTAGGGAATTATAGGTGTGGTAGCTTCCCGTTGCTTTCCACGCCTGTGAAGGATGATGATGATGATGATGATAATGATAAGGATGATGATGATGGCCGGATGATTTTCGGGGACCATTGGGCCCTACGCTTCCTGACATTTGTCTTACAAGTGAAGAAAAACCCCGAAAAAAACCTCACCCAGGAGCCTGTCCCGAACGGGAATCGAACCCGGGCCTGCTGCGTGACAAGGCAGCACGCTACCTCGAGACCACAGCGGTGGACAATATATATATACATTGAGAATAATACATGCATGGTCTAATTAGGGAAAATGGGAGTTGATAATTGGAACCAATAACGAGGTATTCGAACTGTAGTACCATGGTAACCCAGTGATAATTGATGATATTAAAAGTTTAAGAAATGAACTTCCTTAGAAGAACAAAAGGCTGCAGAAGATTGGATCGGATAAGGAATGAAGATATAGTAACAGAGTTAAATATATATCCATTGAATGATAAAATCAAAAAGAGATAAATGGTTTAGATATAACAAGGTTACCAAAAGCAGCATTTAACTACAAGCCAAGAGGTTCAAGGAATTTAGGAAGGCCAGTTAAAATATGGACAGAACAATTGTGAGGCGGAGCAGGCAATTTACCTAGCCCGTGAAGAAGAAGAAGAAGAAGAAGATGATGATGATGATGAAGATGCAGATGAAGAAGAATAAGATGAAGATGCAGATCAAGATGAAGATGCAGATGAAGAAGAAGATGAAGATGAGGATGATGAAGAAGAAGAAGATGAAGAAGAAGAAGATGAAGAAGAAGAAGAAGAAGAAGAAGATGTTTAAGATTAAACTATTCGTAGTGTGTGAAAAACAGGTTATGAGAGATCTGTACTAACAAGGGAACTATTAACCATTGTCGAAACCTACATTTAAATTACTCCCAGACAAGCGTTACGGTGTACAAAGGTCTTGTCCAAAAAAAAAATATCTTCCACTTTTAACTGCGAGGCATAGAAATCGAAGCCAGAACCCAGCAATGGCAAGTCATTGTGCGAAGTAGACGGACGTCCCAGCTTGAACGAAGCGCAGTGGATTGAGGAGGGGCGCGGTGTGGTTGTAAATATATCCAATCATCAAATCAGTAATTCTATTATTACCTGTAGTTTAAATGAGATATTTGACGTTGGATTTTAGTTATGTGCAGTTATTAGCGCAGATGTATATTGTTTGGACACGGTCTTGGTACATCACTGCGCTTCCCTGGGAGATTCTTCAAGATAAGGATATTATGACAGTAGAATGTGCAATGAAAGGCCGAGGAAGAATTGGGAGGAGGATATCGAGAAGGTTATAAAAGAGACTGGTTGAACCTGCTTTATATTGATCTCAGTTCTGCGTAATTCGGATAGTCCCGGCTAAGTGTAACTGGAAATTTAGTTTATTATTAAACCTTAATCGTACATAGAGAATTTATATGTACCCCACGTTTGTACGAAACCTATCAAAGTTCACAAAATGTACACAGTTGTACGTAACCTAGGAATACAAGCACTGTATATTTTAAAATGGATGTGAATAAAAAAACACGTAGTAAATTTCATAAACACAATATAACATATGTGACCATCGCGACTAGGGATAATGTTTCCTAACAAAACAATAATATCAGAACATTTTAATGAAATATATTAAGTAACTATAATATTACAATGATATTGTGAAAAGAAAAAAATAATGTCTGAACCAGGAATCGAACCGTGGACCAATCGTATTCCATACAAGCATGCAAGACCACTTCACTATTCGAGAGATGGTACAAGCACGAACAATTCTTTTCATATATACAAATCTATAATTCTCGTTTCGTCCGCTGCCAGGTAGATGTCACTACCAACGTCTCGAATAGTGTAGTGGTCTTTCACCCTCGTACGGAATACGAGAGGTCCACGGTTCGATTCCTGGTTCAGACATTAATTTTTCTTTTCACAATAATATTATAATATGATCCATTATTGAAACTGTGTTAAAATAACAATATTGGAAAATGTTGTGGCACTAGTAAAGATACCACCAACAGTCGGGCGCAATGTGTTTCTTTTTAGAAATCCACGCGGCCGGGAATGCTGCTTTGTGGCCCTTGGGCAGGTGTGGTCTGGGATTGGAAATCCAAGGACCGCAATATGCGTTAGAAATATCGATGTTCATGTGTCCTGCAGTTCACACGACAACGCGCAATTTGCTGCGTTCTTCAACTAACTTATTGACACTATCGAACTAGTAAATTCATGGCCGCGAGGACATAAGCTCTCAACACATCACTATCCTGAACTAATGACTTCCAAACATACCCTGTATAATCTGCTTCCTTCAAAATCATAGTAAATGTTAATCTCTCATCTCATTCTTGGTTTACCAACTGGGCGGTTTCCCTCTGGTTTTCCTACAAGGAGCTCCCATGCACCTCCTTCATTTCGCATTCGTGTTACATGTCTTGCCCTTCGAAGTCTACGAGCTTTATAAATAAAATATCCTTAACTCATGTCCAAATCAGGTCGGATCGAGGGACGAGATGAAACCCCTATATAGAGGTCTGTTAATAACAAGGTTGCCGGCTGACCACGCCTGACGCACCATCACGAGTACAGATGAACGAAATGAGATGAAATGGATGAGATAAGTATGGAGAAATGGTGGAATTAAATAGTGGGAGGGAAAAACGGGAGAATACCACGAGAACAAACCTGCTGCCCAAGCTCCGTTTCGTCCATCATGAAACCCACATGGAGTGATCGAGACTCGATCTCGGGACCCCACCGGTGATAGGTGAGCGTCTAACCGCTTGCACCATCTGTAAAGTGACTATATCCAAGGGTGATTTATCCAATTCCCGCGTTAATACCTCTAGCGCCCCGCTATTGTATGTTCCTAGGAACATATCCCTGTGTTTGAGCATTTGGTATGTGTTCCCTGAAGTAGTCCCTGCCCGGAGAACCGAGTATGGGGACTTTTTGACCTCCGGAAAAATTTACACCTGTGGAACCCATGTCCGCATTTCTTGACGGTTGTATTTTTTACAGTGAAAGATCGTCATTCTTTCGACCAAGGTACTTTTTTCGTCTGGCTTATTACCTTCGCCCAATCCGGCATGGGTAACCCTATTGGCAGCATAGCTCTCGGGAGCATTTAAACACGCAAGCCACTCTACTACGACAAGGTAAAGATACCATGGAGGGGCTTGAGCCATCTACGGGCCTTAAAAGTTATTTTTATATCTGGCTTCCTATAAAGTCCATGTAGCTTACTGTTATGATGTATTCTCCATTCACCTGTCTAATGAAATATATTGGTAGTCTTTAATTATCATTAAGTCTGCATAAATTATTCTTCGAAGTTTTGGAACACTATGTATATTGCGGTGTTCCATTGATACATTTTTAATAAGTCAATATATTTAAGCTCCTTGGTTAAGAATTAGATGTAATATTGAACGAGACGTGGTCTACTATACTGCAGGATAATAATTTACTTCCAGATATCGGTTCCATGAAAGAAATTTGCTTCATTTTTTTTGTATTATCTTTCGTATTACTGGCGGTCATAGTTGGCAATAGCAATATCTATTCGTGCGTAGGGTTTCTAAAACCTGTCCTGCCCACTCTGAGTCCAATGGGCACCGCAGTTTTTTTTTATTCTTGCTTCCTACAATAGGGAATTGTGTGGGGTCGATCTCTCTTTGAGTGAGGAGGTTTGGACAGGATCCATAGCCTACGTTATTGCTACTGCAATTGGAAATTCCCCTGCACCCTAACCTAGTTTTCCTTTCTCCATTATGACGATTCATTCGGTAAAGGGTTACAAAATCCAAAGCAATGAGGGAAGGGGCTGGAATAAGCCTTCTGACCCCTTTACCGCCACTCAGCCTCCAAAATCCTCAATTTCATCTTTCCACCCTACTCTATTTTTTCCCCTGAGTGAATTTGGCTTCTGTCCACCAGACATTTTATCCTCTCTTTTCTTATATGTGAGAAAGAGAAAGAGTGAAGATAAAGAGAGACGGGGAATTTTCTATTGGGAATATGGGAATAAAATAACACTGGGATTGTTGTTTCCCTTCCTCTCAACTTCATTTTTTTACTTGTATTCTATAGTATTCTGTTCAAATATGAATAGAGAAAACAAAATATACTGGATCAGTATTTGCTTTCTTTTTTTTTAATAGGTCCACTTGTACAATATATATTTTTTTCTTTCATATGTATTTTCTTTTTTTGAGAATATGCACGTCAAAACTCTGCTCGAAAATAAGCTATATTCAGAAATAGAAATTATTTATTTTCTCAGAATGACACAGAATAAACAAGCTTTACTGTATTCATACTTCCAAGAAATGAGGATATTGTGACTCTTGTTTTATAATAATAATAATAATAATAATAATAGTACTAATAATAATAATAATAACAATAATAATAATAATAATAACGGCTCAACTTGAGAATAGATACTCTATGTTTTTACATACAATATTCGTAAGACACTGTTGCATTAATATTTTTTTTTTTTCAGTTTTATAACATTTTGTAGAATTTTAAACATTATGGAACGATTCATAAAACATATTTCAGAATTAATAAATATTTATATATGAACCCAAATTCTGGTATTTCTCTTCTCTGATTTTTTCGAATTTCTACAGAATCATTGTGCGCATGCGAGAACGGTTAATGCGATTTCCACCAAGATGGCTGGACATATCTATGAAATCGGTGTGACGAACATTCGCAATTAATTCCGGAACATTTTAAGAAATTCACTTCATTTTGATAGGTTCCGATGGGATAAGTTCGTGTACGCAAGATTAATAGGGAAAACTCGGCTGAATTTGAATACAGGCAGATTAGGGATACTTTTAACTTTCTCTTCACTGAAATCGAAGACTCCAAGCGAAAGTACTGGTATCTGTCGACTAACTTCTGTACTTCATGTATCAAAACCAAACGTATGACATTTTATTTCTCGATTGGTTATGTGAATATTTCACAATAGAGAATTGGTGTTTCGTATAAGTGGAATATGAGCTACGTATATTCAATATTTTCGTTCTTTGTTATGCCTGCCTCTTATTAACTAATGATGAAATTACGTATTAAGTTACGCTAAATACTGAAATATGTGACCCCAAATAGATTGGGATAATTCCCGACTTTTTCGACAATGGTTTAAATGTTGCCAATCTATGAACATTGAAACACTGTATTTCGGATGAATAGGGACACTAATTTTCGGCTGAATAGGTACAGCGTATTTGATCAATGTATTTGTAACTATTGCATTCCAGATGGTTAATTACAAACAGAGTTAGACAGAAATTGATTTACGTAGAACTATTAAAGCATTCCGTCAGGGGAAGAGCTTGTATCATCCGGCAGAGTTATTTGGGGACCTCGTTCTTGTCATCAACGCAACCGTAACAGTGGGAGTGATGATCTGCTGAAAAAACCTCGTTGGTAGCTTATAAATAATTATTCCATTTTCTGCAAGTAGATTTGAATGAGATTTCAACAATGTGAGAAAGACACCTTTTTGCTTCGCGGAGAGAAATTCAATAAACATAATGACGATACTGGAGAGCCGGAAAATATGTGTTTATAAAATATAGTGGCATGATAAAGGACGTGAATGGTATCTTGCTATATAAAGATATAAATCTGATTCTCTGATAGTTTATATAGAAAATTATGCTATAAAATTGTGTTTAATATGCATGACAAATAAATATTATATCGAAATAAGGTACTTTATACTGTCCCGATTCATCCAAAAGACTGTCTCTATTCAACCTAACAAATTAGGATGAAGATACTGGAATATAAATGTCAATAATTTCTCGTGCATAAAACTGATGAGACTATAACTGATACAAAATATTGATGAAAGATTATATTGAATGATGAAGTATAAGACACGTATGTCTTACCGATAATGAAACCCTTATTAAAGATGTTCCTATTTTTGTTCCGATTCACCCGAACTACATTATATCATTTATTAAATAATATTCAACATTAATAAAATTCACGGTGAAACTTGTTTCACAAAATTAAAATTATAAAATTATTACTTTCTAGGTCAGTCTCCACAACTATGTAAAATATTACTTTACTGTTGGTCTTTCGGGACATCACCAGCAGTCGGCTGCAGACAGTTGAAGACTTAAGAGGTCATAGAGCACTCAGAATCTCCTGAGGATGTCTACCGCAGTAGTAGACGAAACGTTGAGTGTTTATAAAACCAGACCACGGCCATTTAGTCCGAAATGCATGAAAGACATGAATCAAGACACCTGCCCTTAAAGTCTACAATTTTACGTAAAAATTGTATAATTTTAAAACAATGTTGAAGGTGAAATATGGGTTTAAGAAATGGACACTTTCATTTGCAATTACAAAAATGATGTTAAGCTAAATTACATTTGGATAGAGAAAACGGTCTCATATTTTAAGAGAAGAAAAAAAAATATATATATCAACCCTATTCTACGCCAGCATACCATCTTTGAGTATTCGATCAGAGAGCAAGTAGATTATTATTATTTTGTTGGCCAACACGTTCCCTCCAGAGCCAATAACCAACATGTTTACTCACATGCATATAAAGGGATTCCATTCCAGAAGTCCATCTACTTTTGTGGGAAAGTTAGGATGAGAAAACGGGCAAGTTAGTGTTAGTTTGGGTAAATTAGATTGAGAAAATGGACGAGTTCGTGTAGATCTATACGACATTAGTTTGCATTCGCATGTTTGTTATCGTGATTTTGTGATAAATTGGCTACACTGTCTGAGCAATGATTAATGTAATACATATTTTACATTGTAAATATGTTGATTTTTAAGTTACTTTTGAGCTCCCCTTCTCACTTCATTTCAAGGAATGTATCACATTTTTTGGGGGACAAAAAACTCAATACATTTCTCCCAGGATATTATTTATATACTGCAGTTATAAAATGTATATTTTTTCGTTATTTTATTTGAATTTATTTAGGGGATACGGTGGAATAGAATCCCCGTTATCAGTATTTGGACATAATGTGCTTTGGAACATTTTTGTTCTAACGTGACGAATCAACAGGTGAATGCAGAAAAGTATGTAACAGTAAGTTACTTGATTTTTATAAGAAATGTGACGTTATATGACCAGTTAAGTTACATAGACTGCGATGGGCAGGACATGTGACACGAATTGGGTATGAGGGATGGATATAGAAACTTCTTGTAGGAAAACCAAAGAGAAAGCGTCCAATAAATAGGTCAAGAGTGAAGTTGAAAAATGGCGTTAACTATGTTTTAGGAATTGTGAATTATGCAAATAGGGTAATGATTAAAAAACAAATATCTCGGGATAGGGTAGTACGGAGAGTCAATTTCCGCACGGGTATGAACTATCGAGTTCGGTAATAGCAGAACTATTTACTTTTCGTTCTTCTAAATTGTAATGCATAAATAAGTGTTTGGCTAATGTTAAAAATTATGAGGAACCTGATGCTGAAATTCTTGTTACCCACAACAGAGGCAGCAGCAAAGGTACTACACAACAGAAGGTGAAAACAAGACGAGATCTGGGACGAATTCTACTCCACAGAGGCGATGGCAAACAACAATTGGATGTCGGCGAACTACGAGCTGCGACACCTGGTGACCAGGATGGCGGTACACGGTTTCCACCACAGAATATGCACCAAGAAGACATATCACGTACCAGAAGACACATGTGTATGCGAGATGTGCAAGGAAAGATGTGACCGATACCACATCACAGTGTGTAAAAACAGAAAGAAATCCATAAGTGAATATGCACGGGACAAATAAAACAAAACAATACACAATGTGTGAACTTTCTCATTATTAATTAAAAATTATGAGGAGCTGGAGATCAAATTATTGTAAAATATGAACGGAAGTGATGTAATGCTAAACTAATTGATGACGGGAAAATGTAAAAGGGAATAGATGACGTTGGGTGTGTTTATCAGGAACTAACACATCTGTCTTTACTCCCACGTTAACGCCATCCGTCTCTCGAATAAGGATTAGCGCCTGTTTTCTCTGTAATATTATAACTGCAACACGAATTACAAAATAGTGATATGGTCGCAATTTTACATTACCACTGTGTAAAATGTCCCTAGATACTTAGCCTTTTTTAGTTCTGAAGTGAAATTAACTAACTCTAACTAACTAACTCACAGGCACTATCCAACCATATGTTCATGGCCGCGCGATCATATGCTCTCCATACATTTCTAAACTGAGTCAATGTTTTCCAATCATCCCCTGCATAATTTATCACCCTCAAATCATGGTTAATACTATCCTCCCAACAGATTTTTGGCCATCCTACCGGGAGCTTTGCGTTTAGTGTCCCTACAAGAAATTCCCATGCTCATCTTTAATTCTCCATTCTTCTCACACGTTTTGTCCATCGCAGTTTACGACACTTAATTGTTCTTATTACCTATAGTTTTGCATAAAGATCAAGTACCTCAATTTTGGTCCAAAAAATCCTAAGTACTTTATTCTCGTAAGGGACCATGTTTCGCATCCATGTAATATATCTGGGAGAATAACAGTTTAATATATTTTTAGTTTAACATTTTTTGAGAGAAGTTTCGACAACAGTCCCTGTAATACATAATAGCAGGCACTTCCAATATTGAGACAATGTTTAATTCCTTTCTGTTCCTCATTTATTTTTGAAATTATGTTCCTAAGTGTTTGGATTCAGTCACTTCTTCAAAACTTCCCTCTTTCGTCATCTACAGTCCATTTATATTATATAAAGGATTTCTATGTGGATTCAGTCACTTCTTCAAAACTTCCCTCTTTCGTCATCTACAGTCCATTTCTATTATATAAACGATTTCTATGTGTGACCATAAATGTAGTTTTATTTATGTTTATTTCCAGTTCCAATTCCTTAGTGTTACTCAATGGAATGTGCATGTTTGCAATTAGTATATCCTCACAATCTACTGAAAATACGTCTGCAGTACATTAGGCCTACTTACAGCTTGTTAGAAGTGGTAACAAAAATAATTTATTTTTGTGTTTTATGAACTTTTTAAATGCAAATTAATATTAATTTTGAATTAAAAAATATTTTAGGTTCCAAAATTGGTGTATATTTCTTCCCTGAACTCTTAAAAGTCTTAACCAAGTATAGAAATGTATTTTGATAACATTCTGGAACAGAACAACGAGACTTTCAAGAAACCAGTTTGTAGTATTTTACAGCTGAGAAATTGGAAAATAGCGTTTCAAACCAGTTAGTGTTTCCGTGTTCCCAAAACCAGTTAGTGTTCCGTTTCCAACTGGTTTTAACTGCACTCCAACATCTATTAATATTCCAATTTCTTAAATCCTGATAATTAATATAAAAACGTATTAATATTCATGCTAATTGAGACAATATAACATAATCTGTATTAATGATTTAAATATTATTGTATTGGTTTTATTTACTCTATTTTTACTCCAAATCACTGAATCTAACTTTCCAATTACTTTTCTTCTTTCACTAATTATTTCTCAATTTCACAATAAATTTTCTCTACTGATTCTAAAATTAATCCGAAATATTAGAATTTTTCAACTTTCTTAATTTCCATATTTTCACATTATAATTTGTGTTCATTATCCAGTTCTGTCGTGAGATATTCGGTTTTGTTAATGTTTATATTTAACCCCTAATTTATTGTATTCCTCAATTAATTTCCTTGTCATGTATGATGCATCTTCCGTGTCCTCAGTAATCACCACTTGGTCGTCTGTAGTAATAATAGTATTGATGATAATAACAGGTATAATTAAAGGAAATGCAAAATTATTTGCCTTCAACAAACATATTCCATTGATTAATAAATTACAGTAGAATGTAACATTATGTGTTTATATATATATATATATATATATATATATATATCATCATCATCATCATGAACAAATTCGTTTTAGGCCATGTGGCCTGTACAGTAAACCTAGCGAAGATGGTCTTGATTTTTCCACCGATGTTTTGGTCTTCCTCGGTCCCTAATGTCCAGTTGGAGTGTATTGGAATGCCAATTTTGGAAGTCTATTTCTTGCCATTCTCCTCAGATGATTTTTCCATTCTTGTTGGTATCTTTGTACATCTTCATTTAAACTTGTTACTCCAAGTTTTCCTCTGATAATAGTGTTCCTTTGGTGATCCAGTCTATTAACTCCTAACAATGATCGTAAGAAGCGCATTTGGCTTACTTGAAGTTTATGAGAGTCTCTTTTATTTAAAATCCAAATTTCACTTCCGTATTTTAGAGCAGCTTTTGATGTGATGTTATGTAATCTTAGTTTTGTCTCTGTCCTCATCTGTTTACCAAAATGTCTTCGTATTACCCCATTCATTTTATTATATTTTTTGTAATTTTGAATCAATGTCACTCTTATACTCTGCAAATACACTTCATAAGTAAGAGAAATCTGACACTTGTTCTATAATTTTTTCATCAATCTCAATTTTCACCCGTTGTATGCTTTTTCCACACATTGCCATTGTTTTGGATTTTGAAGTGGAAATTTTCATATTATATTTGCTGGCAATTTTGAATAATTGATACGCCGCTATTTGTAAGCTATCTTCGGAATCTGATAATATTATTTGATCATCAGCATATAATATTGTTTGAATTATTTTATTCCTAGATATTGAAATTCCACTATTTACTGTTTGATTCCATTCTTGCACTATTCTGTTAATATATATATTAAATAAGTGTGGAGATAGTCCACATCCTTGTCGAACACCTTTGCTAGTGTTTATGTGTTCTGTTATTTCTCCATCTGATTATATATACAGTGAATAAGGCGAGTCTGTTACATCTTAACTCATAAAAAGTTGAGTTCTTATTGGACATGTTTCAATACGCCAGTTCATCATTATTAGCTTGTCCAGACCGTTGAATTTTATGCTGTCCGGCCTGGATGCCGACTCTCACTCCACTTTTCGGTGGAAGGAAGAACTTGCGAATCAAATCCCTTTACCCGAGAATTTGAAAATTCATGATTATATCTCTACTCTTCTGAATGTAGATATTCTCCCAAATGGTATTTTGAATTTTTAACTGTTTTAATAATTTGATGTTCACATCGATTTTATGTTTTTCTGACCACATGTGAGCTGCTACTGCATATTTTTCTAATTCTTTATTTTTTACATTTATAATGAGTTCTTTCGTTATAATATTTCAATTTCTCTTTTTTTCTCATGTATATCTTACCACAATCAGCACATTTTATCTGGTATATTCGTGACTTTTTTTCCATCATCAATCTTTTCATTTCTGTAAGTTTTGATTAGCTTATTTAGGTTGTATTCATCTTTTGGTCCTAATTTGATTTGCATTTTCGAGAATAGTTTGGGATTTATTGTGTGCCCATAGATGATATTTGAATTTCCTGGACTTTTTAAATTATTTTTTTCTATCAGAAGAGTGCTTTCATTCATCAATTTTTGTTTTTTGTACGTATATATGTTTGCGTATTTATATTTTTTTGTTCTAAACCATTTTCTGTTGCAAGTTTAATTATGTGTTTTCCTCTAATTGTAAACATTCCACTTAAACTAGCCTGAGGGTAAATTAAATTGAAATAATCAGTCATATATTTTTTTAAATTATGGATTTTTTTTTCATATTGGTGAAAGGGTTTTCCTCGCGGGATTATACACTTCATAGACGACAGTCGAATGTTTGTGTTAGAGTATACTATACACCATGGCCGTCTGTTTTCTCGGAACAGTGGTTATACGAAAACTTGAGGCTTTGCATCTCCTTTGTTTCGTTTCTATGAAACACATATAGCTATACATTTCAATATTATTTATTACACATACATTAATAAAAGTCCGCATCTCAATTTTTGCAAACGTGGTATTCAAATGTAATACAGTACAATAAAATAATGCGAAGACCTTAAACAAATTGCCATTTATTTTTACTACGTCACGTGGACGTTTAGTCAGTGGCTTGCTGATGCTCAACACATTTTATGCTACTGTATTTTATTTTGAACCTAACTAATTCACTGGAACTATCGAACCTATAGGTTTATGACAGCGCGGATATAAACTCTCCTTACATTCCTACCTTGAGATTATATTTTACCGTCATCTCCTGTATGAATCACTACCCTACATTATGGTTAATGTTATTCTACCATCTCATTCTTGGCCTACCTACTGGGCACTTTCCTTCTGAATTTCCTACAAGGACTTTAAATTCCCTCTTTCATTCCCCATTTGTGTCAGTAGTCCTTCCCAGCGAAGTCTACGAGGCTTAACTGTTCTTATCATATATGGTTTTCCATAAAGGTCATGTAGCTCACTATTATGGAGCCTCCTCCATTCGCCTGCCTATTCATCTCTCTTTGATCTATTTTTTTGTCTAAGAACTTTATTTTCAAAAATTCGTAATTCTCTGTCCTCCCTTGAAATAAGAATCCATATAATATAACTGGGAGAATAACATTTATATATTTTTTTTCTTTTTCATTTTAGTGTTTTTTGAGAGAATGTGGAATAACAAGAGTTCATGTAATGCATAATAGCATTAAATCTATAAATCATAAATTCCTTAACTCAAAATATTTTTTCTGACAAGGGAACAGTCAACCATTGGATTTCGAATCCTAATTCGAAATTTATTCCAGATAAGCGTTGTAATGTACAAAAGCCATATTAAAAAATATTATCCGCCGTTTTTAACTACAAGGTACTAAAATTCAGCGTCAAATCTATTATTTAAACTCTAGGGAAGTCATAAAATTCCCGAATTGTTAGATTGGATAACCCTGCCGTCTGGGGCGAGTCCAGCCTCACTTCACTCCGCTCTTAGTCGTGCAGTAAGTAGACATTGCTGGATTCTGACTTCGATTCCTGTGCCTTGTAGTAAAAAACGCCATTTTTTGACACAGGCTTGGTACATCACAACGCTTTTCTGGGAGAAATTTCAAGATAGGTGTCGGCATGCAATGGTTGACAGTTCCCTTGTGCGTCCTACTGCAATAGCCTACCTCCAATTTTACCTGTTGAATTCCTGGACATCTGTAATTTACAAAATATTTTTCAGACATTTCAGTTTAAATTACAGAAATATAATCGATCCAATGGTATACTATTACAAAACAAAAAAGACCAACAATATATTACGTATTAATATTTCATCGTCTGAAACTAAAAATAAAAATTACATTATATTTCTAGGAAAAAATTAGAAATGCATTTAGAACAGGTTTTAGGATTTAATGACTTATATAATAAAGGATTTTTTTATTTCCGTATTTATCCACAACAATGGTTTACCGTCACCCTGAAGAAATTCATATTCCCCATTTGTAGTGGTCCCGATCATCCTTCTCTGTAAGTCCTAGTTCACCTATAGGTCTTCATCTTCTTATTTTTTTCATCTATTCTCCATTCCAAGATCTTCTTGGGATTCCATCAATTGGGGCATCCTCTACTATCAGTCCCTTCTTAATCGCCATTCATCAATTGAGGAGTTCTGCGCTTTCTTAGATGGCCTTGTTGAACAATAATGAAGCATGGCTTTGGATTAACCATTATTGTGGATAAATATGGAAATAAAAAAAATATTATCTAAATCATTAAATCCTAAAGCCTGTTCTAAATGCCGGTACTAAATTTCACGCATTTCCAACTTTTTTCCTAGAAATATAATGTATTTTATTTTTTATGTATTTTTTTTTTTTTTTGGTTTCAGACGATGAAATATTAATACGTAATATATTGTTGGTCTCTTTTTTGTTTTGAAATAGTATACCATTGATTCATCCAGTTATTCTTACATTCACGTATGCACTTAATAACTGGTTCTAAACGTAGTTCCTTCAAGATATCATAATTGCGTTTGTAATCCCACTTGGTGCTCCCTGCTGTATATCTCAATAATCACATTTCACTGGAAGTTATACTGATCTCTCCTTTCCTCAAATCCCATGCCTCACTGCCGTATCAAAGTGCAGATCATGTTAAAGTTTTGTATTACCGTACTCTGGTATCTCTCTGGACTATTGAAGGTTTCATTACCGTATTTATTATTACCATGGTTTTATTAAAATTAATAATTTTATTTGATATGTCTACTTCATCCAAACATGTTAATGTATATCCTAGATGGCCCCGGGCCGTAGCCGAGCAGCTAATTCAAGATGCCTTAGCGCAGATCTATGGGACTTGCACTGGTTCGAGTTTCCATCGCTCCATCGGAGAAGAAATTTTCTCATGTAATTTCGGCCAGTATCGTGAGGTATTTGGATAGCTTCAATATGTAGTGTCTCCAGGTTTAGAAAACCAGTTATAACGTTTGAGGGACCCGACATGCTGACTATATATCACCCCTACACTGGCTGCATGATCGTCTACCTTTATGGTTAACACATGTGGATGTGAGGTCAACAGCCGGCTGGTAGGCCAAGGGCCTTCTGGGTCTGTCGTGTCATGGAGTTTAGTTTATATCCTAGATAGGTGTTTACTCTTTCCAGTAAATGTTGCTATGTACAGGGTATTTTGTTTTCTTTGTGTATTTTTCTCTTCCATTTCTTTCGTTTCCTCTTTCTTTTTCTTCACTTCACGGGCTAGGTAAATTGCCTGTTCCGCCTCACAGTTGTTCTGTCCATCTTTTCACTGGTCTTCCTACATTCCTTGAACCTCTTGGCTTGTAGTTGAATGCTGCTATTGGTAATATTGATACATTCATTCTTTCCACATGTGTAAACCATTTCTCTTTATATTCTATGATTTTCTCATCCAATGGATATATATTTAACTCTGTTCTTATATATTCATTCCTTATCCGATTCAATCTTGTGCAGCCTTTTGTTCTTCTAAGGAAGTCCATTTCTGCGCTTTGTATTCTACTTTGCAATTTTTTGGTCATTACCCAAGTTTCGCTCCCATAAAGTATTGCAGGAACTGCCAATATTTTATAAAACTTCAATCTAGTATCTCTTCTTGTTTTATTCTTTAATGTTTAATGTATAGTTCCGCATATCATTTGAAATTTCGACAATTTCATATGTATGTCTGTTTCAGTTTTTGTGTTTATAGTAAAATTACAACCCAAATAATTAAAATTTGTTACTTGTTCCAGAGGTTTGTTGTCTATTACGATTGTTTTCTCTTTATTAAACTTAAATTAGTTCCACCCTGTATATGTTGTACTAGGATAATCTTGCTACTCGTTTTTGATGTAGAGTCTCAACTACTGGATTCAAGCTACCATAGCTTCTGATTTTCTATAGATCCTCTTTCTATACTCACTCATCCTCCCTCAAAACGTTTCTACTGAAATCATTACGACTATAATGAAAACAAGCTGCGTTCTCGTTTTCACCAGCTACTCGTAGTCATTTCACTCTATATAAAAGCACTAAAATATTTCTATTCCTTTATCTCATTTCCTACGTTTTCAAATTCATTCGCCACATCTTCTCCCATTCGAATACTACGTCGTTATTATACGTATACCAAGTAAAATTAATGGCATCTGTCTTTCTCTTTCAATTCCTGATGCTTCTATCAATTTTAATACACTTTATTCTGGTAGTAAGTGAGTCTCTAGTAAAAGTGTAAAGGAGTCTCATTAATCACGTATATCGTGGTCCGCGAATCGGACAGGAAACAAGTCATAGAGTGGTGAAGTGTGCATCCTAAAAATCTTTCTTTTACGTCCCCCGAGAAGCTCCATCCCATTTTCCTACTTCCTTGGCATGACCTCAATCCTTACGTCATTCCCACGTCTCCATTGGACAAACTTGTGCTATATATATATATATATATATATATATATATGGTATGATAAGAAAAATAAATGCCTGGACGGGATTCGAACCCGGATCTCTGAGTCTGTACCTCAGTGTGATATCCATTACATCACCAGGCGAATCCAATTCAGACACTTATTTTTCTTATATATTAAGCTTGCATTGCTCAATGTTAAAGATTTAATTATAACATCGATAAAGCGTCACTGCTATAAAGTAAAATAAATATTCTCTTTAATTTGCTTACTTGATATAGTCAGCTACTAGATGGCAGTGAAGACAGAGTTCTCGCGACATCTAGTAATAATGGGGAATATAATACATATATAAGAAAAATAAGTGTCTGAATTGGATTCGCCTGGTGGTGTAATGGATATCACACTGAGGTACAGACTCAGAGATCCGGGTTCGAATCCCGTCCAGGCATTTATTTTTCTTATCATACCATATTAAGCTTGCATTGCTCAATGTTAAATATTTAATTATAACATCGATAAAGCGCCACTGCTATAAAGTAAAAATGTTCTCTTTAATTGCTTACTTGTTATAGTCAGCTACTAGATGGCATTGAAGACAGAGTTCTCGCGACATCTAGTAATAATGCGGAATATAATACATATATAAGAAAAATAAGTGTTTGAATTGGATTCGCCTGGTGGTGTAATGGATATCACACTGAGGTACAGACTCAGAGATCCGGGTTCGAATCCCGTCCAGGCATTTATTTTTCTTATCATACCATATTAAGCTTTCATTGCTCAATGTTAAATATTTAATTATAACATCGATAAAGCGTCACTGCTATAAAGTAAAAATGTTCTCTTTAATTGCTTACTTGTTATAGTCAGCTACTAGATGGCAGTGAAGACAGAGTTCTCGCGACATCTAGTAATAATGGGGAATATAATACATATATAAGAAAAATAAGTTTTTGAATTGGATTCGCCTGGTGGTGTAATGGATATCACACTGAGGTACAGACTCAGAGATCCGGGTTATATATATATATATATATATATATATATATATATATATATACGCCAGTCATGTTTGCACGGACTCAGGAAGATAACACTACAAGAACAGTCCGCTTCGTTACTTTGTTTGTTAAGGTCAGGGAGCCAGGTTGGCTCTCTGTACCTTTTTCTTTATAGCAGTCGCGGATTGAAGACGTTTTGTTAGTGTGGGTGTCTTATAAGGGTGAGTGTGCATTTTCGTTTTGTAACGCTTTAAATTGTTCAATATGTTATGTCTTAATTTCAAAAGTAACGACTGCATTTCATGTTATACTGTTATATCATTATGTTTAATCAACTAAAATTATTTCATTTAAAATTTACTAATGTTGTTTCTGCTGAGTTAGGTAGGAATCCTGTCGGACATTGGCTTAGTTTCCAATCTCATCCCCTCATACGTTACGTAAAATTGCTATTGAATACTTAATATTTATACAAATATTATTTCTCCACCTTGCTCCATCGCCATATAAGTTTAACATTAGCCTTATCATTATTGTAGTCATGGTAAATTTATTTGATTACGTGAGGTTACCTAATTGTCTGGTCCGTAGTTCTTTCTTTAAACATAAGCCAACGTATAGCCAACGAAACCCACCGGGCCGACGCTTCATTGGTAAATTATAATATACAAAGTGGAAGTAATATAAGTGCACAGATTTTAAGTACGTATTCCATAAGTGGGGTAAAAAAAATCTGGATTCTATGCCACCTAAGTAAATTCAAATAAAACTAGAAAGTAGCTACTACTTATTGTTGCAGTATGTAAATAATTGTTTTTATGAGAGAAATATGTTTGTTGATTTTTTCCCGAAATATGTAAGAAATGCCTTAAAATGTAGTGACAAGTTGAGCTCAAAGTAACCTAAAATCGCCATATTTACACTGTAAAATATATATTAGACATTGCTCAGAAAATGTAGCTAAATTATCACAAAAACCTACTAACAAATAAATGAACGCTAAAATGATCTGATGTACAATACACTAACTCACCTATTTTTCACCCTAACTTACCTATTATCTCACCTTAACTTGCCCACTAATGTAGGTGGACTCAAGGGATAGAATCCCCTTATATGCGAGTAAATAAACAAGTTGGAAAATGCGTCTAGAAGGAACGTGTGTTATCATACTGGCTAACATGACGCTAGGATTTTTTTTTCTCCGATCGAATATTCACAGGTGGCGTAGTTTAGCCCATAAAAAGTTTCAGTAAAATTGTGTTATCAAATAAATACTTTCTAAAAAAATGAAATTCCCCAAAAATGTAAATGCCGCCTAACTCGATAGATATTTGCCCGTACAGGTCTCATATATACTCAGATAATTAAAGGTAAAAAAACAGGAATATTTTGTTCCTTTGCAGTGTTATAATAAATTCGATAGATTAAGTGAAAATTTAGGACATTTTGTAATAAAAGAGAGATATTGCAATGTCGAACTCTAACTAAGAGGTAATCAAGCAATCGTTATTTGTCTTGTCACAATAATCACGCGAATCTCACGTGCGCTGTAGCAATTTACAGAACGTTTGTTCTAAATAATGTTTAATTAACCTTGGGTTAGTCACACAATGAAAGAGAGAAGATGTATTTCCTTTGATGTAATATAATACTTCCTTGTATTGGCGTACATATACCACTTCCACTCTGTGCATAAAAGCACTAAAATCTTTCTATTCCCTCCATCTCATTTATTACGTTTTGAATATTAATGCTGGAATCACCTTTCAACATAGTCGCTTTGTAGAAGTTAGATGGCCAGGAGAAGGTAGTCTGCAACGAGGAAGCTTTGCATTATACTATGAGACTACAGCAAGACCTGAATTCGAAACGGGTTTTTTTAGTCCGAATGAGGATCCTCTCCGCTATTCAAGATGTTAACTTTGTCAGCGATAGGATATCATACATAATTCTAAAGGGTACTCGACATGATTTTGTAATATAAATATACATGGTCCCATAAAAGATAAGAATTCTACCCCAGTAACAAAAATCAAAACAACAGTAATAATAAAGAAATTGTTCGAAATTTAAACCCACATTTAGACGCATCAATTTACAATTACACTGGTGAACATGATTTTTCTCTTAAGTACAAATAGTTGTACTTAATGCAGTTTTTTATCGTGTTTTCAAATATGTATTGGGAATTTCTCCAACACCCACAGTTGTGTTTTAATTTCAGTTAATTGATTTAAATAATAATTTTTTTATTAAACCTAGATTTCTTCCCGTAAAATCTTGGCGCAGTGAGCGATGAGCACGGGGAACACTTTCATCAGGAGATTTCAACTGTGGAAAAGAGATATCAAGGCAAATGGTATCCTAATATGTTGGCCGATTATTGTTGGACCATCAAGAGGGATGCTCCACAGGCGAAATATAGCAGAAAATCGTCATTCCTTACTTTCTATGTGAGTCCGAATGTTCGAATATTGTGTAGTTACGAATGTAGAAAATATTAGTGTTTGAAAGTATAATAAATGCCTGTTCTCTCGGAAGCCTTGCGTGGCGGAGAAAAACCGATATCATATTTGAATTCAGGAGAAAAACTACTATCAGAATCACATATTTTTCTTTCTGAGACAAAAAAAAAAAGTTTCTTTTTTGTTGCTCAATGTTATCAAGGCATATAGATTTAATGTTTTGGCTAGTTATGTTTTCAAAATAGCGCAGCAAATAAAAATGGGTCCACCACCGCTCAACAGGGGTCTCAGAAAAATGTTTTCCTTCATCTAAATTTAATTTCAATTAAAAAATTCTACTCAAAAAACAAAAGTTGTAGCTTTTCGAGAGTACGAACCAATAAGAGTAAAAATCTCTTTAGAGAATAAAACAAAAGAACAGGCGAGCAAATTTAATTACCTGGGATACAATGTGTCATGACAGAAAAAGTGAAGACATTACAAACAAATAAATAGATTTAATTATCTGTGTGGCACCATAAAACGAAGTCTCAAGGAAACTACAAAGGAGACATTTTAAAAATGTTATAAAACAATGTCGGAACACTGGGTCTTAACCAAAAACCAAGAACAAACAAAATAAACTTCAAACAATTCTCTGATATGTTGTGGCATTATAACAATTTAAATACACCCACCGCTGTGGTCTCGAGGCTGCATTGTCACGCAGCGGGCCCGGGTTCGATCCCCGGTCGGGACATGTTTCCTGGGTGAGGTTTTTTCGGTTTTTTTTCTTACCTGTAAGATAAATGTCAGGAAACGTGAAATGCCCAAACACAATCTGACCATCATTATCAACAACGCCATATTCGCCAATTAGCTTAAGTTTAGTTGAAGACCTCTCCTGGTGCATCATTACCATCATCATCAACTGTCATATCATCGGGACAGCGTAACCTTGCCTTCCAGGCGCCCCAACCTCAGAGGTGGGTTGCAAATACGCCAAGCCAGGAGAGAACACCAGAAATGTCGAAATAACGATCTGGGGCATTTGGTAAAAAAAATTAAATAAACTTATAAGTAGGGTTAGGATTTTTAAAAGGGGCACGCCAGCGCCGTAGCGTTATGGTTTAGGCAATACGCTACAAGGTTGAGGGTTTAAGTCCCGGTGGGGTTAGGACTTTTAAACTAACTCAAACCATTGGAGGCACTATGCCACAGGGATCAACTCAGCCTCTAACGGAAATTAGTACCAGACACTTGTTCTGCGGTAAAGGCGGCCTTCATGCTGGGATGACAACCCGTCTGACATCAAGAAAAAGTGAAAGCATTGTCCTCCTTCTTCCCCAAGGGCTCTTAAGGCCTATAGTGAGATAACTTTACATTTATTTATGATTTTTAAAATGTACCACATATTTTTGGCAAGACTAATATGTCCTTTGCCTCGCGTCGTAACCCGGTAGATAAAGCAAGATGCCTTAGCACAGAGCTACGGGACATCCGTTGGTTCGTGTCTCCATGGGGGAACACATTTTCTCATGGTATTTCGACCTGCGTGGGACCAGTGTCCAACCAGAATCGTTGACGAATTCCGGTAGCTACAATAAGTAGCGGCTCCAGGTTGAGAAAACCTGACCGGCTGGGGGACGCGATATTCTGACCACATGTCACCCCTACACTGGTTAGATGATCGTCTACCTCTGTGATTAACACATGTGAATGTGAGGCCAGCAGCAGGATAGTAGGCCAACAAGAGCCTTCCTGTCTAGCCGTGTAGTTTATTTGTTTGATATGTCCTTTAAATATGTGATTATTAAGAAAGAAAAAAACGAATTTAATTAAAATATTTTGTTAAATTATATATGTGCATATTTGGGCATTTTAGTAGGTTAACGGCCTATTCAGCAAATTTAAGTATCTGAAGACCGTGCCTTAATATCACCCACTAAAAAAGGATTGCATGCATAATCTACATATTATTGAATACATAAACCTAGTATTGAATGCACTTATTTAGGAACAAAATTAGACCATTCAGGCGATAACACAGTCGAAATTAAAAATAGAATCGCAAAAACAAAGCAAGCAATAAATGCTTTAAAATCTGTTTGGCGGAGCAAAAATATTACAAAAAATAGAAAATTACAAATATATCAAACCATAATTCAGAGCATTTTAACATATGGTGCTGAAGTCTGGCAAATTCCTACCAGGGAAATGAAAAGAATTTTAAGTACAGAAATAGATGTTTTAAGAAGGTCAGCTGGAAAATCTAGAATGGATAGAATACGAAATAAAGAAAGAAGGGAAATTATGGGTGTACAAGAGGAGCCTGACATCATGGGTATTATATAAAATAAAAAGAAATACAGTGGTATGGCCATGTCAAATGAATTCCAGAGCAAAGATTGCCTAAAATTGTCATGGAATCGATCCCAATAGAAAGGAGGAAGAGAGGAAGACCGAAGAAAACTTGGATAGAAGGGATACAAGCTGCTATGAATATCAGAGGATTGGAGGAAGATCAATGTATGGACAGAGAGGAATGGCGTTGGTTTCCGGAACACGGCGGCAGCTGCCATGATACCGGATGATGATAAAGATGATGATGATTGAAAAGATGAAAATAAATACAAAGAAAACAAAAATTGGGGGCTTTTGTGGGAAATACCCTGTCTCCAGTAAAATATGTTTGGGAAATAAAGTTTTATAAGGACTGAATGATTTCACATATCTCGGCTATAATTTAATATTTATTAATGATACGGATATGTAAAATACTCCCATTTTGTTGGAATAATTAACAAAATAGTCAGTGAAGCGACGGGATAAATATTTATGTTTTCGCATGCTGAAAGACCATGTGCAACATTTCATTCATTTAAGGAATAGGAAGACAAAGGTAATCTCACGAACTGAGTATAAAATTATTTCTTTACAATTTAATATAACGTGAACAGAAGAAAGTTTAGTGAAACGTTATTAGCCTAATGTCTACTCACAAAAATAACAGGCGTTTCCATAATCTCATATTTTTAACAATAGATAGAATATGTGGAACAAAATGGAGGTCAAGGAGAGCGAACATTTCCGAATGCATCCGAAGAAAAAAGTGTGGCTTACGTGGCGGGAAATTGTTTTGGAATCATCGCGTCACTTTAACTATGTAATTGAAACGTCATCATTTCAGGCATATAACGTTTAACAGAGATGACAGGTGCAAAATTCTATCGGCACGCTTTTGAAAATCAAGAACTGGCGCGTTCCAGTGGCAAAGTACAAAAATAATAGTAGGACTACTGTTTTGTATAGCAGTATATTATTCCAAGAATTTATTTTTGGTAATAGTTTCCTTAAAATAATAATATATCTATGCTATTAGTCTATTTTTTCCCACATTTTACACTTGATATTCTATTCGATTATTTTATTATTCGTTATACAGCATAATTGTAATAAAACGTCTGCACAACTATAGTTAAATCATTAACAGAACAAGTTAGCAATATATAATTATATATTACCTTGAATTAGAAAATTGTCCATGGTTGTGGTCCTTCGAACCAGAGGGCCCGGGTTGTAATCTGGATTGGGAAAAGTATCTTGAGTGAAACTATTCTGGGTTTTCTCACCTGTAAGACAAAGAACAAACAAATTAATCCCCATATAGCCTTCGAAGGTCACGTGGTTATCATAACCGTATTGTTAATACAGCCTAAATAGATACTAAATCTAATATATAAAAATGAATGTTTGTTTGTTTGTGTGTATGTATGTTTATTTGTTCGTACTTTATACGCGGCCATACCGTTGATCCGATTGTGATGGGGCTTTTTGCAAAATGTTCAGGAGATTCCCGGGATGAACATAGGCTATAAGAGAGTTGTGATACTCTACTCCTACACCCTTAGAAATCGCTCTTTGTAGTGGAAAGCGTGAAAAAAAGTAGCTCTTTGGACCTCACATGACTTACGCTGCCTAAATCATAACACACAAAATTAATGTACACAGAATTGAATATCTCAAAAAGCTCTACAGAAACGTCCGCGACAGCATATGTCAATCTCTTATGGATAACTCACAATAACCATTTTTGTCTTGTATTCATGCCTAGAAGAGCGAGACAAGTAGGCCTACGTAGATTCCTGTGCAACCATAGCAGCACATGGCGGGTATTCTTTTAGTGATAACTCACAATAACGAATTTTGTATTTTAGCTCAATATTGCCAAGAATATCGAGATATGTAGATTTCCGGGTAACACCTGGTAATCAACACGGGGAATCTTAAAATAATTACGATATACATTTATAATTATTATAATTATTTTTCATTTAAATTATTCAACTAATCATACGAAGTACATTCTTAGACAAAAAAATTGTCATCTCTTGAACGCACATTTCTTCTAAGTCGTACTCAGCACGGCGCTGGGTTCAAACTAGGAAACTAGTTACTACTCAGCACGGCGCTGGGTTCAAACTAGGAAACTAGTTACTACTCAGCACGGCGCTGGGTTCAAACTAGGAAACTAGTTACTACTCAGCACGGCGCTGGGTTCAAACTAGGAAACTAGTTACTACTCAGCACGGCGCTGGGTTCAAACTAGGAAACTAGTTACTACTCAGCACGGCGCTGGGTTCAAACTAGGAAACTAGTTACTAATCAGCACGGCGCTGGGTTCAAACTAGGAAACTAGTTACTAATCAGCACGGCGCTGGGTTCAAACTAGGAAACTAGTTACTACTCAGCACGGCGCTGGGTTCAAACTAGGAAACTAGTTACTACTCAGCACGGCGCTGGGTTCAAACTAGGAAACTAGTTACTACTCAGCACGGCGCTGGGTTCAAACTAGGAAACTAGTTACTACTCAGCACGGCGCTGGGTTCAAACTAGGAAACTAGTTACTACTCAGCACGGCGCTGGGTTCAAACTAGGAAACTAGTTACTACTCAGCACGGCGCTGGGTTCAAACTAGGAAACTAGTTACTACTCAGCACGGCGCTGGGTTCAAACTAGGAAACTAGTTACTACTCAGCACGGCGCTGGGTTCAAACTAGGAAACTAGTTACTACTCAGCACGGCGCTGGGTTCAAACTAGGAAACTAGTTACTACTCAGCACGGCGCTGGGTTCAAACTAGGAAACTAGTTACTACTCAGCACGGCGCTGGGTTCAAACTAGGAAACTAGTTACTACTCAGCACGGCGCTGGGTTCAAACTGGGAAACTAGTTACTACTCAGCACGGCGCTGGGTTCAAACTGGGAAACTAGTTACTACTCAGCACGGCGCTGGGTTCAAACTGGGAAACTAGTTACTACTCAGCACGGCGCTGGGTTCAAACTGGGAAACTTGTTACTACTCAGCACGGCGCTGGGTTCAAACTAGGAAACTAGTTACTACTCAGCACGGCGCTGGGTTCAAACTAGGAAACTAGTTACTACTCAGCACGGCGCTGGGTTCAAACTAGGAAACTAGTTACTACTCAGCACGGCGCTGGGTTCAAACTAGGAAACTAGTTACTACTCAGCACGGCGCTGGGTTCAAACTAGGAAACTAGTTACTACTCAGCACGGCGCTGGGTTCAAACTAGGAAACTAGTTACTACTCAGCACGGCGCTGGGTTCAAACTAGGAAACTAGTTACTACTCAGCACGGCGCTGGGTTCAAACTAGGAAACTAGTTACTATTCAGCACGGCGCTGGGTTCAAACTAGGAAACTAGTTACTACTCAGCACGGCGCTGGGTTCAAACTAGGAAACTAGTTACTACTCAGCACGGCGCTGGGTTCAAACTAGGAAACTAGTTACTACTCAGCACGGCGCTGGGTTCAAACTAGGAAACTAGTTACTAATATATTATCATTCGAACGTGCACATGCACCATGTATCATTATCTGAAACCCTAAACCTGAATCAACGCTGTTTGTGTAAACATTAGAGGATGTGAGTACTTACGTCATAGGATTGTTTGCTGCAAACAAAATGCGGCGGATGTTGATTTCCGATTGAGGGTCTTTCCACTTTTCAGCGGTTGCCCTTTTACCAGCCGGCTGCTGGCCCTTCATATCCACATGTGTCAATCACAGAGGTAGATGATCAACAGCCAGTGTAGGGGTGACATGTGGTTAGCATGTCGAGTCCCCCAGCCGTTATAGCTGGTTCCTCAACCTGGAGCCGCTACTTATTGTAGCTACCCAATTGCCTCACGATGTTGGGTGGGCACCGGTCCCATACTGGCCGAAATACCATGAGAAAATTTCTTCCCCCATGGAGACTCGAACCAGGGCAAGTCCCGTAGCTCTGCGCCAAGGCTTCCTACCTTAACCGCTCGGCTACGGCACGGGACTGGATGTTGATTTGAGAAACTAAATTTAAAACTAGTTTTTCGGTAACTATTTGCCGGAGAAACTTACGTTTATGCTGTAATGCTTCATTTTTTGAGCTGTTTCAATAAATATTTTTTATTTATCATACGGAGTCCCATTAAAAACACATAATAACCTTAGATTTTACAGCTGTAAGGATATAAAAAAAAAAAAAAAAAAGGATCTGTGATACTGTGGTGTGGCGTCTAATTTCTTAAACCACACCGTAGTATGCACAGATCCCAAGGATCTCTTTATTGAGCTTTCCACAAATACAGTTTACAATTTTTTATTTAATACTAGTATAGTTATACAGATAAGTAAAACTTAACCTAAGTTAGCTACATACTAAAACTTAATACCTAACTACAAACTAAGTGAACCGTGTTAAAATCTAGTGTTAGTTACTATATTTAATGGTAGCGTGAATATGTTACAATATACGATTAATAAAGTTGAGTTATTATTATAAAACTGTGACAATTAGTTGCAGGCGTTTCTCCCTTGCAAGCGAGCCGATCTTCTAACTGGAGCCTGATCAACCTGATCTGCCCTCTGTTCGGCTATTCGGTTAGCTGCTGCTGCTGCTGCCGCCGCTCCTCTTCTATATTCTTCGTTCGCCGCATGGGATACTCTGCCTGCTAAAGTGTTCAGATTTTCAAATAAATAGGGATTTCTAAGAACCTCTATTATGGAATAGTGAGAGAGTTTCTCTCTTTCATCGGAGCTTATCTCCCCGCCCAGGTGGCACTCAAAAACTACATGTTCCGGAGTGGATGTTGCCCCGCACAAGAGACACAGATCATCAGGTCTGCGCCCTATGCGGTGCAAGTATACACCATATGGACCATGTCCAGTGAGAAAGTGGACCAAGCCTGGGGATGGGTCGATGTGCTTCTGTCGTAGCCGGTCTCTGACGTTGGGAAATATCTCATAGACCCGCCTTCCCTTGTCACTTGAATCCCATTCCCTCTGCCATTCTGTCAGTAATGCTTGTTTAATTTCAAGTTTTGTGTAAGCGTTACACCCAAGAATTTCGCGGACTTTTGGCTGATTCTCATTTTTAAGCCAATAATATGCCCCCCTAAGTCGAATTTTGAAATCTAAAGGCCATATTCCCATAACTACTAAGAGTGGTAGAGCGGAGACAGTGCCAAAGGAACCTGCAAGTCTTACGAGAATCTTTCTCTGAGTTCGTCGCAGGTGTATGACAATAAATTTACTGAAATAATAATAATAATAATAATAATAATAATAATAATAATAATAATAATAATAATAATAAGTAATTAACTCACTGGCACTATCGAACTCGTAGGTTCATGGCCGGGTGGACATTAGCTCTCCATACATCCCTAACCTGAACTATTTTTTTCAATTATCTCCTGTACAATTTACTTCTCTCATATCATCGTTAATGTAATTCTCTCACTTCATTCTTGGCCTCCCTACTTGGCCCTTTCTCTCTGGTTTCTTACAAGTAGTTTCCATTCCCCTCTTTCAATCCCCATCGCAGTCTACGATATTTAACTGTTATTAATACATCTGGTTTCCCATAAAGAAGTAGCTCACTGTTATATTTTCTTCTTCATTCGCCCGTCTGATCATATCTGTTTGATCTAAAATTTTTCCTGGGAACTTTATTCTCAAATACTCGTAATATTTTCTCCTCCCTTAAAGTGAGAGTCTATATAATATAACATGGAGAATAACTTTTTTTTATTTTCAATTTAATGTTTTAAAGGAAATTCGGATGACAAGATTCCCTGTAATGCATAATAACAAGCATTTTGAGAATTGAACGATGTTTAATTTACAATAATAATAAAATAATAATAATAATAATAATAATAATAATAATAATAATAATAATAATAATAATAATAATAATAATAATAATAATAATAATAATAATAATAATAATAATAATAATAATAATAATAATAATAATAATAATAATAATAATTGTAATAATAATAATATTAATAATAGTAATAATAATAATAATAATAATAATAATAATAATAATAATAATAATAATAATAATGTCCACCGCTGCGGTCTCGGAGTAGTTTTGCTACCTCTAAACCCAGCGAACCAGGGTTTTAAGACTAATGGCAGGAAACGTTAAGGCTCAAACGGTCCCCGAATACCATCTGGCCATCGTCATTATCATCATCATCATATTCGCCATGTGTAGTACGAATGTGTGTGTAAATGTTGTGTTTCGTCTTCATGCTGTGTTGTCTCGGAGGAAGCCTTGTCATTGAGCTGATCACTTATTCGCAGAAGCCTTCTATGTCCTTGTGCGGTGAAAACTATGTGTGTGATCCTAATTTAAAAACCCTTTTCAGGAAGGTGAAGCTACTGTAAGGTACTGGTAGCGTCAGGCATTTAAATAGTTCCTATAAGATGAGAGATTAAATTAAGTTAATGGAATAATAATAATAATAATAATAATAATAATAATAATAATAATAATAATAATAATAAACATAAATTGTTACAGAGATGGACTTTTGGAGGAGGGCTTCTAGAAATTCAAGAAGAGAAGAAATTAGGTATAGTCATAGAAATAACAGATGTTGAAAAATATGTTCTACAAGTTATTGAAGAAATAAGACAAATTATTTGGCTACGTAAGAAGGATGTCAGATAACAGAATACTTAAGATGATATTAAATTTTGAAGCGGACGGTATTAGACGAAAGGAGATACCAAAATAATAGTGGGTTATAAGAGTGCCTAGGAGTGTGGTGACGAGAGGAATAACGGAAAGTGGTGCAGAGAATGGGATGTAAGGAGGAGTAAAATTTATTATAGGTTGTAGGAAAACTACTGTATTGTAGAGATATTCCTAAAAATAAAATAATAATAACAATAATAATAATAATAATAATAATAATAATAATAATAATAATAATAATAATAATAATAATAATAATGATAATATTAATAATAATAATAATAATCCGGTATCATGACAGCTGCCGCCGTCTTCCGAAAACCAAACGGCATTCCTCTCTGTCTATCCATTGATCTTCTTCCAATTCTCTGATATTCGTAGCTGTTTGTACCCCTTCTATCCAAGTTTTTTTCGGTCTTCCTCTCTTCCTCCTTCCTATTGGGATCCATTCCATAACAATTTTAGGCAATCTTTGCGCTAGCATTCTTTTTACATGGCCATACCACTGTATTTTTTTTTTCTTTTCTATAATGTCTATGATGTCCGGCTCCTCTTGTACACCTATAATTTCCCCTATTTCTTTATTTCGTATTCTATCCATTCCAGATTTTCCAGATGATTTTCTTAAAACATTCACTTTTGTACTTAAAATTCTTTTAGTTTGCCTGGTAGGAATTTGTCAGACTTCAGCACCATATGTTAAAATGCTCTGAATTATGGTTTGATATATTTGTAATTTTCTATTTTTTGAAATATTTTTGCTCCACCACACAGAGTTTAAAGCATTTATCGCTTGTTTTGTTTAAGCGATTCTATTTTTAATTTCCACTGTGTTATCGCCTGAATGATCTAAATTTGTTCCCAAATAAGTGCATTCAATACTAGGTTTTAGTTCTTCTCCATTGTTGAAATTTATATTTTCCATTTTTTCTCTTATACACAGATATTTAGTTTTCTCAATGTTTATATAAAGTCCCCATTTTTCATTTTCTTCTTTCAGTTTTTAGCCATATGTTAATAATAGTAATGAAATTAATAATAATAAATAATAATAATAATAATAATAATAATAATAATAATAATAATAATAATAATACGTGTTATAAATTGATTAAATTATTGGCTTGATATATATATATATATGTGTGTGCAATACATACAAGTTATTAAATTATATATAGAAAAAAGGATTGTTGGAGGCTTATGTCCGCGTGGACTTAATCCTCTGCGTTGGATATTCCAGTGATCTAGTGTTGGATGTAATAAACATTGAAAACTGTGAGTAAGTTATGGATTAGCTTTATCATTAAAAAAGTAACAATTTGCAGGATTGAATTCATCAAAATAAATCGAATATCGTGAATATAATTATCTGTTGAAAATTTGTTTTTGTGAAATAATCGCATTTTCTCTGGTACATATTAATTTTGCTGTTAATTTTCGTTTTCATGTATTTATATTGACAAGCTATGAGGTTTCGTTTGAAACAACTAGGTATATTGAAGCTTGTGTAGTGCCATTAAAACAAACAAGCAAAGAGGATTTATAATTTTATTGCAGACGCTTAATATGGAGTAGCATATCAGTTTCAGATATCTTCATACAGAAGCTTCCAGATAATTTTGTATAAAACTGCAGTTATGCGTTAGTAATGACTATTTAACTCATGCCACAAATCCTAGTCAATTACCAATCACGTTTCAATGAAGTTTGTTTTACAACCAATGACAGTCGTGTTTCATCTCGCTCTTTATCTACTTCTCTTTATCAGCTCCTGCATTTGTGATAAAGAAAGCTCCTCCTTTTTAATGTTCTGAACAGGTCAAAGCATTATTTTTCTGCAACAAATACATTGAATATAGTAAATAATGAAAAGATTCCTTGATTTTACTAAGTTGTTTACTAAAAAAATAAATGAATAATCTGTAATGTTGATTATGATATATACTTTTATGTGTGTCATTATTTCTCCACTTGGGTGCACTCTTACAATATTGCGATCTAATTTGGCAATAAATAATGTGATCAAGCAGCAGTGAATGAACATAACCTCACATTTCTGATTTGTTTTCAAACATCGCCGTTTACATTAAATATATTTTAAAATAACTATAGTTAAACAATGATTTGTGAATAAACAGCTTAATTTTATTCGTTAAATAGTCCTAACAAATGCCACTCTTGATTTCCAAATTCTCTAGATAAATTCACGACTCACTTCGTGAATTTATCGATAATTTGGAAATCACTCGTGGCATTACTTATGATAAAAAATCAAGTGTTATGTTTTTCAGTTGCCTAAAAAATGAAGTCCGTTACGCAGTAACTGCGTAAAATAAACGAATTCCTCAGCGATTCGAATATATGGTTCCAATTTGCTAGTAGTTTATAGAATATATATTTAATTTGTTCAATTAGAGAATCTCAATATCCGATTCCAGCATATTTAAAAGTTTTAATTGTAGTGAAATAATATCATACATATCTGTAAGTTATTACATATTTGCATATTGCTGTTTAATTTTATACAAATTTAAATTATATCTATCGATTCATTTTTCCATTATTTTCCAAAAAATGTTATATAAATTGAACTAATATATTTTATAAGATACATGTCGATTTAAGGGTCAATCAAACCGCGCGATATTCATTGCGAAGAAAAAACATGCCAGTTGCTAGTCAATATTTAATTTCGAATTTCAGGTAAATATCCACATTTAATGGATGGATTTCGCTCGTTTTAAAGTGTATTTTCTTTAGTTGGTACTCTTGAAAACGATCGAGATCCGACCATTAAATATGGGTGTTTACCTGAAATTTTGAAATTATAAATTGCCTAGCAACTGGCATTTTTTTAATTACTTTCCCAGAAGACTGCTTTCTTTAGTTAGGAAAGCCCATCTTCAAAGAATGCCATCTCATAGAGTTCCAAAAGCCATGCTTCGTTGCTGCCCCCAAGGCAAAAGTTCGCTGGGACGTCCAAAAAAGCGCTGGATGGAAAATTCCTCTTTGACACCGTAACATGCCACATAGCCTAATACTTGCAATGATAGTGATGACGACTTGCTTTATTTAATTTTAACATCATATACTGTGTTTCTATGTAAAACTGCAAAAATTGTGACCGTTAGAGCGATGATTTATATTTCGTTTTAGGTGAAGTCCTTACCGGTCCGATTTTGTTAGTTAACGAATTCGGCATTAAGTTTCATTATTAACCGCTATGCTAATATTAGTTTCGATTAAACAAAAACTGCTGCCGATAAAGCACGCGCACACACACACCATTCATTCATAGTGTTCTGCTCAAGAGCAGGCCTTTCACTGCAAACTCAGCATTCTCCACTCTTTCCTTAACTCATCTTTCCTCTTTGTATCTGCATACAAACCATTTATTTTAATATTGTCAAACATCTGATGTCTTTTTCTGCCTCTTTCTTTCCGTTGACCATTCCTTCTAGGGCATCTTTCAGCAGGCAGTTTCTTCTTAGCCAGTGGCCAATCCAATTTCTTTTCCTCTTCTTTATGAGTTCCAGCATTGTTCTTCTTTCATCCACTCTGTCTAGACATCTTTATTTCTTACTTTGTCTGTCCATTTTAAATGTTGCATTCTTCTCCATATCCACATCTGAAAAGCTTCCAGTGGCTTTATCTCATTCCGTCGTAATCTCCAAGTCTCTGTGCCATACAATGCTACACTCCACATGAAGCACTTCACTAGCCTCTTCCGTAAATCTTTTTACAAAGGTCCGCAGAAAATGCTTCTCTTCTTGTTAAAAGCTTATTTTACCATTGCTATCCTCTGCTTTACTTCTTGACCGCAGTTCATGTTACTACTGATAGTACAACCCAAGTATTTGAAGCTTTCTACTTGTTCAATGGCCTCATCTTTAATCCTCATGTTTATCTTCCTTGGTTTCCTTCCTATAAGCATGGCCTTCGTCTTATTTATATTTATCTTCATCCCATAATCCTCACACTTATTATTTAGCTCCATCCGCATGTTCCTCAGTGTCATTGCATCTTCTGCTAGCAAAGTCATATCATCAGCAAATCTTATGCACCTTATTCTTCTTCCTCCCATGTTTACGCCTCCCATATTGCTGACGCAGTTTTTTCAGTAGGTCTTCCAGGTAGATGTTGAAAAGAGTAGGTGATGGAGGGCATCCTTGCCTTACCCCCTTCCAATTTCTCTTCCCTCTGACATTTCTTCTCCTATCTTCACTTTTATTCGATATATATGTACATATACATAGACACCAAAAATGACCATGACAATAAATAAATAAATAAATAAATAAATAAAATATATATATATATATATATATATTGTCATGGTCATTTTCGATGTCTACTGGATACGATCTGTATTTTTAAAACATTTTTCATGAGCTTCATTCTTTCGGAATTCGCTAGATGTGTCAGAACCTGAAACGTTAAATCAGAAAACAATGAAACCCTCTGAAGTCACTCATCTTGTTACTAAAACATACTTATTTTAGAATGAATTGTTTTATTTCCTAAGAAATCCCTAATAAATAAAATCGAGTTAATTAGTAATTGCATTATATGAATAATCATTGTTCAGTTTATACAAAAGTTCATGTAGTAATGGTCATAAAATATTAACCTTTAAATTGGCGAAACACTAATTTCTCGTGCCAATTATTTAAATGTGTCGGCACGCAGTGAAAACAAAATAATATAAAATGTATGGACAGAGATAGCGGGAGGAATCTCTACAGTTGGTTTACATGCGTTTACCATTAGTTACAGCACCTCCTTTATAAAATAGTTAATAGTTTGAAAAACTAAAACAACACGCATTATTAGAAAACCGAACTAAAAAATGAAAAATAATTTTAATTTCCAACACGCTTGGGATAAAATTAAAGTGGTCAACAAAAGAAATCATCTCCAACACATCTAGAATAAAACTAGAGTTATCTACAAAAAAATAATTTTACCACCAAAAGTTCTATATCAATTAATATATTTGATAATAAACATATAGGCCTATTGGTAAAAGTAAAGTCTCTAAGAATAAAACGTAAAACCATGAAAAGCACCCCACGCTTTTGAGGTAAAATTATTTTTTAGTTTGGTTTTCTAATAAAGCGTGTTGTTTTAGTTTTTTAATTACTACTTTTTTATTTTTAGTTTGATTGTCATAAACCGGAATCCCATGCAAATTTAATTCCTTAATACTCTTCTAAAAAAAATTCCTCTGGGCCGGATTTGAACCAGCGACATGGATTACTGAAATTATATACCACTACAGTCCACCGTTCTACCAACTGAGCACTTAACAACGATTGACTAAAAAGTCGATAAGTCCGCAACCTATTATATCGGTTTTTATTTGTTTTTTTGGTTTTCTGATGATCCTGGCCAGGATTTTGGAAAATATATTTAAATTATTATATTGTCATTGGTCCTTTACAAGTATACAAAGTTTCAAATCGATCCAATGTTTTTAAGTGGGTGAAAATCGTGTTCTAATATTCCTTTCCATAGATACAGGTCTGTTACATAGATAGATACAGGTAAATCTGATATAAAGCGTGTAAAAACAGTATCTCTCCTTATTAGGACATCTGTACAAAATAGACTCATTTCCTATATAGCCTGTACTATGTTATTAAAGTTATGTTTACTTTATAAAAGGTTTGAATATAATAACAAAACTCAACATTTGCACTTCTCTACACAAATGGATTATTTAAACATTGTACAATTGAACTGGTCGTGGGTTCGGCGCAGCTTTAATTGAAATTTTAATCTCTGGTGCTATTTTCACTTTTAGATTGTTCTGACACGAAATGAATTGAAGAAATGTATCAAAATAACCTTCAATATTTGTATTGAATTATCAGAGACACGCCAGCAACGAAACTGAATACTGGACATTCGAGCGAGAATAGTAATAACCAGGGGTTGAACAATAGATTGAGGACCTCTTTAAATCAATTCCATTCTAAACTTGTTTTGTGATTTTTTTAAATAGGTTTATATTGAATTCAGTTCTACGAACGGGTTGTTACATTTGAATTAACGCGCTTTCAACACACGTTTCGGTTCACTTCTCTTCAACAGATGAAATCATTCTTTTAGAGATTTTATATTGTTTGGTACTCAGAATTATAGTGTGGCAAAGCCAATGTGAATAGACAAGATCAAGTATCATTAGAATGCACGTCATCTGCTAATAACATATAACTAACTAATTCACTGACACTATCGAAACCCGTAAGTTTATGACCGCGCGGACATAAGCACTCCATACATCCCTCCAGCTAATGTTTTCCAATCATTCCTTGTATAATCTACTTCCCTCAAATCATAGTTAATGTTAATCTCCCACCTCATTCTTGGTTTACCAACTGGGCGTTTTCCCTCTGAGTTTCCTATGAGAAGCTTCCATGCACGTCTTTAATTCCCCATTCGTGCAAAATGTCCTGCCCATCGCAATCTACGAGACTTAACTGTTATTATTATATCTGGTATCTTATAAAGACCATGTAGTTCACTGTTATGTAGTCTTCTCCATTCACCTGTCTGTTCATCTCTCTTTGGTCAAAAACATTTTCCTAAGAACTTTATTCTCAAATACTCGTAATCTTCTTAATTTTTCTTTCTCTTGGCGTAGCAGCGCACGCCGGGTGTTAGCTAGGGTTTTATACAATCTGGTTTTTGTTTCACGTGTCGAATATTTTGAATTTAAATACTTTATTTATTGAAAAAATAACATTTCCTAGCATTTTGTATTCTTCTATTGATGTTTTCCTGGATATTATTATGTTTATATAGTCCATTTAAACAGGAGTTCATAAATTAATTTGTTATTGAAGTAATGCCTGTTTTACTATTTGGGACTTGCTGATAGTAAGTGTCAGTTCCAACAAAACCATGAACAGTCTTGTTCAATTAGTCTCAGTACCAGTAAGAGTATATCACCCTAACCTTAAATTGACCAAACAATAATTTACCCCGCCACTTATTTAAATATTCCGGACCGCAAAGAAAACATGATCATATAAAACTCTGAGTTATTATTGTACATTATTATATAATTTGATGCAATTGTAAGTAATTTCTACTCATTCGTTTTTGAATTGTTTTATATACACAAACGAATGTACGTCTGTCCTTTACAAACTTCTAAACCGTTCAACCGATCTTCATGAAAATTTGTATATACAAGTTTTCAGATGCTGCGAGTGTTTAGCCGTTATCTATTATCTTCTAAAATCATTAGGTGTAGGAGTTAACCTGAAACGAAAATTAAAAAATCGCTCTAGCAATCGCAATTTTCTACGTTTGACTACAAAACTCGGAATATCCAATTTGAATAAACCGATTTTTTTTTATTTAGAGCCCCACCACCACCCGGGTTACCTCGGGCATAATGCCCTTATCCCCGGGTCTGCTCTATGTCCCTATTTATATCTTATCTTTATTGAAATACATAATAAATATACAATTCGGGTATTTGAAGTGTGTAGTTGTTACATAAAATTAAAATAAAGTGTGTTTTGTTTGTTTGTGTATATGTGTTAATGTGTGTATGTGTGTGTGTGTGCTTAGTGCTTGTATGTGTATATGTGTGGAGTAGTAGTAGACTGATGACGATTTTAACGCCTCTCTTGTCTCCGCTGGTCTTCGTCTCGTCTTAATCCCAAGACTCTTCTTGTGTACTTGGTGAGGGATTTGAAGGCTTCCTTCCCGGTCCAGAATTCTAAGGCGGGCGGCCATTGTGTTTCACCGATCATAGCTGCTTCCTCCAGCTCCTGCCTGAAGACATTGTACTTGGTACATTGATAGAGCACGTGGACTACGTCGTCCTCTCCGGGGTTGAAACAATCACAGAGAGGTGAGTCGGCACGTCCTCTTTCGTGCAGTTTGGAGCGGAAGAGTCTATGACCTGAGAGGATCTGTGTGGTGAATAAACCGAAGTATGTATTAACCAAAAATTAGCGAATTCCGACCATTAGAAGTAGGGTTTACCTAAATTCTGAAATTATAAATTGACTCTAGCAACCGCCAAATTTGGTTCGTCGCATTGTACACCATATAATTAGGTGAAATTCACCCGTAGGTGAAATTTCTCAATTCTATACGTTTTGTGCTACTAACTTGAAATGTTATACACAAATTACCAATAATTACGTCGCATTGTACACCATATAATTAGGTGAAATTTCTCAATTCTATACGTTTTGTGCTACTAACTTGAAATGTTATACACAAATTACCAATAATTACTTATGTACATATGCAAAATGTCATGTAGATATATACAATTGTTAAGGTTATACGATGTTTTGTTTCAGCGACTTCAAAAAAAAAAAGTCCCTCGTGATGCAAATTATTTTTTTTAAGATTCTAAAAAATAGATTTCTATTCACTTAACCATAATAGATGAATATATCATATGATTTTTATTTGCAGTATTTAATCACCGAGGAAAAAAATAATAAATTTGTGTTTTTAATTTTTAAAAGAAGTACGCTAGAGGGAAAATTTTCTATAGGATCGTAACAGGCCTTGGCCTAATACTTGGAAGGAAGAAGACATAATATTATAAAATCAATATCTGGAAAAGTACTTGTTCTAAACAAAATTGATATGATGAATGTTTCTGTACCTCTGTTCAAATTTTGAAACTGATCTGTCAAAAATTAGGCCAACATCATGAGGAGCATTTTGAAGACTGAAAAATGTAAAAAAAAACAGAAACTGAGAAAAATCAATTTTTAAGTTTAACAGTACATTTTCTTAAATTACATACCTGAAAAGGTCGGCCGCTGTGGACTAGTGGTTATGCTCCTTGCCTCTAGTCCGGAGGGTCGCGGGTTCAAACCTGGCCTGGGTCGATGGATTTTTTAGGACGGAAAAATCCAAGGAGCAAGTCCTCCGGGAGGGACTTTAAGCCGTAGGTCCCGAGTCTGAAGATTTTCAGGCTCGTAAAAAATCCTTAAGGCTGAATGAAAAGGCCTCTAAGCAAAATTTACTGAATTTCCCCGTCCTATTTGGTTTCCTAGATGTCAGTATGAGGCGGATCGGTGACCGCGGACCACTCAAATGACATCTATACGAAAACAAGTGTAACTAAATTAGTATGGTTCAATTACTTCCCTATAGGGGGAGAGCGCCTAAATCTCTGTAAAGGGAAAACATAGGCTTACAATACAATACAATAGTGCTTAAAACCCACCAGGCTCATATGTTGGACCCTTTTGCTGCTTCATCCTGACCTCAGTAGCAGTTTTTACTAGGCGAGATTTCCGACGGGATGCCTTGAATGGACCCTCGCTTGTCTTCGCTGCCTGTTCCAAGCGAAGTTTGTCTTTCTGAATGCCAACTTTGATTGTAGAAGCAGGAGGAGTCACATTTTATCCTTATTCTTTACACATGTAGTTGCCAAGCACTCCATATTGAATTCACTTATACCTGAGATCACACCAATTTTCAGTTTGTTTAAAGATATAAAAACTTTCTTAGGGCACTTTCTCCAAATAACACTGTGCAGGCTCTCATTAGCGTTCTGAGGTTTTCCCAAAGTACACCTATTAAGTAAGTCATCAGAGGCTAAACACTGATAAATAGGCATTATTTTTGCCACATCGGGTCTCAGTACTGTCTTCATGGTAGAGCTGTTGTGTTTAGGTAGTTATTCTCCATTGGCGAGAGCTCTGTTGGTATAACACCATGAATTCACACCACCAGGGCACTTTGAATGTTGAGGCAAGGCAACAGTGGACATGGCATGCAACAGTGTAGCATATATTGCTTGTTTCATCATATCAACATTGGGGATATTTTAAACAATGTCTTTTCTGTAATAGTTTTGTAGGCGAGGAATCATTTTTGCAGTCAAACTGCCTGCTTTTTTCCCTCCCAAAGTAATGTTTTTCTTCTTCCAATCTTGCACAACGTTTCTTAGGCATATATTTACCCTCTTTGATACATGTTTAATACATTCTTCTTTGATTATATCTATGTCCCCATATACAGCTAACTCTTTGAGGCAGTTGAATGTCTTAGCATCCCCATCCGAAAGAACAGTAGTGTACCTTATTTTACGCACATCTACTGATCTGTGCCATAGGATCTTTCCAGCTTCTGCTTCCATGGCATTTGCAGTTCCATTCATTTTTTTCTCTCATTTGCCCTCTTCAATATTTGTGGTATACCAAATTTTGAACTCCTCGCTTTTGAAGTCCGTTGTTTTCTTCAAATGTCCACATACACCACAATATTTGGACAATAGCTCAAAATCAACTACCAAGTCAGTCAATATGTCAATGACTATGCCCAGGCCATAGTTTGATGTATGCCCTCTCGTCTGCCAGGTGTCTTCATATGATACAGAAATATTCAAAATACCGTCAGCACCGGCTTCAATATGGGCTTGTCTAACAGCAGTGCGGGCCTCGTCTAAAATTCTCTGATTGAAATTATTACTCTCTTCATGTAATTTCAATAAATGAGAGTTATATGTTGTAGTGCTATTACTTTCTATTCCCATTGTCATGCAAAACTGCTCAATTGCAGAAAGGCCCTTCCCCAAGGATAAAAATGCATTCACCATTCTTCTATTGACATCAAATGGAGGTCTGCTGGACTCGTCTGTGATGATACGAGGGCTTGAATATATTTCAATATGTAACTTGCTATAAGATGTCATTTTATAATAATTTTATAAGCAAGTCCAGACCGTTCATTCAATTCTGTTTCAAGGCCTCTGTTCCACAAATATTACACTTCATACCCTATGTAATTGACCCCAAACTCTTGTATGTACCAAATTATAAGCTTCTTGTTTCATGGAAACAAAATGTGCAGAATTATTTATTTGAAATGTTTGCAACTTTCTCTCACTTGTGTTCACCTGTTCTTCCAAATTACTAGACAGTGTAGAGCTAGATGTTTCTGCAGGCTGCTTATTTCTCTCATTTTCATTCATCTCTTCATTCATATTTGATGCAGGCTCAGAACAGATATAGCCAATTATTATTATTAATGATTATTATTTTACTAATATAATGAATACCTATTTCCGAAAAAAGGACATACATAAATATACAAGAAGTGGATATAACTCAAGATCAATAATTGACTATTTAATCGTAAACAACAAGCTAGGAGCCTTGGTAAAAGATGTGAGAGTACATAGAGGCAGCGATATATACTCTGATCACTATCTCGTGATAAGTAAAATAAACATAATAGCAAAATGGCGGAAAAATAACATAAAGAACAAAAGAAACCAAGAAGAAGTATATAAAGTATATTTATTACAAAATCAAAGTATTAGACAACATTATGAAAGCAGAATGAATAAATATATATCAGAGATAGCGACGTCAGAAGATATAAATAGTGAATGGGAAAATATATCAAATGTAATACAAAAAAACAGCAAATGAGATATTAGGAAAGAAAAATAGAATAAGAAATTGGAAGGGCTTGAGAACTTGGAACGCGAATATACAAAATGCAGTGAATGAAAAACAAAAAGCATATCATACATACTTACGACTGAAAACAGAAGAATCTTATGAAGAATATAAAATGAAAAGGAGAATTGCCAAAAGCATTATAAGAAAAGCCCATCAGGAGTCATGGGATAAATTTATAAGCTCAGTAGAACATGATATGTATGGAAGACAATAAATAGGTTATAAATTAGTGAAACATCTAAATCAGTCTGAGAAAGATTCTGCCAGATTGAATGTAATCCCAGAACAAGAATGGATCCAACATTATGAAAAACTTTGGAAAAAGGAGGAAATTGAAGGAAAAGAGAACAATGAAGAAGAAATAAAAGTGGGAAACATTGATGTAATAGACATAAATGAATTAGAAATGGCTTTGAAAATCACTAGAATAGGAAAGCAACAGGATTAGATAATATAAATATGGAGTTAGTCAAATATAGTGGAATATTGTGTCAATTACGAATACTTCATCTAATTAATATATGTTGGCAGACCTATGGGATTCCAACCTCTTGGAAAACAGTAATTGTGAAGAATATATTCAAAAGAGGAGACCGGAGAAATTGCGAGAATTACAGAGGGATTAGCTTAATGAATACTGGCTACAAGATATTTACGAAAATAATAAATAATAGATTGAGAAACATAACAGAAGTAATAATAAGTGAAAATCAAAGTGGATTCAGAAAGGGAAGGTCATGTATAGACAATGTCTTTACACTGAAAGAACTCATAGAAAAGAGAAGAGAACATAACTTAGAAACTCACATAGGATTTATAGATTTGGATAAGGCCTTCGATCTAGTAAACAGACAAAAATTATGGGAAATATTACAAATGAAAGGATACCCGCTGTGCCTTGTTGAAACAATAAAGAAATTATATGAAGACACAAAAATAATTATAGATACCGGATTCAAAAGAACAGATACAATCAAAACAAATACTGGATTACGGCAAGGATGTAGTTTATCACCCACTTTGTTTAATATATATATAGACGATATTTTAAATAAATGGAAAGTTTTAGTGAATCCAGGAATAAGAATGGATAATAAAGTGTGCATAAATAATCTTCTATTTGCTGACGATGTAATCGTAATACAGAAAAATGAAGACGACTTACAGAAATCAATGCATGCATTAAATGAAATATGTAAATTATACGATCTAAAGATTTCTGTAAGGAAACGAAGACCATGGCTTTTAGAGGAAGAGATCCAGTGAGATCCAAAATTATTTTAGAAAATCAAAGTATAGAACAGGTGTCTAGTTTCAAATATTTGGGCTGTGATGTAGGCTACAATGTGGAAAGAGATATTGACTCCAAAATAAATACATTTCAAACGGTGTGTGGAACAATACAGAGAACATTCAAAAATAAAATTAGAAAAGAAATCAAGATAAAAATGTATAATGTTATGGCGGTTCCCACAATATTGTATTAATGTGAAACTTGGGCTCCAGTGAAAAGACAGAAGGATAGAATACAGACGGCGAAGATGTGGTTCCTAAGACGAGTAAAAGGATGATAGAATAAGAAATGAGGATATAAGAGAAGAATTGAAAGTACAGCCTTTATTGGATAAAGTCACGAATTACAGACAGAAATGGATTGATCACATGGATGGAATGAGTAAGGAGAGATATCCATTGTTAGCAAGAAATTATCAAGCAAGAGGAAGACGTGATGTTGGAAGACCTAGAAGACGTTGGGCTGATGCATTATGAAGTCGGAACGGGCAATTGCTAATCCCTGGAGTGATAATGATGATGATGATGATGACTAATATAAGTAATCATAGTAAATAATAATAATAATAATAACAACAAAATACATTCCCAGCAAAACATAAAATAAAATAATTCACAAGAAAATACATATCTTCTGAATGAGGTTAGGTTTTCACCGTTTAATTATCAACCAAAAACCTTTGCTTGTTTGTTTACACTGCCTCTTCTTTAATTTAGTTCCAAATCGATTCATTATTAAAAACTCTAAATATAAAAATACAAGTCCACACTATTAATTGAAATACCAAAAATAATTGGAAACCACAAAACATGCTTGTCTTACCACGTGCGATTTAAATGTTTTCTGGTTCAAATTGATACGTTTGCCAGCCTGTTTACCATTCCTAATACACAGGACAGCCAATACACTTAGTTTACCTTTTAGTTACATGAATACACCGTAGGAAAAAATCCGCAATTTTCAAACGTAAAAGTTTTAGTTTTGACGTTTCAAAGCAGCGCGAACATATTTAAAGTGCAACCAACCACTAGCGCACGGCCCTTTAAAATATCACGTGATGCCTTTTGTATGCATCAATTATAAAAAAGATTACAGATTATGAAACTACAAAGTTCAAACTTAATTACTAGGAAAAAAACAAAAAAAATGTATTTTTGAAGGATTTTCTTTAAATTTCACCTATGGGTACCCTTCTCATGATTATTGAATAAGTAAAATGAAAAATAATTATAAATGTATATCGTAATTATTTTAAGATTCCCCGTGCTGATTACCCGGTGTTGCCCGGGAATCCGCTTATCTCGATCTTATTGGCATAAATTAGCTAAAAGATAAAATTCGTTATTGTGAGTTATCCATAAAAGAATACCCGCCAATTGCTACGTACTTGTTTCGATCTTCTTGGCAACACTGAAAAACAAAAATGATAATTGTGAGTTATCCTTAAGAGATAAGCATATGGTGTCGCGGACTTTTTTGTAGAACTTTTTCAGATATTCAATTCTGTGTACATTAATTTTGTGTATTTGTTATGGTTTAGGCAGCGTAAGCCATTTAGTCGTCCAAAGAGCTACTTTTTCACGTTTTCCACTACAAACGGCGATTTTTAAGGGTGTAGGAGTTGAGTATCACAACTATCTTATAGCCTATGTTCATCCCGGGAATCTCCTGAACATTTTGCAAAAAGCCCCATCACAATCGGATCAACGGTATGGTCACGCATAAAGTACGAACAGACAAATAAACAAACAAACAGACATTCATTTTTATATATTAGATTTGTATACAATACAGTAGTTTTCATACGAATCATTGTAAAATTTACTCCTCCATAAATACTTATTCTCTGCAAAATTATCTGTTAAGTCCCTGTCAACACCTTACTCTTATATACTCCTTGAATCCACTGTTATTTTGGTCGCTCCTCTCTTCTGTTCCCCTCCGCTTCAAAATTTAATATCATCTTAGGTATCCTGTCATCCGACATCCTCTTTACGTGGCCAAACCATTTCAGAACACTTCCGAACACCGTTTGCTCTTGTTATAAACCTGATTTAATGTTAATGGTGAATATTCCCATTCATTAAAATTCATCGCAGAACATATTGTTTAAACAACTCACCTCATAGGATTCATGCTTCCATGATATCGCGATTTCAAACATAGTCATGTTCATCGTCAGACTGAGTCGGAGTTATGGCTGACGATGAACATGACTATGTTTGAAATCGCGATATCATGGAAGCATGAATTCTATGAGGTGAGTTGTTTAAACAATATGTTCTCCGATGAATTTTAATGATTATACCTCATAATGTTTACTTCCCAACATTAATTAAATATATTCCCATTCATGTTGAAATTATAGATTTATTGTTACCTTTTTAACATTCCCACAATATAAATATATTCATAACTAAGAAAACAACTATTTTGCATTTTGTGGCCTAAAACGCTGTACATAATATGCAAATATTTAAAATTAGTATTTCATTAATTAGGCGGTTCCGTGGCGCAAGCGGTTAGACGCTCGCCTCTCACCGCTGGGGTCCCGAGATCCAGTCTAGGTCATTCCATGTAGGTTACTTAGTGGACGAAACGGAGCATTGGGCAGATTTTTCTCGGGGTTTCTCCCGTTTTCCCCTAAAACAACTTTCATTCCACCATTTGACCATACTCATCTCACCCATTTCGTTTCATTTCATTCATCCGCCCCTGTAACGGTGCGTCAGGAGTGGCAGACTGCAGCCGACTGTTGAGGAGTTCACAGAGAGCACGCAGTATCTCCTGAAGATGTCTACCGCAGCAGTAGACGAAACGTCGAGTAGAAGAACGACTGGACCACGGCCTATATGCCCGGAAGACGAACCTAATAGGGATATTTATTTTTATTTCATTAATCACAATTCATTTTTTTCTACTTTTGTCTCTTCTTGAATATCTAGAAGCCCTCCTCCAGATCTCCAACTCTGTCACCTCATAGTTTATTTGCTTTGCTCTTTGCTTAATGTCCACGTTTAATGGAATTAAAAAATAATCTTGAAAAGGCATTTGGCAAAGTTAACAGAAATAAAATTTGGAATATAATGAAAGAGAAAGGAGTACCTCAGCACCTAATAACTGCAATAAAAAGTCTATATGTAGAAAATAAAATAACAATAGTAACTGGAGGCAAAAATAAAAACAATATAACAGCAACAATAAATAGAGGTGTAAGAGAGGGAAGTCCACTTTCATCCTCCCTTTTTAATATTTATATTGACGATATCACATATAATTGGCAGATAAATTTGGACTCACATTTCAAAATAAGAAATAAGATGTTAGATACCTTAATTTTTGCAGACGACCAAGTTCTAATATCTAGTTCAGAAGATGGTCTACAGAAATCGCTCTTTCAGTTAAATAACATTATACAGAAATATAATTTCAAAATATCAATACGTAAAACAAAAATCGTAGCTTTTAATGGATCAAATACTGTAAGAGCTAAAATAATTCTGGAGGAGAAACCCATTGAACAAGTGAACCATTTTAAATACCAGGGTTATGAAATCTCCTATTTTAAAAAAGAAGATCTATTTAACAAACTTAATAAATTTAATTATATACGTGGAACAATCAAAAGGATATTTAAAAGCACAAGAAAAGAAACAAAACTAAAATATTATAAAGTGGTGGCACTCCCCTTGCTATTGCATGGTAGTGAATTTTGGGTTTTAACTAAAAGAGAAGAGAAGATCATAGAAGCAGCTGAAATGAGATTTCTGAGAAGTGTGGCTGGTTGCAAACTTCTAGATAAGAGAAGAAGTGAAGATATTAGAAATGAGCTAAATATATTTAAACTCTTAGAAAGAATAAAAGAATCTAGAAAAAAATGGAAAGAACATGTTCAAAGAATGGAAGATGAATGCATTCCCAAAATTATACTTAAATACAAACCAAAAGGACTCAGGAATGTTGGTAGACCGAAGAAGAGGTGGATCAACTTTTGAATGAGAATCTATGAGACCAGAACAAGCCACATGGGCTTAATCCGTGATTGTTGATGATGATGATGATGAAAAATAATTCTGATAAGTGTACACAGTTGTGAATATTAAACAGTGGAATTAAATAAAATATATAAATTCTTAAAATAATTTATCTACATGTATTGATAACATTCGCAAATTCTAAATGTGTTTAATACATTTGTTATGTTCACTTTCTTTTTCTATTCATTGGGAGAAAGCTAATTCAGAACTGCAATGTTCTACTGGAATATTTCAAATGTAGGAAAGAGAGAAATGAAAATAAACAGTGAATTTCCTGTTCTGTGGTAAATATTACTGGGGTGTGTTTTCTAATTGTACGCTCATGTTATAACAAAAAAAAAAGCTAAACAATAAATGTGTTCTGTATTTCCCAGCGCTTTGTCCATACGATTACAAAACTCTCACGCCAAGTGCGTATGTGTGCTAAACAAACTCGACATAGTGCTAATTCTCTGCATTCAAAATACAAAAAGCAAGAGCAAAAATTAATACTAATATAGATTTTTTTTTGTTTTTAGTCGATGATATTTATAAATCGATACCTAATAATGGAAACCTATTAACTCAAATATTTTATAAAATTGAAAATTTGAGTAGGTTACAGAGCTTTAAGTATGACCTATGTAGAAAACATTGTTAGCCCTCAACTGGTGGCTTAACATTCATATTATACAGGGTGAACGGTAATTACACCAACAAACTTCAGGGAAACCTACAGACGCATGTTGCTTTTATTGATTTTGAGAAGGTATTTGATCGTGTTGATAGATATTTGTTATGGAAAATAATGGAAGTACATGGCTACCCCGCAAAATTAATTTATGTGATACAAAGTTTGTATGTAATGTCTCAAAATTATAATAAATATAGGCACATAAAAGACCGAAGCTATTTTAATAAATAGAGGTGTAAGACAAAGATGTAGGTTATCACCTACCCTTTTTAATCTCGTATATATTAATGACATCATCCAAAATTTGAAAAGTATTTTAATATAGGTATAAGAATGGACCGTTTTAAAATATTAAAAGTTTTAATGTACGCTGACGATGTGGTTATTATTCAAGAAAATGAAAATAATTTGCAGTATTCTTTACATCAATTAAATCAGTTATGCCTAGAATATAATTTCAAAATATCAAAAGAAAAAACAAAAATAATGGCAGTTTGGGGAAACGATCATATAAGATAAAAAATAGTAATAGACAACAAACCTCTGGAACAAGTAACAAAATTTAATTGTTTGGGTTGTAATTTTACTGTAAACACAAAAAATGACAGAGACTTACATATGAAACTGTCGAAATTTCAAATGATATGCGGAACTATACATAAAATACTAAAGAATAAAATAAGAAGACATACTAGATTGAAGTTTTATAAAACATTGGCAGTTCCTGCATTACTTTATGGGAGCGAAACTTGGGTAATGACCAAAAATTTGCAAAGTAGAATACAAAGCGCAGAAATGAACTTCCTTAGAAGAATAAAAGGCTGCACAAGATTGGATCGGATAAGGAATGAAGATATAAGAACAGAGCTAAATATATATCCATTGGATGAGAAAATCAGAGAATATAGAGAGAAATGGTTTACACACGTGGAAAGAATGAATATATCAAGATTACGAAGAACAGCATTCAACTACAAGCCAAGAGGTTCAAGGAATGTAGGAAGGCCAGTGAAAAGATGGACAGAACAACTGTGAGATGGAGCAGGCAATTTGCCTGGTCCGTAAAGTGAAGAAGAAGAAGAACTTCAGGAACTGATTCCTGACTGGAAATGAAGGAAAAAAAGTCCCTGTAAACATGTGTCCGGAAATGAATGATGTGCATGCAACGACAACAAATCGTCCCGGCACACAGTACATAGCATAATCACATCCGCGTCACAACAGATGTTCAAAGTGGCCTCCATGGGATGTAAACCACGCGTTCACACGTCGTTTCATCGATTGCCTCACTCTTTCGCATATTCCGACCTCTCTCGGAATAGCGTCACAGGGGAAGTGGACACGACGTTGAAGGGTATGTACACCAGGAAGTTGTTCAGAATACACAATGCATTTCATATGCCCCCAGAGGTAAAAATCCAGGGAGTGTCTTGGTGATCTAGCAGACCACGCAACAGGACCTCCGCGTCCTATCCAACGTCTGGGGAAGATTTCGCTGAGGTGTCGGCGAACTGTAATGCGGGAGTGGGGTGGCACTCCATGATACATACACCACATGACCTGTCTTATTGCCAGAAGCACATTCTCAAGTAAAACGGAGAGAGAGTATTCTGTAAGTGGTCCGAGAGAATGTCATTCGTCAGTGCATTTATGAACACTTATTCATTGAACTTTATTCCTCCATTTTTAGTCAGAAATCAGTCCCTGCAGTTATTCATAGTGATGTATTCTTTTAATCTGTCTATTAATTTATGTTTCAAATTAACATACGAAATCTAGTTGTAGGGAAAATTAAAATACATATACAATTTTATTAAATTATAAAAAATCAATTATAAGTAGTAGTAGTAGGACTTTATTAGACAAAAAGTAAGATATTTACAATATTATTTACAAATATGGGTCGCATGGGTAGTAAGCCGTACGTGCTGTTGACAGTCCGTTACAATAAAGCAATAATTGGTACTAGTGTGAAGAAAAATAAACAACAAAAACAGAAATAACATTACAATTACATAAAGAAAACACAATAATAATATTACAATTAAATAATAACACAATAGCATTATACACTAAAAACATTAACATTACAATTACATAAATAAAACACAATAATATTACAATTAAGTAATAACACAATAGCATTATACACTAAAAAAACATTAACATTACAATTACATAAAGAAAACACATTAATATTACAATTAAATAATAACACAACAGCATTATACACTAATTAATTTATATATAATTGTTAATAATTAATGGTATTCAATTTTGATAACATATATTTATTCATGAATGAGTGTTGTCCTTATTTTTCGCGTTTTGTCCAGAAATTTACCGAGGTTTATCCAAATCAATTATAATGAGTTATAAGTAGATACAGTTTGCATAGAATGATCAGTTACATAATCAGAATGATCTACAGTTTCCGCTTCATTATCGTAAGTAATCTGACGAGTAATTTCCAAGTCATTGATAATTTCACGAAGTCACTCCGTGACGTCATGAATTTATCTAGAGGATTTGAAAATCAAGAGTGGCATTTGTTAGGACTATTTAACGAATAACATTAAGCTGTTTACTCACAAATCATTATTTAAATGTAGTTATTTTAAAATATTTATATATTTAATGTAAACGGCGATGTTTGAAAACAAATCAGAATTGTGTGGTTATGTTTCACTTGTTTATCCAGTGCAACTTGATCATATAATAATATTTATTGTCATCTGGCGAGGGAAACTTCAAATAGGATCGCAATATTGTAAGAATGCACCCTAGTGGAGAAAAAACGAAAAGCATCAAACTGTATATTACAACCAACATTTCATATCCATAGTAATTCTGTCCGAAGGCAGGTATTTCATTGCAATTATAGCATTTTCATGCAACGCTTTGCAACTTTACTATGGAATTATAGGTGTAGAAGCTTCCCGTTGCTTTCCACACCAGGAAGGATGATGATGATAATGATGATGGCCGGATGATTTTCGGGAACAGTTGGACCCTTAGCTTTCTGAGATTTGTCTTACTATTGACGAAAAACCTCGAAAAAACTCACTCAGGAAGCTTGATCCGACCGGGGATCGAACCCGGGCCCGCTGCGTGACAAGGCAGCACGCTACCTCGAGACCACAGCGGTGGACGTAACCAACATTATAGGTTATTAATTTATTTTCAGTAAATATTCAAACTGGATCCAAATATATTTCCTATTACTTTGAGTGCTTTAAGGCTTAAATTGCTGGGTTATTTAGGGATTATTTCGGCTATAGCTTAATTTGAAGCGCTGCCAAAACTTGTATCAGCCATTTTTTAAAATTCAAACCAGGCGGCGTTGTTGGAGAGTAACTGCAAAATAGTGCTTTGACTTGTTCGCTATATCACAAAGAGGAGCTTTCTTTATCGCAAAAGCAGGAGAAGGTTAAGATAATTCGGTAAAGAGTGAGGTGAAACACGGCTATCATTATATGTGAGGCAACATTCATTGAAACGTGATCGATTAATAACTCCAAATTGGGGCATGAGTGAAATAAATACTAAAATTACTTCCTTCCTCTGTCTATCTCTTATTTTTTCTTGTGTGGATGGTTCAATTACAGACCAGGATTTTCTGTAAGAGTTTCTCCCCTAGCCTTTGTAGAACCAACTACTCACTACAAGACAGTCGTGTTGGTTTTGGTGCACACTGGGTACTTTATTTCCCAAGAATCCGACATATATTGTAAACATCCTTATATCCGGCACATTGGGGGGCGCCTGATGGGAGATCAGTAATCCCAGTCTTTAGGAGTAAATTTAAAGTTAGAAATATATTTCAAAACATACAACATTGTGAAGCATTGTTGATATTTTGCTGAAGTGCAGCAGTAAGACTCAAATCTCGCCTTATAAGGCATAAATCGTCTAAATATGTAGAACACATAGGCTTATCTCTGAATATCTTCTTCTTGTAAGGCCATGTTTCCCTTTACAGAGATTTAGGCGCTCTTCCCCTATAGGGAAGAATTTGAATCATATTAATTTAGTTACACTTGTTTTTGTATAGCTGTCCTTTGAGTGGTCCGTGGTCAGCGTTCCGCCTCATATTGACATCTAGGAAACCAAGGTAGTACTAGGACGGGAAAATTCGGTAAATTTTGCTTAGAGGCTTTTCGTTCAGGCTTAAGGATCTTTTACGAGCCTGAAAATCTTCAGACTCCGACCCACGGCTTAAAGTCCCTCCCGGAGGACTTGGATTTTTCCGTCCTAAAACATCCATCGACCCCGGCCGGGTTTGAACCCGCGACCCTCGGGACCAGAGACAAGGAGCATAGATACTAGTCCACCGCGGCCGATTATCTCTGAATATCCATGTTAATATGCTGATGATGTAGTAATATTAGGCGATGGCGAGGAGATATTAAGGACCAACACGCACACTCTATTGAGTAACATAAATAATTTGCGACTAGTAATAAACGTCAATAAAAATAAATACATGTTCACACATAGAAATACATTGGGCATATAATAATTTAAGTGGATAGTTAATGAAAATAAGAAAAATTTTGAAGAAGTGATTGAATTAAAATACCTAGAAAAAAACAAATCAAATAGGAATGAGATGCAAAAAAAATTAAACATAGGTTCATTCCTTGAAATGCAGGTTTATGCATTACAAGGACTCTTGTCGTCCCAAATTTTCTCAAAAAATGTTAAACTGAATATATATAAAACTGTTATGCAACCAGTTACATTATATGAATGTTAAACATGGACTTCTTACTTTAAGGGAGGAGAAAATATTACGAGTATTTGAGAACAAAGTTCTCAGCAAAATTTTTGGACCAAAGATGGATGAACAGATAGGTGAATGGAGAAGACGAAATAATAACAGTGAGTTTCATGATCTTTATAGGAAACCAGATATAATGTTAACAGATAAGTCTCATAGAATGCGTTGGGCATACAGATGGCATGAATCGGGAATGAAAGAGGGAGGATGGAAACTTCTTGCATGAAAGCAGAAAGAAAACGCCCAGTTTGTAGATTAAGAATGAGGTGGGAGAATGACATTAACCATGATTTGAAGGAAGTAGATTGGAAAACATTAACTCAAATTAGGGATGTGTGGAGTACTTATGTCCGTGCAGCCATGAACCTATGGGTTCGATAATGCCAGTGAGTTAGTGAGTTATGGATTGACTCTCTTGTTATCCCAAATTCTCTGAAAAATGTTATATGTGTGTGTATGTGTGTGTGTGATATGAAAAGAAAAATGAATGCTTGAGTCGGGATTTGAACCCGAGTCTCTAAACTATGTACGTTTAGCGCCCTAACGACCTGAGCTACCCAAGTATTCCAACACAAACATACATTTTTGTTATATGTATCGTATTCTCAATTCACACAAGAGGTAGCGGAAAATCGTTCCACCTCTTGTGTGAACTGAGAATACTACATATATACGAAAAACTGTATGTTTGTATTGGAATACGTGGGTAGCTCAGGTCGTCAGAGCGCTAAACGTACACAGTTTAGAGTCTCGGATTCAAATCCCGACTCAAGCATTCATTTTTCTTTTCATATCATATTTGCCTTCATTGCCAAATGTAAAACAATATTGTTATAACATCTATATATATAAAGTGACCCCACTACAGGCCTCAGGAGGCCCTTGGGGTAGTAGGAGGTTAAGGCTCCCACTTTTTTATAGACAATCGGCACTTTTATGTCAGCCGGGTTGTTAGCCCTGAGTGACGGCCGCCTTTACCCCCAGAACAAGGGTCTGGTACTCATTCCGTTAGAGGCTGAGTCGACCCCAGGGTCATAGTGCCGCCAGAGGGTTTGGGCCAGTTAAAAAAAAAAAATATATATATATATATATATCCATCCATAGTAATTCTGCCCGAAGGCAGGTCCTTTACTACAATCATAACATTTTCATGCTATGCTTGCAGCTTTACTAGGGAATTGTGTAGGTGTGGTGGCTTCCCGTTGCTTTCCACACCGGTGAAGGATGATGATGATAATGATAATGGTAAGGATGATAATGATAAGGATGATGGCCATATGATTTCGGGGACCGTTTGAGCCTTAAAGTTTTCCTGACATTTGTCTTACAGGTGAGGAAAAACCCCGATAAAAACCTCACCCAGAAAACTGTCCCGACCGGGGATCGAACCCGGGCCCGCTGCGTGACAAGGCAGCACGCTACCTCGAGACCACAGCGGTGGACTATATATATATAGTGTGTAACTGCAATTCGTCTAGTTACACTATATTATATGGTAACATAATTTAAAAGGAGATAAAATATTACCAATATTTGAGAATAAATTGCTTCAGAAAACTTTAGATCAAAGTGTTACAAACAGACAGATGAATATAGATATCTGTTATTAGGTACTTCACGTCTTACATGAATGGTATGGGACACATGACACGGGAAGGAAATGAAAGAAGGGCACGACTGAAATTTCTAGAAGTAAAGCAAGAAGGAAAGTGCCCAGTAGGTAGATCAAGATTGAGGTGAATTAATAACATTAATCAAGTTTTGAGCGAGGAAAATTATATGGAGAACGAATGGAAAATTATAGCTCGGGTTAGAGATGTATGGAGAGCATACGTCCAAATGGCTTTGAACACCTTGATTTAATAGCACCTGTGAATTATATGTGGGACTTATTACTATAGAACGAGAATAAACATATCGTATATTGAAATGGATACATTTTTCAAAGGTAAATAGCAATGAAATTGAATATATACAATGGAAAATTAATTTTAAAATATTAATTGCGAATAATGAAATGCGAATTTTAAATATTTGCATAATATAATTAGCGTTTTAGGCTACGAAATGCAAAATAGTTTTTTTAACTATAAATATAATAATAATATGGAAACGTTAAAAAGTAACCACAAAACCACAAACCCAACATGAATGTGAAATACCCGCCATTTGCATTCAATTAAGATTATAACAACAGTAAAGGGTGTACAAAAATGTTCATTCCTAGCGATATTTCTCATATCCAACGCCATCACGCTATCATTACGACATTTTTGGTATTCTCTCTGGTATTGCCGTAATTGTAACTTGGAAAACGAATTTACGCTGTCACGATGATGATGATGATGATGATAATAATAATAATAATAATAATAATAATAATAATAAATAATAATGTTTAAAAAATAAAATTAGAAAAGAAACCAAGATAAAAATGTATAATGTTATGGCGGTTTCCACAATATTGTACGGATGTGAAACTTGGGCTCAATGAAAAAACAGAAGGATAGAATACAGACGGCGGAGATGAGGTTCCTAAGACAAGTAAAAGGATGTACAAGACTTGATAGAATAAGAAATGCGGATATAAGAGAAGAATTGAAAGTACAGCCTTTTTTGGATAAGGTCACGATTTACAGACAGAAATGGATTGATCATATGGGTGGAATGAGTAAGGAGAGATATCCATTGTTAGCAAGAAATTATCAAGCAAGAGACGTTTGGGTTGATGAATTATGAAGTCGGAACGGGCAATTGCCTAATCCCTGGAGTGATGATGATGATAATGATAATGATGTTTTATTTATTCTGGCAGAGTTAAGGCCATAAGGCCTTCTAATCCATTCAACCAGCACAAATACAAATAAATATTTGACAAATATAGATATACACTATACTAATTATAAACAGTTAAAGATACATTAAATGTAGCAATGTAAAATTTCATGTACAAACAAGATTTTATACGATAATAACAATAATAATACTTACGATAATAATAATAATAATAATAATAATATAATAATATAATAATGATAATTATAATAATTATATATGATAGTTGACGATGATGGTAATGATGCGTCAGGAGAGGCCTTAATTCTAAACTTAATCTATAGAGGTAAATATGATAATGATGGCAATGATGGTCATATGATGTTCGGGGACCATTTGGGACTTAAAATTTCCTGACATTTGGCTGATAGGGAGGAAAAACACCGAAAAAATCCTCGTCGAAGAAACTTAACCCGACCGAGGATCGAACTCGGACCCACTGCGTGACAAAGCAGCACGCTACCTCGAGATCACAGCAGAAGACTTGTATGACGATATTAGAATGTTCATAACTTGGACAGATAACATCACCATCAGTGCATGAATTATACAGAGTGTTCTGACATACGAATAAAACATTTAACTTTGAGATGGATAGAATGCTTGGAAATGCATATTTCCAACTTACAAGCAAATCCAACTTACAGCTGACTCCTACTACCTAAAAAGTCTCCTAGGGCCTGTAATGAGATCACTTTACCTTTACACGATTAAGCCTATTGAAATACTTTGGCAGGATCTTTCCTTACGTTTAAGAAAATAATGTAAGTTTAGTGCATATTTATACAAATCAGCTATGCAACACATGCAAAAAAATTGACATCCTCCGGTAACGCCTAAGAGATTTTATTATTTTCTGAACATTGTTATTTATTTATTTATTTAGCCAGGTAGAGTTAAGGCTATGTGGACATGCTTCCAATCACCAGGACAACAAATGTTACATTAGAATACAGCAATCACAATTAACTCTAATGTTAAATACTAAATGATAATTTGACCCATAAAATAATACAGGCCTATATAAGAGTAAGATCGATAACATAATAATGTTAATGAAACTTAAAATTAAAAATGAAACTAATAAAATATACACATGCAAGATAAATTTAATGTTTCGATAGATAATCTCTATCCAATTTACATGAACAAAAATACATATATAACGAAATTTGATATATAGTACACTATTTTGTCGGCTATAAAATATTTTAAACATATACTTAAAATGTATTGACTTCAAGGCTTTCACGGCCGGAGTTGCTATGATGATCTTGAATATTATTTCCGCGCTGTAGGCCGTGGTCTCGAGGCTTGAATTTCCCCGACGTTTCGCCAGAGACTGCATCTGGCATCCTTGATATCAGGCTTGCCGCCGCCGGGCCGAAAGCTCTTGAGGATGCCAGATGCAGTCTCTGGCGAAACGTCGGGGAACTTCAAGCCTCGAGACCACGGCCTCACAGCCCGGAAATCTTCTTCAAGATCATATACTTAAAACAATTGTCAATTTGAATTTTATTTTTATAAAACAAATTATTAATTGCTAAAAGAATACTATCAATGAGGTATAGAAGTTTGTTATTATTATTGAATTTATTTATTTATTTTTGAACGATGTTATAGTTTGACCGTCTCTGATATAGGGCGGAAGAGAATTGTAAGTTCTGGCAAATGAAGCTGTAAACGAGAGAGAGAGTAATAGGCCTACACTGTGTGGTGAGGAGGGATATAATGGACAATACGCTGAAGAGATCGAGTGTTTAAATTATGTGTATCGGAGGGCCTAATGAAGCGGCGTGATAAGTAATTAGGCGATGTTGTGTATAGTATTTTATAGATAAGAAATAAGAAAATGGCAGTTCTACTATCTTGTAGACGAAGTCAGATAATTGTTCCAGGGACGGTGTAACATGATCAAATTTGCGAAGACCACAAATAAAATGTGAACAAGTATTATCAATACATTGAAGTCTTTGAGTGAAAATAGTATTCAAGTCAGTATTAAGGGTATTAAAACAATCAATATTTCGCAATACTGAGGCTTAAATGAGGCGGTTAGAACCAAAGTGATTTTAAAAAAATGAGTTTGGCACTTAGTTGCAATCTTGAGGCAGAATGTTATTTAGGGATATAAGTGTGTGAGTTAGGGGTAGATAAAGAATGATTGTTATAACTTTCAATAACACTGATCAACATTATTTTTTGTCTCATGAATACCATGAGTTGTACTTAATGCAGTTTTTAATCGTGTTTTTAAATATGTATTCGGAATTTCTCCATCACCCACAGCTTTTTTTATTTCACTTTCAATTAATGGATTTAAATAATTATTTTTTTAATAAACGTTTTTTCGTCCATTTGTCCATTGTGAAATAAATTCAAATGAGCTACGCAAATGGTTTCAGCTATGAAAAAAGAGATATCAAGGCAAATGGAATCCTAATATGCTGGCCGATTATTATTGGAGCATCAAGAGGTATGCTCCACAGGCGAAATATAGCAGAAAATCGTAATTTTTTACTTCCTAGGTGAGTCCGAATGTTCGAATATTGTGTAATTACGAATGTAGAAAATATTCAAGTGTTTGAAATTAAAAATGCCTGTCTCTTGGACACCTTGCGTGATGGAGTAAAACGGATATCATATTTGAATTAAGGAGAAAAAAATAATACCAGAATCACATTTTTTTCTTTCTGAGACAAAAAAAAAGTTTCATTTTTGTTGATCAGTGTTATTTATTATTTGCTTATACAACTTCAACTGTAAACATTTCCTTTCTCAATACTGCAAAACTTGGATTCACACCAATTTGCTTCTAACCGCATGAAATATACTTTGTGCTTTACATTCTGATGGTATCAATCCCATCAATTAATTTATCAATTATAGTAATCAGATTTACTAATAATTATATTGTAACCACAAACTAAAATCAATAATAACTGAAAATTAATAGTATAATAAGTTTCGTAATTGCCAATTTCAACTATTATATGTAATAACCCCTAACTGGCTGCTTAATTGTAATTAGTGTTATAATTTGATTAATTGGTTATTATCCAAAACTGTTGTTGATTATCTCAAAAGAGATTACGTACACAATGAACTACATGTACTCAATTGTTCTGAGCTCAATGAGATATATTAAGAAAAGTTAAGTATTGTATTACGAGGATCAATTCAGAAATAATGAGATAATATATTACGATGCGAGGTTCGGAAGTGGTTTTTTTACAGAATCGAGGAAAATGTTTAAAAACCGAGAGATAGCAAGGTTTTTAACTTCACAAACGTGCGTTGTACATTTTGTTTTGCGCGATGGTGTTTTCAAAATAATAAATAATAGTAAAATAATGACATATTTGTTGAAAATATTTGCGTTCATTATAAACAATTGACTAACGTTTAACAGTGTGGGCAATGTTTATTAGTTGAAAATACAGGAGGCCTTGAGAACAATTATTATTATAGATAACATGGCCGCAAGTACGTATTTATTGTTTTAAATTGTTTCAAATAAAGTTCAGTTCATTTAGAATGCAGTAATTTGTTTCGTATAATGTATATTAGCACTAGCTTTTGGATATTTTCTATATATACATTGTACGTAGTATACATAGAGGGCAGTGGTTTTACTTCCCGCACGTGGGTATAAATGTATTATTACAGAATAGTTATTTAGGTTGGCAACCCCGAAATGTAGGAAGTTAAACTTTCAATCATGGTCGCCATTGCTTGTAAGTACGACAGAACGCACTATCGCGCACAAAATATTCTTTTAGACATATCTTTCTTTCTGTCTTTCTTTCTTTCTTTGAGATTATCTGTTCACAATCCTTCAGTAGAGTCTCCATGCTTCTCAATACTGATTCCAAATGTTTGGAAAGCATTATTATTATTCCATCCAAGAAAGAATTTTTATTAAAATATCGAATATCTCTCCATTCAATTGTCTATTTAGTTCCATTTATCTCTTTCAATCCCCATTTGTGATACATGTCCTGCACATCGCAGTATACGAGACTTAAGCGTTCTTAATAGATCTGGTTTTCCAAAAAGATCATGTAACCCACTGTTAATTAGTATGTCTCTCTTCAAGTTCAAAACTTTTCCTAAGAACTTTATTCTCAAATGCTGATAATATTTTCTGCTATCTTGAAATAAGAGAAACATGGACTCTTATTTTAAGAGAGGAAAGAAGATTAAGAGCATTTGAGAGTAAAATTCTTAGGAATTTTTTTGGACCAAAGAGAGATGAACAGACAAGTGAAATGAGAAGACTATGTAATAGTGAACTACATGGTCTTTATAGGAAGCCACATATAATGAGAACAGTTAAGTCTCGTAGACTGCGATGGGCAGGACATGTGACACGAATAGGGAATGAAATACGTGCATGGAAGCTTCTTGTAGGAAAAACCAGAGGGAAAACGCCCAGTTGGAAGACCAATAATGAGGTGGGAGAATAACATTAACTATGATTTGAGGGAAACAGATTATACAGGGAATGATTGGAAAACATTAGCTCAGGGTTGGAATATATGGAGAGCTTATGTCCGGGCGGCCATGAACCTACAGGTTCGATAGTGCCAGTGAGTTAGTTAGTTATCTTGATATAAGAATCCTTTTTGTGTATCCATATAATACAGGATGTCTCTAAAGTCACTATTCATTTCCATGATAACACTACCACTTTTTTTTTCTTTGGATACTCTGTTAGCTTACTGCATTAATCGAATAACGGGTTGCCATTTTCTGTGTACGGTTAGCGGACTGTCATATGAAGACGTCAGAACCGGATTTACCCATAGAGTCCATAAACCTGCCCCAAAAATGTGCTTGTAAACCAATTTTAGAGTAGCGGCAGTGTGCGTCATGAGATGACCACGCACATCGGCAGAAAGAGTGCAGCAGGTTCAAAATGCGAAGAAGTCAATGACAGATAACATTTACCTCGATGTGTTAAGTGTTCCTGGAATCACAGTTTAAAGAAGATGACATAGTTGTGTTTCAGCAAGATGGTGCACCTCCACATTTTGTACACATTTTCCATGGAGTACCTGAAGAGATTTTTTCCAGGAAGACGGATAGGAAGAGGCTGTGGGCTTTCCGTTCACCGGACCTGAACCTCTTAGACTTTTCTTTTACATGGGGGTACATCAAGTCCAATGTGTACATTATAAAAGTAAATTGTCTGCCTGATTTACGGAATCGTATCAGAGAAACAGCAGGCCTTATTACGGTTCGAATCTTAAAGTATAAATTTCATTTCACTACTGATAGATGGAGCACGTATTTTGACCTAGATGGCGATAATGTAAGAAAGGCAGTAGAATATGTGTACAAATTCACAATATCATTGATTTTTCAATCACCGCCTTCCTTCATTGAAATGGATAGTGACTTTAGAGTCCATCTGTATAACCGAAAGAAACATTGTTGTTATGTATTTTCAGTTTAACATTGTTTTAAAGAGTTGTGCTGTAATGCATAACAGCGTGAAGTTACAGAATTCATTCTATATATTTAAATTATTTGTGTACTTCATTTCTTCTTCTTCTTATTTTTTCTTCTTCTTCTTCTTCCTCTACGCATGAAAGCTGGTAACTTGTTGCGTGTTCATTCACTTCAGGTCCGGGTATGGTAACGTTCTTCCATCGTAGTAGTGGTTTTCCTAAAGGCCTTTTCTGCTGAGATGACCAGTCACGACCTTTCTTCACTAATCTATGGTTCTCCATTCTATCTATGTGATAGTTCCAACTTATTCTTCTAATCATTTATCCAGAGGTTTTATAGCTTTAATTTCACATTCCTTCAGTGATTTTCCTACGATTTTCTTTAAAACTTTCATTTCGGTTGTTTTATTAATTGCGTTTTTTACACGCTTTATATTAGGTTGACCTGTATCTGTCTATGTAACGGAATCTTTCAACACGATTTTCATCCACATAAAACATTAGATCGACTTGAAACTTTGTATACTTGTAAAGAACTAATGAAAATACAATAATGTCATAAATATTTTCTAAGAACCTGGCCAGGATCATCAGTATATCAAAAAAATAAAGACCGGTATAATAGGTTGCGGACTTATAGATTTTTAGTCCATCGTTGTAAGAAACTAATATTATATCCTCTGGTAGCTCAGTTGGTAGAGCGGTGGACTGTAGTGGCATATAATTTCAATTTTTCATAGGTCGCTGGTTCAAATCCGGCCCGGAGGATTTTTTTAGAACAAAAATTTCGTGAGCAATTAAATTTTCATGTGATTCCGGTTTATGACAATCAATTAAACTAAAAATTAAAAAAATAAATAATAGTTTATAGAACTAAAACAACACGCTTTATTAGAAAACCGAACTAAAAAATGAAAAATAATTTTCATTTCCAACACGCTTGGGATAAAATTAAAGTGGTTAACAAAAAATCATCTCCAAAACATCTAGAATAAAACTAGTTATCTACAAAAAATACAATTTTACTATCAAAAGCGTTGGGTGTTTTTTTATGGTTTTTACGTTTTCTTCTTAGAGACTTTACTTTTACCAATATCTGTTTATTGTCAAATATATTAACTGATATAGAGCACCCGATGCTTTTGATGGTAAAATTATTTTTTTTTGTAGATAACTCTAGTTTTATTCTAGATGTGTTGTATATGATTCTTTTGTTGACCACTTTAATTGTATCCCAAGCGTGTTGGGAATTAAAATTATTTTTCATTTTTTAGTTCGGTTTTCTAATAAAGCGTGTTGTTTTAGTTTTTTAAACTATTATTTATTTAGTTTCTTTTTGGTATTAATTTGTGATTATAGTTAGTTTTCTTAGTGTTAGAATTCAACCACTTCTTCAAAATTGCCTTCAGTGACTAAGTATTAGATTTAATCATTGAAGTCATATTAAGGTAAAATTTAATTCCTATCCGCAGGTCTGAATACCTTGAGAGTATTATAATCTTCCAAAGGAGAATAAACTTAGCTTAGCAACAAGTGACTTAACTGCGCTTGATCCCTCTTCCTCACGTAACTTGAAATTTGATGAAGTATGCTATATTTATATGGCTGCAAACTGGAACTATATGCACAACTTGGTAAACCATGAAAACGTGAAAGGAACTTTTACTAAAAGTTCAATAAGCTCTTACCTTGGTGAGGATTCTCTCAAGATTCGCTTGTGAGGGGTCTTGATACTCTCCCTCTACTTAAATCCTAGCAACATTTTGATCCTTCACGATTACGCTCCAAGTAATATCAGCCAACTTGGAAGTAAAGGATTATGTTTGAGAAAACATTCAAAAACCAAATCTCATCATCCCAGTCACATTTACGACTTTTGGATAACTTCTTATAAGACTTGGATCATCTTGAGAAATCCAAAGTAATGGAAAAGTGATTTATTTTCCATCAGCTTTCGGTAAAGAGCCAAAATGCATTATCATATAGTTTAAAATATTTTAAATCTGATATGAAACCTGTTTCGCTAGATACATGTTCTGTAATAAACACGGAAATACGCACATAACAACTACAGTGAATCTAAATGTAAAAACAATCATACAATTAAACATTTTTTTACTAACATTTCAAAATGATTCCAGTCGATGAACTAAATTTGTATGAACTAAAAAGTAAAGTAAAGTGATCCCACAACAGGCCTGGAGGCCCTTGGGGTAGTAGGAGGTTAAGGCTCCCACTTTTTCTAGACAATCGGCACTTTATGTCAGCCGGGATGTCAGCCCTGCGTGACGGCCGCCTTTACCCCCAGAACAAGCATCTGGTACTCATTTCCGTTAGAGGCTGAGTCGACCCCAGGGCCATAGTGCCGCCAGAGGGTTTGGGTCAGTTTAAAAATCCTGACCCCAACGGGACTTGTAGCTACGGGCGTGCCCCCTATATTTTTAAAAATAATTTCCCTGATATGTTTAACATAATTCTCCCATACGTCCAGCGTGCGGACACGGGTCTTCCCTAGTGGAAGTTTCTTAACCAAGCTAGTTTAGCTAAGCTTATTTACCTACAAATGTCAACGAGTGGCATGTGATTGGCACATCGCTTCAAAAAAACACCTGAAAACAACTTAGATATTACTTGGATGAATGAAGAACGGTTAAATTTTGCACAGTGGCCTTTTTATTCAGGCTTTCATAATCTTATAATATCAAAAATTTATTTATTATTTAGGTCTATTTCCTCTAAAAATAAACTTAACTTCAAATGATAATAGTATTAACAATACACATAGTGATAAATTCTCTGTAAACAATAAATTATGCTGATCCTACTTTTTAGCAAATACATTATTCTTATAAACATAAGTAGAGAAATAATAATAATAATAATAATAATAATAATAATAATAATAATAATAATAATATTAATAATAATAATATTTGCTTGATTATGCTTTCTGTCGTACTTACAGGAATGGCGATCATGATTGAAATGATTTCCTAAATTTCGAGGTTGCCAACCTATAAATAACTAGTAGTAGTAGTAGGACTTTATTAGACAAAAAGTAAGATATTTACAATATTATTTACAAATATGGGTCGCACGGGCAGTAAGCCGTAGGTGCTGTTGACAGTCCGTTACAATAAAGTAATAATTGGTACTAGTGTAAAGAAAAACAAACAACAAAAACAGCAATAACATTACAATTACATAAAGAAAACACAATAATAATATTACAATTAAATGATAACACAATAGCATTATACACTAAAAAACATTAACATTACAATTACATAAAGAAAACACAATAATATTACAATTAAGTAATAACACAATAGCATTATACACTAAAACTAGCTGTCGAGAAGAGCGGACGTGTTTTTGTTAGAGTGGTTGAAGTGTGCAGGGGACAAAGCATTATGGAAGAAGTTAGAAAGCTGATTGAAACATTGTCAACTGAAGTGAAAGAGGGGTTTGAAAAGTGCAACGTGGGTGAAAAAATTCGTGATATTGAGACGAACATGCATCGGATGGAGGACAGATTGAAATGGCTGGAATCTAAATTAGACTATCTCGAAAACCAGAGTCCCCGTAATAATATTGTGATATATGGTGTGCATGAAGAAGACAGGGAGAGCTGGGAGGAAACTGAACATATAGTTAAAAGAGTAGTGGCGCAAATCGGGATTGATTTGGTGGACAGTGATATTGAAAGAGCGCACAGAGTAGGTCGTTGGAATAGTGGAAAGAGACCGATTGTATGCAAATTATCACACTACAAAATAAAATGTTGGATCCTTAGAGACAGTAAATATCTTAAAGGGACCGGTATCAATATTGCCGAAGACTTTAGTGAGAAGGTGCGCCGCGAAAGGGACTTTCTTAAGCGACACATGCTCGAGGCGAGGAGGCAGGGCTGCCATGCAATCATGCAATTTAATAAATTGATTATAAATGGACGAATCTGGAGCAGGGAACAACTACAAAATATGGACAACTCTGAAAATGAATTTGAAGAGGTCATTGACAGCGAGTCCCCAAAACCTACAGGGGACGCTTCAACAGCAGGTGGTCTCCTTACAGCAGAGGAGGGAGAAAATTCTACACGAGAGAAAGAGAGAGGGAGCACTACGATACTAACTCCCAGGAATCCAGTAAACATACAGCACAAAACGGCCGAACGCAAAAAGCATACCCCACCTCTAAGAGGTGAACGACCGGCGGACACAAGAACTCCAACAAGAAAATCACTAAGACTTCTGAATTTACCCGCAGAAAAGGAACTATTGAGAGGGGGAAGTTCGAAAAATACAGGTAAGACTAATGACAAGGGAACACAATAGGGTTTGTTGACAGTCGGTTCATGGAATATCGAAGGGTTAAAACAAAAACTTTCAATGGACAGATGTGTAGAGTTTATTGAGACTTTTGATATATTAGCTCTAGGAGAAACATGGTTAAAAGCTAATGAATGCGTAAATCTATGTAATATGAGAGGATATTTTAAGGGTAATGAAAATAGAGGGAAGAGAGGTAGATATCCAGGCGGTGTTGCCATTTTATATAAAGCTAACTTAGACCCATATATTAAAAAGGTAAATATTACTTTAAAAGAGGCAATTTGTATATATTACCATACAGGAAGAGCAGAAATGTGTCTGTTGTCTATTTACCGCCAACCACTAAATTCCAGGTATGCCAATCCAAATTTTTTCGTTGAATTGTCTGACTCGTTGGCAGAAATAAAAGATAGGTTTCCGGAAGCGGGAATAATAATTTTAGGGGACTTTAACTGTAGGATTGGGGAGGAAAATATCACTATAAAATCGGATGATAATGAAACACGAGGTGAGGGTAGGAGAAGCAAAGATAAGATTATAAATTCAGAAGGAAACCAATTGTTAGCTTTTTGCGATGCATTTGAACTTGAAATTCTGAATGGGAAATATGGGGAAGATAAAAATGGAGAACTGACATTTATTAATAAAAATGGAGGTAGCGTAATCGATTATTCAATATGCACACAAGACATGATTCCAGTCCTAAGTAATTTCTGTATAGTTTCCAGAATCGAATCACACCACTTCCCAAACAAACTTATTTTAAATATGAAAGGTATTAGTGAGACAGTTAATGATGAGGTGGCAACAATATTGCGGCCAATTACACGTTTCAGGTGGATCGAGGATCTGAGAGAAGAATTTATCAGGAGTTTGGAAACGCTAATACAGGATCTGCAATTAAATGATCTTAGCGGGGAGGAAATTATTAAAACTTTGACAGAATGTTTTCAAAAAGCAGGGGAAAAATTCAAGGTTAAATACGCAATGAACCAGAAGGACAAAGGGTGGTACAATAATGCATGTAGAAAGAAGAAGAAATTTGTCGAAAGTAGTCTTTTAAAGTTTAGAAAAGAAAGCACAGATGAAAGCAGAAAAAATTATGCGCAAGAGAGAAAGGAATATAAAGAATTATTGGCAGAAAAACAAAACTAGCATGGCAAAATAAGAAATCCGAAGAAATGAGAGTCGCGACTGAAAGTGGGAACATTGCGGACATATGGAAAGCGATAAGGGAACTCAAAGTAAAGTCCATAAATCGGACAAGAATAACGCCCGGGGAATGGAGAAGTTACTTTGATAGGGTGCTGGGAAATGAGAGGTTAAGATATAATCAAGGAAATATAGTTGAGATCCCTGACCCAATTCATATTCAATTACTGGATCAGGATATTTCGAAAAATGAAGTGGTTTCTTCCATTAAATGTTTAAAGAATGGTAAAGCACCTGGAATTGATGGAATACCAGGGGAATTCTTGAAAAATATGATATCATCCAATAAATTATTAGACGTTTTGAAAACTGCGTTCAACAAACTTTTTAATGGAGGAGATTATCCGGAAGCCTGGGCGACAGGTGTCATCCAACCGCTATACAAAGGGAAAGGTGGGGCACAGATACCAGAAAGTTACAGGGGAATTTGTCTCTTGTCAGTGTTCGGAAAAATATATTGTAAAGTACTTTACGAACGAATAAGACAATGGGCTAAAGAGAACAATAGGCTCTCAAAATATCAGGCAGGTTTTAGAGAAGGGTACTCCACGGTGGACAACGTATTTGTTCTGAGAACATTAATTGATGACAATCTGAAAATGAAGGGGGGTAAATTATTTTGTGCATTCATTGATTTTAAGATGGCATTTGATACTGTGGACCGAAGCGCACTTTGGGAAAAATTAAATCGGAAAGGATTGTCTCATAAAATGATACATGCTTTAATGTCAATTTATAAATATGTTAAATTTTGTATAAAAGTAGACCAAGGGCACATTACAGAGAGCAGTGAAGCCAATCGGGGAGTGAGACAAGGTTGCATTTTATCACCAATGCTATTTAATCTATTCGTTGATGATATTGTAGACGTAATGCTAGAAGGAGAAATTGAGGCTCCGGAGATAGGAAATGTTAGAATCCCAGTCCTGTTGTATGCAGATGATTTAATTATCTGTTCCAAGACAATCAAGGGATTGCAAAGAGGTCTTGACCTACTGGAAATATACTGTAGGAATTGGGGATTGACTGTAAATGTTAGTAAGACAAAAACAATGACCTTTAAAAATGGGACGGTTTATGGTAGAGCAGAGGAATGGAAATACAGAGATCAAGTACTTCAAAACGTGAAACATTTTGAATATCTTGGTACGACGTTGAAAATGAACGGAAAGTGGAAAAAACATATTGATATAGCATTATTTAAAGGGAGGGGACAACTTAACAGTGTACTCGGTATTCTGGGTCGAGTGCCTGATATTCCAGTCAGCACATTAGAAAAAATGTATGGAGCGATGGTCAGGCCAGTAATGCACTATGGTAGTGAGATTTGGGGTTTCCAAAGAACGGAAATACTAAATAAGGTATATACGCATTTTCTAAAGTATATTACAGGACTTAGTAAGGCCGTTTCTAACTGTGGAATTTTATATGAATTCGGGTCATTCCAGGACGACATTAACTGTAAAATTCGTGTACTCAAATACTGGTTGCGAGTAATCCAAGGTGAACAAACAATGCTTAGAGCAATTTGTTACGACCACCAAATTAAAAACATAGATGTTAAATTTTGGGCAGACGAGGTTAGGAGAGAACTCCAAAAGATTGGGATGGGCTGGATATGGGAAAAAGGGACTGAAAATCGCAAGAACGTGTGGAGAAAAATAAGGAGGAGGTACTTAGATATAAACCAACAAGATACTTTCGCCGAATGTACAGGAAAACGCTCACTGTGTTTACAAAGAGACCTAAAACACGTCTGGGGAAAAGAATCGTATATACTCAACCTAGGATTTAAGGAGAGATCAGGGCTTGCTTGGTTTAGGCTAGGGGCATGGAAATTTCTAAAAATTAGCGACGATCACGATATGCGAATATGTCCAATGTGCGGGAACTTTGAAGATGAGATACATATATTAGGAAAATGTAATGATTTAGAATATTGGAGACGTCAGTTATTACCGGAAAGATTTCTAAATTCAAATCGGGAAAGATTGGCATGCTATGAGTTATTGGTAAATCCAGAAAATTGGATAAACCTCGGTAAATTTCTGGACAAAACGCGAAAAATAAGGACAACACTCATTCATGAATAAATATATGTTATCAAAATGCAATACCATTAATTATTAACAATTATATATAAATTAATTAGTGTATAATGCTATTGTGTTATTATTTAATTGTAATATTAATGTGTTTTCTTTATGTAATTGTAATGTTAATGTTTTTTTAGTGTATAATGCTATTGTGTTATTATTTAATTGTAATATTATTGTGTTTTCTTTATGTAATTGTAATGTTAATGTTTTTAGTGTATAATGCTATTGTGTTATTATTTAATTGTAATATTATTATTGTGTTTTCTTTATGTAATTGTAATGTTATTGCTGTTTTTGTTGTTTATTTTTCTTTACACTAGTACCAATTATTACTTTATTGTAACGGACTGTCAACAGCACGTACGGCTTACTGCCCGTGCGACCCATATTTGTAAATAATATTGTAAATATCTTACTTTTTGTCTAATAGAGTCCTACTACTACTACTAAAAAAAACATTAACATTACAATTACATAAAGAAAACACATTAATATTACAATTAAATAATAACACAATAGCATTATACACTAATTAATTTATATATAACTGTTAATAATTAATGGTATTGCATTTTGATAACATATATTTATTCATGAATGAGTGTTGTCCTTATTTTTCGCGTTTTGTCCAGAAATTTACCGAGGTTTATCCAATTTTCTGGAGTTACCAATAACTCGTAGCATGCCAATCTTTCCCGATTTGAATTTAGAAATCTTTCCGGTAATAACTGACGTCTCCAACATTCTAAATCATTACATTTTCCTAATATATGTATATCATCTTCAAAGTTCCCGCACATTGGACATATTCGCATATCGTGATCGTCGCTAATTTTTAGAAATTTCAATGCCTCTAGCCTAAACCAAGCAAGCCCTGATCTCTCCTTAAATCCTAGGTTGAGTATATATGATTCTTTTCCCCAGACGTGTTTTAGGTCTCTTTGTAAACACAGTGAGCGTTTTCCTGTACATGCGGCGAAAGTATCTTGTTGGTTTATATCTAAGTACCTCCTCCTTATTTTTCTCCACACGTTCTTGCGATTTTCAGTCCCTTTTTCCCATATCTAGCGCATCCCAATCTTTTGGAGTTCTCTCCTAACCACGTCTGCCCAAAATTTAACATCTATGTTTTTAATTTGGTGGTCGTGACAAATTGCTCTAAGCATTGTTTGTTCACCTTGGATTACTCGCAACCAGTATTTGAGTACACGAATTTTACTGTTAATGTCGTCCTGGAATGACCCGAATTCATATAAAATTCCACGGTTAGAAACGGCCTTACTGAGTCCTGTAATATACTTTAGAAAATGCGTATATACCTTATTTAGTATTTCCGTTCTTTGGAAACCCCAAATCTCACTACCATATTGCATTACTGGCCTGACCATAGCTCCATACATTTTTTCTAATGTGCTGACTGGAATATCAGGCACTCGACCCAGAATACCGAGTACACTGTTAAGTTGTCCCCTCCCTTTAAATAATGCTATATCAAATATATTAGATTACTTTAGGATTCGCTTGTTTGTTCTCGTGCTTATGTGATAAATTGGGTACACTGTCTGAGAAATGACTGATACATATTTTGCATTGTAAATATGATTATTTCAGGTTGGTTTGAACTCAATTTTTCACTTTCATTTAGGCATTTTCACTTTTGGGGGGGGGAGAAATAAACTTATACATTTCTGTCAGGTAATTCTCATACTACAACAATATATTGTGTCATCTTAAATGAATTATGGGAAATAACAATATGAGGTTTTTAAAGTTAATATCTAATAAATAATGAGTTCTAACTACTCACTCTGTGATCTTCAAGCATGGCACATGAGTTTCAAGTGACATCCTTCTCCTCTTCAGTCATCTTTATGTTAAGTTGTAAAGATGGCCGAAGATGAGAGGGATGCTTCTTGAAATTGCAGTGCCATTGACGATATTATTATTAATGTAACACTTCTCATTGAAGGATAAATTATACTTGAAGAGAAAAAATTTTCCATGGTATCTTTACCTTGTCGTGGTGGAGTGGCTTGCGTGCTTAAATGATCCTGAGAGCTATGCCGGCGGTAGCATTGCTGCCGATAGGGTTACCCATGCCGGACTGGTCGAAGGTGATAAGCCAGACGAAAAAAGTAACTTGGGCGAAAGAGTGACGATCTTTCACCGTAAAAATACAACCGTCAAGAAATGCGGACATGGGTTCATCTGGGGTAAAATTTTCCAGAGGTCAAATAGTCCCCCATTCGGTTCTCCTGGCGGGGACTACTTCAGGGAACCCATGCCAAAGGCTCAAACACAGGGACATGTTCCTAGGAACATGGAATGTTAGGACTTTATACAATTACAAGTATTTGAGAATGAAGTACTTAGGAAAATTTTTGGACCAAAGAGAGATGAACAGACAGGTGAATGGAGAAGACTACACAACAATGAACTACATGGTCTTGATAGGAAGCCAGATATAATAAGAACAGTTAAGTCTCGTGCGATGGGCAGGACATGTTGCACGTATGGGGAATGAAAGACGTGCCTGGAAACTTCTTGTAGGAAAGCCAGAAGGAAAACGCCCAGTTGGTAGACCAAGAATGAGGTGGGAGAACAACATTAACTATGATTTGAGGGAAGTAGATTATACAGGGAATGATTGGAAAGCATTAGCTCAGGATAGGGATGTATGGAGAGCTTATGTCCGCGCGGCCATGAACCTACGGGTTCGATAGTGCCAGTGAGTAAGTAAGTAAGTAAGTATATGTTTTTTCCACTTTCCGTTCATTTTCAACGTCGTACCAAGATATTCAAAATGTTTCACGTTTTGAAGTACTTGATCTCTGTATTTCCATTCCTCTGCTCTACCATAAACCGTCCCATTTTTAAAGGTCATTGTTTTTGTCTTACTAACATTTACAATAACTATACTGTAATATTGCAAATTACTATCTAGGACGGGAAGTAAAAACACTGCTCTTTACGTATACTACGTACAATGAATATAAAAAATATATCCAAAAAGTAGCGTTAATATCTTCTAAAATTGTATGATATCATATCCACAATTCGTTTTGAGACTCACAGTGGCCAACATGAGGAAGTTGACTGTGAAAAGAAAGCCATATATGAGCCAACAATTGGTTATTACAAAGATAAATACCAACCAGATAGTATAACTGTCACAGGATTGATGATCGGGGCAAGAGGTACTATACCAGGATTCTTAGTTAATTTTGGAATTCCTTAGATCTGGACAGGGTGTACCTTTCTAAAATTGCCATCGCTGCCATTAGAGGATCAATTTCAATTTTAAGAAACCCTATTTACAAAATTTCTACTTTATAGTACGTATACTTTAATTACAATTTGAAAATTTTAAATGTATTCACAATATTTATTTCATCGATTTCAAAAATTAATTGTCTGTATCACTTTGTCCTTGAGGCAATCCTCTAATGAGGAAAGTTGTATCTAATAAAAATATACGAAACAAATCACTGCATTTTAAATAATCTGAACTATATTTGAAACATTACAAAACAATTCATTCGTATTTGGTATCATTTTATGTCTGATTGGTGTCACTGTCTGCTGTATTCTGAACTAAATTATTTTCTGCATTTAGGATATTGTATAATCCATCCATAGTAATTCTGTCCAAGGGCAGGTCTTTCACTGAAATCATAGCATTTTTAAGCTATGCTTTGCAGCTTTACTAGGGAATTGTAGGTGTGGTAGCTTCCTGTTGCTTTCTACACCGGTGAAGGATGATGATGATAATGATAAGGATGACAATGATGGCCGGATGATTTTTGGGGACCATTGGGACCTAAGCTTCCTGACATTTATCTTACAGGTGAGGAAAAACCCCGAAAAAGAAACCTCACCCAGGATCCTGTCCCGACCGGGAATCAAACCCGGGCCCGCTGCGTGACAAGGCAGCACGCTACCTCGAGACCACAAAGGTGGACTTATTATATAATATTGTATATTATACAATGACCAGACTGCTAACGTCAATCTGTCGTTTATGCACGCAAATATTTCCAACAAAGATGGTATTAATTTACTATTATTTATTAATTTGAAAACAGCATCGTGCAAAAAAATATTGTTCAACACACGTTTGTGAAATATTTTACAGAATCTCGGAAATTAAAAACCTCGCTATGGCTCGGTTTTTAATCATTTACTTCCTTCTGTAAAAACTACTTCCCAATCTCGCACTGTAATATACTATTAGAGAAATAATAACAATTTGAATATACAGAAAAATCTCAAAATAACAAACAATGAAGTCATGATTTTAAGAAGTTGGTTTCAATCACATATCTACTTAGCCTAAAATCTTAATTACTGTAGGCCTATAATGAGTAAAAAATGCAGTAAAATATGTAATTTAATATAAATGAATTCTACGTAATGTAATTTTAAAAATGCTTATTAATATTCTTAAGATTTTTAACACTATGCATTCACATGGATAAATATGGAAGATAGAGCCGTATCATAAAAATAAATTAAATTAAATGGCAAATGAGAAAGCTGCTGTACAATTATTATATTTTTTATATTGTTAAAACTCGTACATCGGTTGGTTCAGTTGATATTAAAATACGCTATTTTAATGTTATACTACTATTAAATAAACAGTTATCCAAAATATGGAACATTTCTTCATGGATAGTCACGAGAGAGAAAAAATAATTGTTCAACCAATTTCAATTTTACGATGACTTTCAAGCCTTTGTATTACTTTTCAAAAGGCGGGAAAATCAATAAAATGGAAAGAATACCATCCGTGCCACATCTGGAGTAACTCAGTAACTACTTTTCAAAACCTTTAATTCCGTGATAACTAACATTTTTATGACGGCTTAGGGATATCACGGAAATAAGCATCTTTACCCAAATTTAGCTTTTTGCTTCGAGAGATTCCAATTTTACACTGTATAAACCTTTAATCTCATCCACCTCTGTGGTATCGGGGTAGCGTCGATCCCTCGTAACGCACCAGGTTCGTTCCCCGATCGGGACGAGTTTCCTGGTTGATGTTTATATCGGGGCTCTTCCTCACCTATATTATTTTTTTATTTATCTATTTAGCCTGGTGGAATTAACGTCATGTGGCCTTCTCTTCCACTCACCAGGACAAACATGTATTACATCAGAACATAATAATCATAATTATTAACTCTAATATTAAATATTAAATGAAGATTTGACCAATAGGATAATATATATTATATTATGATCTATAATACTATCAGTTAATAATAGTTAAGATTAAGACTAAAACTAATAACAAAATTTATTCTAGCAAGATAAATTAAATTGTGGTAGACCGTCCCTGTCTAATGTAGACTAGAATAGAATAGATTCATTTAGACTGGTGAAGTTAAGGTCATGTGGCCTTCTCTTCCACTACCAGGACAAACATATGTTACATATGAATACAAAAACAATTACAATAATAGTTATATTAAACAATTAATTATCTGTCAAATTGAATAATAATGAAAATAATGTCTAATAATACAATGAAATTAAATACAATTAAAATTAAATTAATGATACAATGAATACAAAAAGGAATAACAGCTCGAATCTACTATACATAAAAAGAAAAGGAAGAAAAAAAATAAAAAAAATATGGGTCTATATAAAAAACAAAAGAAAAATAATGAGATATAGAAAACTAATTTTACGGTTACACAATGTTTAAACAAATGAAAATATAATTATGTTAATTTTAATATTATTTTCATACATAATTACATGTATTAATTGTTAAAATAACTCCATCAGTGAGGTGTATAAGTTAGTTTGTTATTAAATAATTATTTAGTTTTTTTTAAGGATGTTATAGTTTGACAGTCTCTGACATAGGGCGGAAGGGAATTCCATGTTTTGGCAAGTGAGACTGTAAAAGATAATGAATAATACACAGTGTGATGAGGAGGGATACAAAGGATGATGTGCTGATGGGATCGAGTGTCAAAATTATGTGTGTCGGATAGTCTGATGAAGCGGCGTGATAAATAATTAGACGATGATATGTGAATTATTTTATATAGAAGTGATAGGGAATGGACAGTTCTATGATCTCTTAGACGAAACCACGATAATTGTTGCAGGGACGGTGTGACATGATCTAATTTGCGAATACCACAAATAAAACGTGCGGAAGAATTATGAACACGCTGAAGTCTTTGAGTGAAAATAATATTTAAGTCTGTAAAAAGAGTGTCACAATAATCAAAATGGGACACTGCTAGTGTTTCTACTAATATTTTCCTGAGAGAAAATGGCAGACAATTTCCTACGCGATTTAATGAATGTAATATTGAGAAGAGTCGGCCGCGGTGGACTAGTGGTTATGCTCTTTGCCTCTGGTCCCAATGGTCGCGGGTTCATACCCGGTTGGGGTCGATGGATTTTTAGGACGGAAAAATCCAAGGAGCAAGTCCTCCGGGAGGGACTTTAAGACGTGGGTCCCGAGTCTGAAGATTTTCAGGCTCGTGAAAAATCCTTAAGCCTGAATGAAAATGCCTCTAAGCAAAATTTACCGAATTTTCCCGTCCTAGTACTACCTTGGTTTCCTAGATGTCAGTATGAGACGGAACGCTGACCACGTACCACTCGAAATGACATCTATACGAAAACAAGTGTAACTAAATTAGTATGGTTCAAATTCTTCCCTATAGGGGAAGAGCGCCTAAATCTCTGTAAAGGGAAAACATAGGCTTACAATACAAAATACAATTTAAGTTGTCGTCAATAAATATTCCTAGAATTTTTTCTGTCTCACTATAAGTAAAGATGAGGAAACGTGAAGGCTCAAACGGTCACCTAACATAATCCTCATTATGATATTCGCCATGTTTAATATGAATGTGTGTGTGAAGGTGTGTTTCATCTTATTGTTGTTTTTCTCGGAGGAGGTTCTCATATTGACCTGATCCCTCATTCGGGGAGGTCCTCCATATCCTTGTGATATAGTAAAACCCTCTCCTGACAGGTCGTGCCATGTAAAGCCCGGGAGATGTGCGAGAGGTAAAATTGCTATGTAGAATAAACCTATAATGTTCGTGAAACATTCACTTGATGAATAAGGTGACTCAGGTGTCATCTTACCTTATAACTTATGTTCTATTTGAACGTGTTTCGATATGTCATCCATACCATCATCAGCTTTTTCAATTGTTGAATTATACCCTTCTTTTATGTTATGTTGGAGTGGAAGGCGACTCCAGGGCCAACAACATACAATTCACCAGTCTGGAAAATCTGATGATGGTATGCATGATATATCGAAGCATTTTAAAATAGAAACAACAAATTATGATGCAAAATGATTTGGGATTCACCTTATTAATTAAGAAGAACCTCATAATGTTACTAACTCACTCACTGACACTATCGAACTCATAGGTTCATGGCCGCTCAGACATAAGCTCTCCACACATTCCTATCCTGAGCCAATGCTTTCCAATCATCCCCTGTATAATCCACTTCACTCAAATCATGGTTAATGTTATTTTCCCATCTCATTCTTCTACTCGATGTTTTTCTTTCTGGTTTTTCTACAAGAAGCTTCCATGCACCTATTTCATTTCCCATTCATGCCACATGCCCTGCCCATCGCAGTCTACGAGATTTGGCTATTCTTATTATATCTGCCTTCTTATAAAGAGTTCCGCACCATAGCTGAGTGGTAAAGGCAAGATGCCTTGGCACAGAGCTATGGTACTTGCGTTGGTTTGGTTCTCCATGGGGGAAAACATTCTCATGGAATTTCGGCCAGTAAGGGATTGGTGCTCACTCAGGATTGTTAGGAATTTGGATAGCTACAATAAGTAGAGGCTCCAGATTAAGAAAGTCAGCTACAACGGCTAGGGGATTCGATACGTTGACCACATGTCACGTTTGCACTGGCTGGACCAAACCTTTTTAATTAATAATGAAAAAAAATAATAAAAAAATTATTATTTCTTTCCCTTCTATCGATTTCTGTGATTAACACATGTGGATGTGAGGTCAGCACCCGGCTGCTAGGCAAAACGCCTTCTAGCTTGTTGCGTAATGGAGTTAGTTTCTTATAAAGACCATGTAGCTCCTATTGTAATGTATTAATTCAACAAGATTGTTTCCTTATTTTGTTGTTCCTTAACTTGATGTTGCGAAATAAATAGTCACATGACACAGCACATGGTTAGCATTGGTCATCTCAACGGATTAAGACTAATTAGTGAACGCTTTCATGTCAAAGTGAGCAGACGATATAAATGAGGAATGGGTAGGAGAGGATTCAAAGGGGAAATTGGCTTGTGTGCAGGCGAAACTTGGTAATTACATATCCCAGTGGCTTTTCCTCCAAAATCCAACCCTACTAACAATTGAATTGACTAAAACCCGTTGTCACTACATTGTGTTATAGATATTTCACGTATTTATGCTCCAGTACACAATTTACGTATCTGCTACAATAACCCTTCGCCATCCTCCGAGGCTAATTGACTTCTCTTTCACTGTCTCGACAAGGTTTAATGTAGGGCAATACGTGTCAATCGGAAATGGTAATTTCTGCCATACGTGTGCTATTACACTAGCCATATCTATATTTATTGCAGTAATAAAGATGTTTTCTTTTTTAACTACATATGGTTGTCACACATAGAAATATATTAAATAATGGAAATGGACAGCTAATGACGAATAAGGGAAATTTTGAGGAAATAGCTGAATTCGAAAACCTACGAACAATAATCACAAATGCATATTGTAATGTGTATATAATACTGGCATGCATCATTATTCCCATATTACATTTCTTTTTCCACATTTTTAAGGCTTGTTGAATATATATTTTAAAAATGTGTAAGGGATAAACAACAACATCCTTGTTTTAAAAATCCAAGGACCAGGTCCATCGGGAGGGCTTTTAAGCCATGAGTCGCGAGTCTGAAGATTTTCAGGTTCCTAAAAATCCTTAAGCTTGAATGAAAAGGCCTCTAATCAAAATTTACCGATATCATCATACTAGTAGTACCTTAGTTGCCTGATAGATGCCTCATAATTTCGGTATGTTGACCGAATACTTTTCATGACATCTGTGGGCAAATAAGATTAAATTAACTTGGTGGATGTAGAATTCTAGGGTACGCCTGAGCTCCCACAACTAGATAATACCCGGCGTGCTCTGCTACGCCTAAATAAATTAAATGTATTTTTAAGTTTAGTTGAATAAATTATATTTGAAAAGAAAAATATACGCAGACTGCGGTTTGAACCCAGGACCTTTGACTCACTATGTCAATGATCTATCCAAGTGAGCTACCTAGAGCATTGACGTAGTGAGTCAAAGGTCCTGGGTTCAAACCCGAGTCTAGGCGAATATTTTTCTTTTCAAATATAATTTGTCCATTATTAAGATGTTTAAAACGAATAATACGAGTATCAACATTTTTTGAATAAGTAGAATAAAGTTACAAATTTATATCGTAATTATTTTAGATGTCCCTTGCTGATTACCCGGCGTTGCACGGGAATTCTTTTTCCCGATCTTCTTGGCATAAATGAGTAGAAAGACAAAAATGGTTATTGTGAGTTTTCCGTAAAAGAATATGTTGTCGGGGACTTTGTAGATTATTTTTAGATATTCAATTCTGTGTACATTAATTTGTTATATGTGTTGAAGTTTAGGCAGCGTAAGGCATTTAAAAGTCCAAAAAGCTACTTTTTTAGTGCTCCGATGTCCCCTTGTCTTTATTTCCGGCACTATAGTACACAGTATAATATATTATATACAGCAAAACTTGTTCAAAGCGGAATCGCATGGGACCATTTTTTCCCACATTAGACAACATTCCGCATTATAAAAAAAACAAAAAAATTAACCAACCTTAGAATATAGAGTACCCTATATGTCTTTTTATGTACCTTGGATTAACTGAAGTTCCGCTGCCGTTGGAAAGTGAAGTACAGTATGTACGAGCGGCATCGACGGTAACGCGCAAAAAAAAACAGCCCCGTTTCGTCAGCGTTAAAATGTCTCTTCGGCGCGTATCTTGAAATTAAAGTATGCAGTTTCGGTTTCCGCTTACTAACTATACTTTCGTCACATCCTTTGATTCCCTGCGAATTTCATTCCACAATACATTGTGTCGTCTTTTAAAACTGTCCACAACCAACCTGAAGATGCCTTGGAATCGTTATTTCCTAGGGATATAGCTACAGCTAGAGCTTGACTTTGGAGCATCCGTCCGGAAATTTGGAGTTTTTTTTATCATAGACTTGTTAAACACACCTAGTTGATTTCTTCTTTTTTCTTCTTCTTCTTCATCTTCTTCTTTTGACCATTTCCTTGCATCTATTCATTCGTTATTTTTTCTTAGTGTTTTAAAATCTCACAAACTTGGGGTTTTCCACATTTAAATTTAGTCATTATTTTGCGTACTCAGAGTTTGTTTTTATTTAACTTCAATCACTTTCACTTTTTCGTTTAATGACAACGATACATACGATTTAGTCATCTTTATTCCGGAAATTCAGAACGCAACCTGTGAAAGATAGTACACAATCAGTCTCATATCTTAAACTAATTTAAGATTTTACACTGCACTGGCTATTTGCAAGACAGATGTCATACGTCAAATATTTTGTTAAACCTGTATCTCGCAAAATGGGTATGCAGTGAAGACGAAGGAAATTCCCAGATACAGATAGAAACTTTACTTCACCCGGCGCGGCTGCAGGAATCATCATTATTGTTAATTCGCCTAATGGGAATTCAATGAAGTGGAAACTAATGTATTTCTTTCTTTCTTTCTCTCTCTCTCTCTCTCTCTCTCTTCTCTCTCTCTCTCTCTCTTTCCGCCATTCAAGCACCAACATTTGTTTCATGAATTATGTAGAAATATCCATCCGTTTCCGCGTTGGAAAGATTCTGTTTTATACTGTGCAGTATGAACCACGTTCTGCTAAACCATTTTTGCACCCACGCAGGGTTATATTGTTGATCACTATTTTGATTGGAAAGCATAGATTGTTCAAATTTGTGACATCTTTGCCCGGGCCCATAGAGACAAAGAGGAATTCAACTTTCTTTACTAAATTCTCCCAATATGTAATGTTTACTGACTTATAAAATACAATCGTGGAAGCTTTGGGATAAAGGAACTAACACACGCTTGAGCAAGCTTTCGGAATTTGACTTTGATATCTGACTTATGCTAACTACTGAATGAATAGGCAGAGAGTAAGTAAAATGCACAACTAAAGCTTTTAATGCGAGTCAAAATATAGTCAGATATAATATAAAGATAAATAAATAAATATTCAATTTAAAAAGAAAAGAAATCATAGTAGATCATCTATACAAAAAGAAAATATGATATAAATCAACATACATACATACATTATCACTCACTCTAGTCCAGCCTCGGTTTGGGGGAAATACTGTCCTAGCGTCCCCACCCTGGCTTACTGGACTAAACAAACAAAACCAGCTCTCCTGAGCTGCTCTGACCAGACTCTAATGATGACTAAGTAGATGATGATTCGATGTTACAAAACACAGCTATTTATGAGAGTTCACAGGGAGAGGGGGAATGCGCGATAGTACAGGGTGCGCAGTAGGAAAGGAAGGGATAGATAGGAAATAATTTGGCACTGTTCATAAAGATGACACTCGAGATGGAGACGCGATAACGTATAGTTTGCGCAGTAAGACGTAATTCCTGTATCGAAATGTCCATTTCGGTACAATACAAAATAAATACACGTAAAATTACTATTATTTTGCCGGGACCAATAATTTTGTTCACATTGGACAGATTTCCGCAATTATTCACGTTCCGGATTAAATAAGTTTTACTGTGTATTCATTGTCCCAGAAAAAAATCTCTAAATGATGGTAAAACCCCCATTAAAATCAGTAAAGTATGTCTTGAGTACAAAAAGGACAGACAAACTTACAACCAGACCCACAGTCATTATTGTTTATAAAGATGTGTTCTTTAATTTCAAATGCTTTAAAATTAAGACATATTTCGTTAGAATAAAAGGCAACATCTTATAAATATTGGACGTTACTAACATTAACAGCAGTGTAATTATAGGCTACCATCTCGTGAATTCAACTGTGAACCAATGATCGCTGGACACGAGAGGAAGTGCTTATGTTTCACTAGAGTGTATGTGCATGGCGAATTATTGCCAGCTATTTTGAGGACATAATTGTTGTTTAAATTATTAATGTCCAATGCATAGATGACGTCACTATTAATTTGATGGGAACATCAAGGGATTAAACTGAAACACGACAGTTAATCAAAGCTGAGTGCTTCACTTAACCCTTACGTCGATCTATTACAAAGAAAAATTTTATGACATCTTCATGGATGCGCTATAATTAGCCCTACGCTTTAACTTTATAGTTTGTAATATAGAATCTTCTATCTCTTTCTAACAAAGTATATTTAAATTCTTAAAGACGAATTACATTAATCACAAAATTAAAATTAATTGCTTCATGATCTGGGGACATCGACCTTGCATTAAAATTAAATTACAAGGTCCAAGTTTGAACTCTGCTATGGGAGAGATCTTTGAGTGACCCAGGCCTTCACATAGCCGGTTCCAAATCCTGATAAAAAAGGCTGGTATAGTGGTGTATGCTGAGTAGATGTATATATTAATGCCTTAATTGGCAGGCTCCAACCTGCTTACAGAACCAGCAAATCCTATCCCTAAGGTAATGGTGAAGGTGAGTACCTGGCGCCTTAAAACGAGGTTCTCTCAGCTAAGGTATGGAAACCCTAAGAGACGAGTCTCTGGTCCTCCAGGTTCGAAGTTTGGCATGAAGCTGACAACCTCATTTTGGAAAAGGAAACAACGTTGAGAAGCCCACATATGGATGCCGGACTGATTCAAGAACAATACGGCTATGAATTTGGCTACCTGAAATGTTTTAAAAGGTGGAGAAGCAAGGCATTGGATAGACAAGAATAGATATTTGTCTTAAAGGAAGCAAAGGTCAAATTGCAAGGACTGTAGTGCTAAGAAAGAAGAAGAAGGGTCCACGTTTGATGCTTGATCTTGTTGAAATTCCTGCTTGTGTTTTTCTTTTCAGGATTTTCCTCTACAATATGTAAAATAGCAGAAACATCAATTCATAATCTCTTTTTAAAGTAAATGTAATCGTAATTAAATTGCACCATATTGATAAGAATTACGTTTACAAACAGAGACATCCCTTTTGCATCAATAAAATCAAACGTCATTATTCCATAGCATCAGCGCCTTCAGGTGAGATTCAGAATGGTAAACTCAGGAAAACGAGGTATTTACCTCTACGGCGGAAAAGAATGGCAAACATTGAACAGACCTACTAGAATTAAAGTCTAAAAAGTAGACGTCATACGACCGTCATATATATATATATATATATATATATATATATATATCCACCCACAGTAATTCTGCCCGAGGGCAGGTCTTTCACTACAATCATAGCATTTCCATGCTATGCTTTGTAGCTTTACTAGGGAATTATAGGTCTGGTAGCTTCCCGTTGCTTTCCACACCGGTGAAAAGGATGATGATGATAATAATGATACGGATGATGATGATGATGGCCTGATGATTTTCGGGGACCGTTGGGCCCTAAGCTTCCTGACATTTGTCTTACAGGTGAGGAAAAACCCCGAAAAAACCTTACCCAGGAGCCTGTCCCGACCGGGAATCGAATCCGGGCCCGCTGCGTGACAAGGCAGCACGCTACCTCGAGACCACAGCGGTGGAATGTATATATACATTAAACATAGTCTCAGTTATGGAAGTGCATGCTATTTCACATTAAAGAGATTCTTGTCAATCCAATATCTCTCAAAAAACAGGGTATTTCCGTGATAATGATACAAACTTTCAGGAAGGATTAAGAAGTACAAATGCATGAATTTGATATAAGGAACCTTGGTCCGGAAACATCTCCTTCGCAAGTTATTGGCGAACGTCGGTTGGTATACCTATGGACGTGAAATTATGAAACCTTACGAATAAATTATTTATTTCGCTAAAGTACTTGCACAAGTCGTGGTACTATGTACAACATGTGTTCAAAATGGCGTCCTTCTGCTACGATGTAGGTATGATAAAGTCGTACCAAGTATAACAGACAGAACTTGGGCGAACAATCCTGGAGTCGCTCTGATGATGTAACAGGAAGAGAGAATTTATGCTATTAGATCCTGTGTTGTTTCTCGTATACGCCATTTCACTCTGGTTGATTAATATACTTCATCATATAAATACAGACTGCATTATATTGACTTGTACCTGGGTACCGGACGGAGCGCATCAGATACACATCAGATCTTCTTTGAATGGTTTAAGTTTTCAACGATATCATTGCCTTCGTGGCGTGTTCATTCGGAACCGCTTATGATTCTTCATGATGTCGGTTCGGTGATCGCCGACAACTTACGAAAACAAGTGTTGGAAATAAACCTGTAAAGGGGATATTTCCGGACCAAGGTTCCTTACATCAAATTCATGCATTTTTCATTCTTTATCCTCCCTGATCAATTTTTTGAATGGTTATGAGAATAAAACAATTATTCCATCTTAATCATTCTATAACTCAAGGAAATCATCAACGAAGAGGGGCTGCACCTCTTTTTATCAACAGGGGGATCGATATGATTATTCTAGAAATTATTGAAGTTCCCAAGGCCATGCTTCGATATTGTCCAACCGGGAAGAGATCCCTGGGCCGTTCATGGAAACGCTGGATACAAAATTCATCAGTGAGATCGTAACAGGCCTATTGGCCTAAGAATTGGTTAGATGAAGAAGAAGAAGAATATTCTCTGAAAATTTGTATCATCACGGAAACATCCTGTATATATTTATTTGGATGCGTAACATGGACTCAACACATAAGGGAGTATAAAAAATTATGATTATTTGTGAATAAAATTCTTAAGATTTTTTTACCAAGGAGATAACAGACAGCCGAATGGAGGAGACCACTACGTAAGAATGTGCTAATGATATTTATGGGAAACCAGATGTAATGAGAACAGGTAAGATTTACGATGGACAAGACATGTGACAAGAATGGGGAGTGAAAGATAGACATTAAGACTCTTTAAGAAAAACCAAAGGAGAAGTTCGCATTAGGTAGTACAGATTGAGGTAGGAGAATAACATTAATCATGATTTTAGGAAAGTAAATTATGCAAGGGATGAATTGAAAAAATACTCAAGATTGGGCTGTATGGAGAGCTGGAGAATTTATATCCGCGCGGCTGTGAACTTACGGGTTAGATAGTCGCACCAGTAAGTTATAAATATTAGGACGGTCCTTATTTTCGACTTTCCGTATTTCATCTGCTCTCTCTTTCTCTCTCTCTCTCTCTCTCTCTCTCTCTCTCTCTCTCTCTCTCTCTCTCTTTGTAACAAGTAGTTAGAGTCCGTTTTGTTGAAATTTAAGATGAGGACCCATGCCGCGTTGAGCTAGAACTGCCGCGTAAAAAAGAGAGAATGAAAATAATTCTATTTTCAAAACCATCTTATTTTATTGTATGATTATTTGTTATGCATATCATTTTTATTTCTAATTATGGGTTCTATGTATTTTTAATTCAGCTAATTCTTCACAATTTCCTTTATTTGTCACGAAATTAAATATGGACTCAATTCTGAAAATGCATGTTATTGAGCATTACAGAAACTCTCGTAGCCCCAACTTTTCTCAAAAACGTTAAAACTGAAAATATGTAAAACTATTATGCTTCCAGTTCTGTTATATGGATGTGAAACGTAGACTCTTACTTAAAGGAAGGAGAAAATATTACAAATATTTGAGAATAAATTTATTAGACATTTTTTTTTGGACACGAACAGACAAGCGAATGGAGAAGACTATTTGACAGTGAGCTATATTGACTGTATAGGAAACCAGATATAATGAGAACAATTAAGTCTCGTACATTGCGATGGGAAGGACATGTGGCACGAATGGGGAATGAAATAAGGGTATGGAAGCTTCTTGAAGGAAATCAGAGGAGGAACGCCCAGTTGGTAGACCCAAATTGAGGTGGGCGAATAACATTATCCATGATTTGAGGGAAGTAAATTATACAGGATATGACTGGAAAACATTAGCTTAGGATAGAAATGTTTGGAAAGTTTACGTTCGCGTGGCCATGAAACTACGAGTCCGATAATTCTAGTCAGTTAGTTATTTAGATTATTTGTTATGGCTTCAGGAAAATCAGGTTTCTGTACTACAATGAATGTGTAGATATCTAGCTTTGAAAAAAATATATATAGGCTATATACCTTTTATTCAACAAATGGAGGAAGAGTGATAATAATTTAGTAAAAATAAGCTGTTACTTAAAGATGTTCTATGTGGTAAAACGTCACCACAGCTAGTGACAGTAAACATCCAGGATTTCTCTCTGAGATTAGTAATTGGTGAGTAATAACAAGGTGTTAGATAGGGAAAACGTTACTAAAGTGGAAATTTTAGCTTCAGATTATTAAATTGTAAAAATTTATATGTAAATGAGTGGATATGTTACACCATCTGCTACCGAAATTTTATAAAACTTGAGCGATTTACATGTGATTACAATTACAATCCACAAATTTTGTCGCCGTTATTGCTACCAACAAAAGCAAAGTTTGACATGCCAGATTTTCATATTCATAATGGCATCCATTAATATTTATCATATATTCTTCGAAATCATTTACATTAACATGCCATCCAAGCTAGAAAAAAAGAAACTAACATCGTCGCTAACAGTTGAGAAACATGAACTCTTTTAATGTTTAATTATGAAACATTTAATAAAAGCATTCCTCTATCACATGTTAAAATGAATTTACATAACTTTGCCTATATAACTACTTTATTCCCTGGCACTATCAAATCCGGAGCATCAAGGCCACGCGGACATAAGCTCTCCATATATCCCTATTATTTATCACGCCGTTTCATTAGATTCTCAACACACATCATTTAGACACTCGTTCCCATCAGCACATTGTCCATTATATCCCTCCTCGTTACACTATGTATTACGAACAACCTTTTACAGTTTAACTTGTCAAAACATGAAATTCCCTTCCGCCCTATGTCAGAGACTTTCAAACTATAACATCGTTAAAAACAAAGAAAAAATGTATTTAATATCAAACTGACTTATTTACCTCACTGAAAGTATTCATTTAACAATTAATAGTAATCTAATTCAATTTATAAGATTAGTATAAAATTATGATGAAAGTTAAAAATTAAATTGTATCTGTTGGTAGGTGCCGTCGTCCTCAACTTTGTTAATATATTGTATATAAAATTAACTGGAGCGCTTTCGGAAGTTATCTTCCAACTTCTGCAGGTTGAGCTTCCGCTACTCGTGTACGGTGACGTATGCTCCAACTGTTTGTAGCACCAACTCAATTTATATGAATTTTACTAGTATTGAGTGTATAAAACTGTCCACCGCTGTGGTCTCGAGGTAGCGTACTGCCTTATCACGCAGCGGGTCCGTGTTCGATCCCCGGTCGGGACAGTTTTACTGGGTGAGGTTTTTATCGGGGTTTATCCTCACCTGTAAGACAAATGTCAGGAAAACTTTAAGGCCCAAACGGTCCCCGAAATCATATGGCCATCATCATCATCCTTATCATCATCATCATCTTTCACCGGTGTGGAAAGAAACGGGAAGCTTCCACACCTACAATTCCCTAGTAAAGCTGCAAGACATAGCATGAAAATGCTATGATTGCAGTGAAAGACCTGCCCTGGGGCAGAATTACTATGGATGGGTAGAGTATAAAATTGAAGAAGGCCTAGAACTCAATGGTATTACTATGCTGTTAATTTATGCTGATGATGTAATACTACTAGACGATAGCGAGGATATACTAAAGACCAACACGCACAAACTATTGAGTAACACTAAGAAACTAGGACTGGAAGTAAATATCAATAAATCTAAATATATGGTCATACATAGAAGTACATTATGTAATGCAAATGGCCAGCTAATGACAAATGAGGGAAATATTGAAGAAGAAACTGAATTCAAATACCTAGGAACAATAATCACAAATAGGAATAAGATGCACAAAGAAATTAAACATAGGCTCAATTCTGGAAATGCATGCTACTACGCTTTTGAGGGACTCTTGCCCCAACTCCTTTCACAAAACGTCAATCTGAAAATATATAAAACTGTTATACTACCAGTTATTTTAAATGGAAACAAAACATATGCTAGACTATTACATTAAGGGAGGAAAGCAGATTATGAGTATTTGAGAATAAATTTCATAGGAAAATTTTTTGACCGAAGAAAAAGAACAGACAGGCGAATAGAGAAGACTACCTTGAACTGCATGGTCTTTATAGGAAGCCAGATATAATAAGAACACTTAAGAATCGTAAACTGCGGCGGGCAGGTCATGTGGCACGAATTGGGAACGAAAGACGTGCATGGAAGTTTCTTGTAGGAAAACTGGAGGGAAATCGCACAGTTGGTAAACCAAGAATGAGGTGGGAAAATAACATTAAACAAAATTTAAGGGAAGGAGATTATACAGGGAATGATTGGAAAACATTAGCTCAGGGTAGGTATGTATGGAGAAGTTATGTCCGCGCAGCCATGGACCTACGGGTTCGATAGTGCCAGTGAGTTAGTTAGTTAGTATAAAATTGACAAATATTATAAGTTGGTTAACATTTTTCATTTTCCTGAAAACACTATTGCAGATGTATTTCTATATTTAGTCAATGACTATTTTATGCGCGCTAAAAATCGTAGAGGGAAAGGGAATATGTGATGCGATCGAAAGTCACGCGTATTACTTTTAGGCCTACTTCCACATTGTCCTTTATTTGCGACTAGTACGGTTAATATAAGTGTGTGGAGCAACAGTAGAATATATGGCTCATTGTGACGACATAATATTATTTTGATGTCGTTGATGATTTGAATCATTCACAAGTTACACACTATTACAGAATGGTCATATATGTATGACATGAGTTTTATTTAACAGCACAAACAGGAAAATGTGACAAACCGGTGACCTAATCTATGGTTAAACGACATCACATATTTCCCTAGACAAATGTATTAATTCAAATATTTCACTTTGTAAAATGGACAAGAGAATGTAAAATGGTACTAAAAGTCACCTCTACATTTCATTAAGTGTAACTCATATACTTAGTTGTATTTATTTAACGACGCTCTTTAACAACTGATTTCATTAGCGCGTGATTCAAATCTGGTCGTGAAAGAGCAAACAAATTTAGCACAGAGGCCTCATATTTCAAGCTTGAAATTATTCTCTATTCATAATCAGGATCCACAGTTTTACTTCACTTCTGAAGGAAGTTTACACTTTAAAAAATATATATTGAACCTGGATGATTTAAACTCGCAAACATCGGAACTAAGGCAAATTGTAACCATTAGTTCAACGGGACCGATAACAGCTTACAATAATAATAAAGATAATAATAATAATGATGATGATGACGATGATTATGACGATTATGATGATTATGATGACGATGATGATTATGATGACGATGCTGATTATGATGAAGATGATGATTATGATGACGATGATGATTATGATGATGATTATGATGACGATGATGATTATGATGAAGATGATGATTATGATGACGATGATGATTATGATGACGATGATGATTATGATGACGATGATGATTATGATGAAGATTATGATGACGATGATTATGATGACTATGATGATTATGATGAAGATTATGATGACGATGATTATGATGACGATGATGATTATGATGACGATGATGATTATGATGATGATGATGACTATGATGATTATGATGACGATGATTTATGATGACGATGACGATTATGATGACGATGATGATTTGATGAATATGACGATTATGATGACGATGATGATTGATGACGATGATGATGATTATGATGACGATGATGATTATGATGATGATGACTAATGATATGATTATGATGACGTGATGAGATTATGATGACGATGATTTGATTATGATATATGATGATGACGATGATTATGATGATTATGAGTATGATATTATGATGATTATGATTATGATGATTATTATGATGACGATGATTATGATTATGGTGATTAGTATTATTATATGATGATTATGATGATGATTATTATGATGATTATGATTATGACGATTATGATGATGATGATGATTTTGATGATGAAAATAATAATGATAATGATAATGATGATGATTATTATTATTATTATTATTATTATTATTTTATTATTATTATTATTATTATTATTATTATTATTATGTCCACCGCTGTGGTCTCGAGGTAGCGTGCTGCCTTGTCACGCAGCGGGCCAGGGTTCGATCCCTGGTCGGGGCAGTTTTTCTGGGTGAGGTTTTTATCGGGGTTTTTCCTCACCTGTAAGACAAATGTCAGGAAAACTTTAAGGCCCAAACGGTCCCCGAAATTATATGGCCAACACCATGATCATTATCATCATCATTATCATCATCTTTCACCGGTGTGGAAAGAAACGGGAAGCTACGACACCTACAATTCCCTAATAAAGCTGCAAGCATAGCATGAATATGCTATGATTACAGTGAAAGACCTGCCCTCGGTCAGAATTACTATGGATGGATATAGTATTGCTACTTTTATTATTATTATTATTATTATTATTATTATTACTTTTATTATTATTGTTATTATTATTATAATTATTTCTTTTGGTGGCTCCATGACGGTCGCCTATCAACGCTGGGGTCCCGATATCAAGTCTCGGTCACTCCATGTGTGTTTTTGGGTTTTGTGGTGAGCTCAACGGAGCTTGGGCAGATTTTGTTTGGGGTTTGTTCCCGTTTTCTTCTGCCACAATTTCTCCATATTTATCTCATTTATTTGGTTTTATTTCATTCATCTGCCTCCGTGGTGATGCGTCAGGCGTGGTCGGCCGGCACCCTTGTCATTCACAGACCTCTATATAGGGATTTCATCTCATCTCATCCCTCAACCCGACCCTGAGTTGGACACGAGTTGAGGATATTTATTTATATTGTTTTTATTATTACTCGTGTAGTTGTTCTTCCTGACTAAATGGACGTTGTCCAGTTTTGTTTAAATTGGACGTTTCGTTTTACTACTGCGTAGACACCTTGAGGTGAATCTGAGTTTTCTCTGTGAAGTCGCCAATTATTGACTGCCGTACATTGAGGAGTTTAAAGAGAGCACGGAGAATATCATTAGCATCTCTAATGCAGTAGTAGACGAAACGAGTTTAAACAAAACTGGACATCATCATCATAATCATAATACATTCACGGATTTAGGTAATTTGTTGACCTGTTTTTCGGCCCCATGAGAAACACCATCCAAAAGTCTTTTGAGTGGACGTCCTGGTCTCCTTCTCCCTGCAGGTTGATATCTTAACATTTGTTTGGGTATCCTGTGACCTTCCATTCGATGAACATGTTGCATCCATCTTCATTTATAATCAGAAATTTTGTTTTCTAAATGTTCCATGTGTAATTCTTCTAAGATGTCTTCTTTTTTTTTGGGATCTAGTGGTGTGTATCCTGCAGTCCTCCGAAGGTATCTCATTTCAGCAGATCTAAGTCTCTGTATATCCTTCTGTTTCAATGTCCATACTTCGCTACCATGACCAAACTGGACCACAAATTTTTAACTCGGAAAACCAATTAAACAAGAATCAAACATCAGTCATAAAAGCCTACAATTATTATTATTATTATTATTATTATTATTATTATTATTATTATTATTATTATTATTATTATTATTATTACTATTTTAAAATAATTTTGTTCCTTCCTTAGATTTAGATTTATTTAGATTTAGATTTATTTAGCCTGGTGGAGTTAAGGCCATGTGGCCTTTTCTTCCACTCACCAGGACAAACATATATTACATCAGAATATAACAATCTTATTTAACTCTAATATTAAATACTAAATAAAAATTTGATCAAAAGAGAATATCTATTATATTCCGATCTATAATGCAACCAGTTAATGTTAGTTAAAATTAAGACTAAAACTAATAATAAAATGTATACAATCAAGACATATTAAATTGTCCCTGTCTAATGTATATAAAAAACAAAGAAAAATAATGAGATACAGAAAACTAATTTTACGTTTGTACAATATTTAAAACAAAACAAATTAAAATATTTGTTAATCTTAATATTATTTTCATAAAAATTAAATTTATTAATTGTTAAAAGAATACTATCAGTGAGATGTATAAGTTAGTTTGTTATTAAATAATTATTTGATTTGTCTTTGAAGGATGTTATAGTTTGACAGTCTCTGACATAGGGCGGAAGGGAGTTCCATGTTTTGATAAGTGAGACCGTAAAAGATAATGAATAATATACAGTGTGATGAGGAGGGATATAAAGGACAATGTTCTGATGGGATCGAGTGTCAAGATTATGTGTGTCGGATAGTCTGATGAAGCTCGTGATAAATAATTAGGCGATGATGTGTGAAGTATTTTATAGAGAAGGGATAGGGAATGGACAGTTCTACGATCTGTTAGACGAAACCACGATAATTGTTCCAGGGACTGTGTAACATGGTCAAATTTGCGAATACCACAAATAAAACGTGCGCAAGAATTATGAACACGTTGAAGTCTTTGAGTGAAAATAATATTTAAATCTGTAAAAAGAGTGTCACAATAATCAAAATGGGGCATTGCAAGTGTTTCTACTAACATTTTCTTAAGAGCGAATGACAGACAATTTCTTACGCGATTTAATGAATGTATTATTGAGAAACTGTTTTGCACATGTGGTTTATTTGTGTATTCCAATTTAAGTTGTCAATAAATACTCCTAGAATTTTTACTGTCTCACTATAAGGGATTTGAACTCCATTTAGTGACATATGCGAGACTGTGTTTAGGTTAATTGCAGATAATAGTCTCTTTTGACCCATAATGATTGATTGTGACTTTCTAGGATTTAATTGCAGTCCATATTTAACTGTCCAAGTCATTAGTGAGTCAAGATCCTCGTTAATTTTGGCAACAGCGTATTTAGAGAATATTTGTCTGTGTGGATGTAGATTTGCATGTCGTCTGCAAATAAATTATGTTTGCAATGCTGTAGGGGGTTAGATATGTCATTTATGTAGATTGAAAAAATCAAAGGTCCAAGCACCGAATCTTGTGGAACCTCAGCTTTACAGAAGGACCAAGAAGAACATAATGCATGATTTCCTACAACAGATTGCTGGCGCTCATGAAGGTAGGAATTGAACCATTGCGTGGCACTATCAGAGAGTAAGATGTTTCTAAGTTTATGCAACAATAAGTCCAAGTCTACCGTGTCGAATGCTTTACTAAAGTCCAGTACTGTAAGAATGGTAAGTTTTCGATTATCAGCAGCTTCGCGTATGTCTTCGCAAATATTTAGTAGAGCAGTATTTGTATTGTGTCCTGTCCTGAAGCCTGACTGAAATTGATCTAGAAGGTAGTGTTCATTTAGGTAGTCAGTCAGTTGTTTATGGACTAATCGTTCCAGAGCTTTTGAAAGGGTAGGTAAAATGCTAATGGGTCGAAAGTCGTTCGGGGTTGAGGGCGTTTTAACTTTAGGCAGTGGGCGTACGAGGGCTTGTTTCCACAATGAGGGATATGTAGAAGTTTGTAGTGAGGAGTTAAAAATATAAGTTATAGTAGGTAGTATAGCTTCGATTATTTTATTTAGTAACGTAATATTTATACGGTCAGTTCCTTCTGCTTTGGTTTTTATTCGCATGATGGCTTTCTTTACGTCGTAATCTGTAACATATGAGAAGTGGAAATGTTCTCTCGGGTTGATTTGTCAGTGATAATTTATTTATTGTTTGTTCTTTATCCTTTGGAGTAGTTGTTATACCTGTGAAGTGATTATTGAGTGTGTCCAGGGAAACAGGTAATTTGTCTACCTGTGTGTCTTTTCTCCCAATTCCCATTCTATTCAAGTTTTTCCAGATTTCTGAAGTATTGGTATCTGTTAGGCTGTATAAATGTCTAAGTTTGGCGTTTCTTATAGCTTGATTTGTCTTGATACGTAATTGTTTATATTGATAGAGATTTGTGTCTGTTTTGTCGAGTATATATTTCTTATGTGCTGCTTCTCTATCAGCCATCAAGTTACGAATTGTAAGAGTCATCCAGGGTGCAGGGCGTCGTTTCACGAGTTTAGTTTTTAGTGGGGCATGTCTGTTGTATAATTGTAGTATAAAGTCATTTAGTGACTCAAATTTTTCATCTACAGTATGCAGTGTCCATATTGAATGCCACGGCATCTGCATACCTTCTACAATTACGGCTGCATTGTCTATATGTTTTAAGTCTCTAAACGTAATAGTCTTTCGAGTCGGTTTAGGGCACTGCAGTGAATATGCTAAGAATATAATATCATGTGCTGATATTCCCGGGGCTGGCAGTTGCCCGTGAGTAAGTATTCTGTCTGGATTATTGGTTGCAATTAAGTCAAGTAACGTCTCAGAGTGATGAGTGTGATGTGTAGGTCGTAGGGGTAGGAGTGTCATCTCACAAGCCTGGAACGTAGCCATCAGTTGTTGTGTATGTCTGTTATCAGTGTCTAGTATATTTATATTAAAGTCGCCCATAACGATAACGTGTTCATATTGTATTCGCGCGCTTTTTGTAACTGTGAAGCATATTATGTATTATTAAATAAGTTGTAGATATTTCATAATTGTTAATATCTGTATAATTTAATCCTGGTTAAGTGGAAAAGAAGTCCTTACGGTCTTAACATCATCGGGTAAAATAAATCATTGTTCATTTTGTGGCCAGAAAGTGTTAAACCTCTTTCCTCAAAATATGATATTGTTGCAAATTGGGTTATATCTAAAATTTACTTATTGAGCTCTCACAAAAATTTTAAAAGTTGGAGATAGATCAATCTGATTCAAATCAGGCAAATTGTACGTGTGACAAAGGACAGACTGCTGGCAGATGGAAAGAGATTGTTGGAAGCCTGAAAAGGAGGTGGAGGAACTACTAATTTCTTGAAAGACTGTAGCACGTGTGGCAAAGGACAGATTACAGGTAAGTGGGAAGAGGTCGTTTAAAAAGACGATGGAAGGACAGGCTGTGAGCCTAATATAAGGGATAGATGAAGAAGAAAAGTTGTAGTTTATTTTTTAGAGATTTAGACAGTAAGTCATGTCGTGCTTAGAGGGACTGAAAAGTAATGAAATGCGACCTCTCTTTTCATTGTGTAACTACTGGCAGAGTTAGTTTGAACTTTTGAAATATGTTCTCTTTTGTTTGACATATTTGAAGCCGTGTGACATTTATGGCGTAATTCTCTCTTTGTAGGATTAACATACTCTCGCTAGATGATTTATTGTTGATTGTTTGTGACAGTTGGATTGAATGACACAACACAAATTGATTATTCTTTGGATAAATCATTTTATAATCAAGTTTCTTTGTATAGCTTTATCAACTCTACCAGTTCACCTGTTCGACATTGCATTAACTTACGTAACTAATTTACTGACTGGCATTATCCAAACTTAGTGTTCATAGCCGCGCTTTTCATACATCCCTATCCTGAGCTAATGTTTTCTAATCATCCCCTGTATTATTATTGTCTAGTATGATTTGAGGAGTTATCTTCTTACCACAATATTGACATCAGGTCACGAGATACCAGTCTGTTAACAATTCCTTTCCTGTTATTTTTATTATACTTCTTTCACAGCAGCCTCTAACTGTTTCTGGAATTACCTCTCTAAGATATCGGGGGTTTGCCGCACCCTTAACACTTTTAAATCACACAATTGCTAGTTAAATAATTTTTTCCCCCAAAATTTAATTTATTCTATGTCATTAGTAATTTATTTTTATTTTCCTATCTTGTATGTTCTGTATATTCATTCTTTAATATTCTAGATTAAATCAACATAATATTGTACAAAATAATTGTACTGTAGATATAAAATGTAGTCATATATGTTTACTGTAATTTAGATATAAAACCAATTTTTATATTTTCTTCTTAACTCGTTGTGTGGTAGACAAGTCCTTAACTCTGCCAGAAAAAATAAAACTATTATTATTATTACTATTATTATTATTACTATTATAATTATTATTATTACTATTTATTACAAGGTGCGGCAGAAACACTGACTCATTTTAAATTGCCCGCCATTATTGGACACTGCTCCCTAGAGAGCTGATATTGGTATAAATGCATTGAGCAGTTCTAAGGATTGCCAGTCAGTATGGAGCGTTGGTCAAACGAACACCGTGTGTTTGCAGTAGATACGTTTTTCAAATGTGGTGATAGTGTCGTACGGACACAGCATTTGTTCCGACAACATTTTAACATTGGTCGGAATTATCTAGTTTCGTGTCGGAAGTCGATTACGAGATGGGTCCAGAAGTTCAGAGCAACAACATCTGCAACAAACTAGCAATAAGTTTTCAACTAGCAATAATCGCACCTCGGATAAACCTCATTGGTTACGATATTGCCACTGCGCAACAAACAATAAGCCGTCTGGTAGGTCACATACGGTTCGCACCCCGGACAGCATTGCAAGAGTAAGAGCTGCTTTGGCACTGTCAACTGGCCACCTCGTTCGCCCGATTTATCGGCTTGTGTCTTTTTCCTGCGGGGATTTCTAAAATCCAAAGTGTATGATAACAAGACAACAACTCTTGAAGACTTGAAAAACAACATTCACGCCGAAATCGAGGTCATCTCTTCGTAAAGGTATGGAGAATATGCGTGTTCGTGGAGAAGATTGCATCGCCAACAATGGTGAACACCCAAAGGACGTAATTTACAAAACGTGACATGTGTAATTAATGGTAGGATGTGTTCTTTCGAACAATGTACACTAATAATATGTAGTTGTATTTATTCATGCCAAAATAACATGTTTAAATGTACCATTGTTTCTGCCGCTCCTTGTATTATTATTAATTTACCTCCCTCAGATCATGGTTATGGTTATGGTTATCTCTTGGCCTACCTACTAGACGCTTTACGTCTGATTTCCCTACTACAAGTTTCCAAGCTACTCTTTGATTCCTCTTTCATAGGAACTGTCCTGCTCATTGCTGTCTACGACATTAAATTATTCTTATAATGTTTGGTTTCCCATAGAGATCATGTAGACTACTGGTATGTTGTCTTCTTCATTTAGCTGTCATCTCTCTTTGGTCCAAACATTTTCCTAAGAACTGTATTCTCACATACTAGTATTCTTTATTCCTCTCTTAATGCGTCCATATTTCCAATCCATATAACATAACTGGAAGAATAGTAGTTTCATATTATGTTTATAGTTTAACGTTTTTTGGGATGACAATAGTCCTTGCAATGCATGATAGTATTACTTATATAGATATCTTAATAAGGAGAGTTATAACTTGGCGGTGATTTTTTCGGCCAAATCAAACCTAAAATTGGATTTGGGGAGGAATCCGATTAATTTTTACAGTTTCTGTATGACTATTTAGTATTTTATATAGTTTTCAGCGCGTATGAAAGTACAAAAATCTAAATCAAAAGTAATAATACTACAATCAAAGAACGAATAGTAAAAGAAGCGGTGAGACACGGCTGGTCAATGTCCCCAACTCCGTTTAATAGTTTAATATTTACATAAAAATATATATTATGATTTGGAAAACTTGATTAACAACACACTTGAAAATTAATGACTAACCATTTAATGCATTAATTTATGCAGGCGACCAGATCAGTTTAGCTATTCTGAAGATAATTTACAAAAGCGGTGTACACTTTACACCAAACAGCAAATAATTAGTATGCGAGGATATCTAAGAAAATTAAAATAATGGTATTTTCAGGAATAAATCACCAAAGATCTAAAACTGTTACCAATAACGAGTGTAAAAAACATGCCGATGAACGCAATTACCTCGTTTACAATCTCTCCTACGTACACTCCAAGGATTTTGGCATAAAATTAGCAACATTTCAATATTTTTTAGGTACGATAAAATCTATCTATCTATCTTCGGGTTTTTACAACTGCTGCGTCTTCCCGTGCCAAACCTCCAAGCCTACGTTCTTGGGCATCTTCAATGTTTAGCCCTAATGTTTTCCTTCCATGTTAACTTTGGTCTCCCTCTTTTCTTCTTTCTGGTTGGTTGTCATTGGAATCAATACTACTAAAAAAGCCTGAATACAGAAGATTTCGAAATTCTATAACAATGGCAGTCATAACTTTGTCATATAGATCACAAATGTGGATTTCGACAATAAATCAACTCCAAAGAATAGAAGAGGCCGCGTTGATAATGCTACGACCGCTAGCTGTGTTTCACTCTTTCTTTGATCATAAACAGAATGTTGATATCCGAGAAGAATTGATCATCACAGCCATTAAACCATAAACGATTATTGAGATAATCGATGAGAACACAATAACACGGTTTCCCAGTGAGAGTCTGTCTAAAAAATTGTTTACTTATAGACCTAATGTGAGGAGAGATCTTGGAAGGTCGAAGAGGCGATGGAGAGACCAGATTCACTGGTCAACATGATTTTTGTCTCATGAGTACCAATAGTTGTACTTAATGCAGTTTTTTATCGTGTTTTCAAATACGTATTCGGAATTTCTCCATCACCCACAGTTTTTTTATTTCAGTTTAAATTAATGGATTTATATAATTATTTTTAAATAAACGTTTTTTTGTTTACTTGTCCATTGTAAAATAAAATGGAGAACGCTTTCATCAGGAGATTTCAGCTATGGAAAAGAGTTATCAGAGCAATTGGAATCCTACGTAATATGCTGGCCGATTATTGTTGGACCATCAAGAGGGATGCTCCACAGGCGAAATATAGCAGAAAATCGTCATTTCGTACTTTCTAGGTGGGTCCGAATGTTCGAATATTGTGTAGTTATGAATGTAGAAAATATTAAAGTGTTTGAAATTAAAAATTCCTGTCTCTCGGAAACCTTGCGTGATGGAGGAAAACCGATATGATATTTGAATTCAGGAGAAAAAATACTATCAGAATCACATATTTTTCTTTCTGAGACAAAAAAAAAAGTTTTGTTGTTGCTCAGTGTTCTCTAAGGCGGAACATGCTAAGAAGGTCTAATCCTAAATGATTTTTTGATAATATAGTTTTTAACATGAAATCAATTATTGGAAATTAATAATTTAATTTATTAAATATTAGTAACGCAGCCAACCTAGACTCATTTTTGAGAACTAGGCTCTGCCTGACAGTAGCAAGGAGAAATGGGGAGTGATGGAGGAATAACACCTCCTTAAAAAGCCAGGATTCATGGCCCGTATTTTAGTACCCTGTGACGGCTCCTTACCACGATACGGCAACTGTTTCCTTGTAGGAAAAAGTTTGGTTCGTCAAATGCTAGAAGAAGAAACCCTTGAACAAAAATCATCTGGACCTCCAGATTGGCAATTATAACGACGTGCCAGCTCCCCCTTTTATTAAAAAAATTAACTATGAAAAAAGCCCAATGTGAAAAATAAAAAATAATAAAATAATAGATGTACAAAAAGATATAATACAAGTTATTAAAGAAAGAAGACTAAAATGGTTTGGCCACGTAAAGAGGATATCAGACGACAGAATACGTAAGATGATATTAAATTTAGAAGCAGAGAGTAGCAGAATAAAGGGAGACCAAAAGATCAGTGGGTTAAACAAGTGCAGAAGAGTACGTTGTCAAGAGGATTAAAACAGAGTGATGCAGAGATATGTATGGAGGAGTAAAATTTGTAATGGGTTATAGGAAAATTATTTTATTGTAGAGAAATTCCTAATTAAAAAACAATTAAACTGAACAACAAAAAATATTTTGAAAAATATGTGATTCTGATAGTACGTATTTTTTGTTCTGAAATCAAATATGATATCGGGTTTTCTCCATCATGCAAGGTTTCCGAGAGACAGTTTTTTATAATTCCAAACACTTTAATATTTTCTACATTCGTAACTACACAATATTCGAACATTCGGACTCACCTAGAAAGTAAGAAATGACGATTTTCTGCTATATTTCGCCTATGGAGCATTCCTCTTGATGATCCAACAATAATCGGCCAGCATATTAGGATTCCATTTGCCTAGATATCTCTTTTCTATAGCTGAAACAATTCGAGTTAGCTCATTTGGTTATATTTTACAATGGACAAACGGACGAAAAAAAGTTTATAAAAATGCTATTATTTAAATCCATTAATTAAAATTGAAATAAAAAACAAACTGTAGGTGATGGAGAAATTCCGAATACGTATTTGAAAACACGATAAAAAACTGTATTAAGTACAACTACTGTACTCACGAGACAAAAATCATGTTGACCAGTGTTATTAGTAACTATATATATATATATATATATATATATATATATATATATATGATGTTGTACATTATTATGAAGTTTTCGATTTTAGGGCTTAATTAGTATGCTATGCTTTTCCATTACACTTGAAATGAGAAACCACTAGTACTGTATATTCCGATATTAAATTTTTAAATACATTTTATTATAGAGGACTATAAAGGTTATTTACTGCGGTTGTATGGAATTAAACAACTGTTTGTTATTACACCTGTTCGCTTATTGCGGAAAAGTATTATCTCGGGCTCAAATATTAACGAGAGGAAATTAGTTTTTACTGAAATAATTAAAATCTTTCTACTAGCAAAAAAAAAAAGGTGATATAAAATATGAAGTTATTTATACAGTAAACATGTTTTTTGCTAATATTTTAATTCTTTATTCAGAATTAGCGGGCTCACTTCTCTGATGACTCCGATCTGAAATATTTATTGCGCTATCGAATAAAATGATACAGACCATTGTAAACAGATATCTGAGGTGTATTTTAAATATAAGGTGGCCAGAAATAATATAAAATGAAGAACTGTGGAGAAAACCAACCAATCTCCATTATGTAACCAAATGAAACAAATAAAGAGGAATTAGTTAGCCCACACGTTGAGAAAACCATATGGAGCCATCCAGAAGGCTGAACTAGTTTGGAACCCGCAAGGAGTAATAAAGAGGGGACGGCCTAGGAAAACATGAAAGCGATCAATAGAGGAGGAAGTAAAGGAAAGAGGGGAAAACTGGAAATGAGTTAAATGGCTGGCTGGAAGCAGAATACGCTAGAGGAACTTAAATGCTGCCCTATGTTCCACTTAGGAAATACAGGAAATAAGATGATGGAGATATCTTACAAGGAATGTTAGACCAGTTGGATTGTAACAAAAATTTGAGGATATATTCATTGATTGACATTAAATACGATGACGCTAGTCATTTTGCTGCAAAGTTAATAAATTTGGTGTTATTTGCCATTAAATTTCAATCGCGTCATTGACCGGTTCGTAACGGCACGGTTGTTCATTGCAGCTGGTTTCAGGAACAAGTGCAGCTAGCGAAGAACGTAAATATTAGTTTTCCACCTTGTTAACATCAATAACTATTTTGGAATAGCTTATACAGATAGCAGAGCACTGTGTAGGGCCTACTTTTTGATACTTGAAATTGTACTTAGAATGTATTGAGTTTTTTATGTTTGAATATAAACAATTAGTATATAGCCTACTGAACGAATACTCGACTGCGAGAGTGGAAAAAATATTCACACTCCGGTGCGCTGCTCTTCAAGTAACCGTGCCGCTCCGTTGCAATATTTATTTCGTTAGTTTATATCTCTCTCCCCGTCGCTTATTGTTCTCTCTTTCGCCACATTATCATTTTCTATTTTTATTTGTTTATTTTTTTTTTTTACAAATGTTTTACTTATTTATTTTGTCATGTACCGATGTGAAGCCTTTTTTCTTGTACCTTATTTTGTGTTAAATATTATTCATACTATTGAATTTGCAGTGAAATTACTAATATCACGGTATTCAGTATCCTTCCTTCAACATACTCTCCAATTTTTGTTACAATCCAACTGGTCCAACATAAGTACTTCCCTTGTTAGTATGCTATGGGTTAAATGAATGAAATATACGGTGTTAGTGTTAGGTCTTTTCCGGGTCCAGCACACCAGATTCATGTCTCATGACTAGAGAAGAAATATCTACTTCCAATGACGCGAGGTTGGCTAAGCTTCAAACATACAGTATATGTCACTCTGAACTCTGAACAGCTGTCAAATATAAACAAGAGCATGATGTATACTTATAGACAAAGTATACTTCAGTGGAATATAAAAGTTATGTACTAACTGTAACATTTGGAGTATACAATTAATAATGTAAATTATTTATTCTAGAAAAGAAACTATTTTCAAGTTTTACAAAGTATTGGCAGTTCCACCTCTTATCTATGGATGTGAAACCTGGACATTAACAAAGGCAGATAGTAAGCAAATAGAGGTTGCTGAAATGAAGATGTTGAGAGCAATAGCAGGATACCAAAGGACCGATAAAAAGAAAAACGAAGATATAAGAACATAACTTAATATATTTAATCTCTGTGAAAGAATAAAATATTATCAAAATGCTTATCTTCAGCACGTATTACGAATGAATGAACAGCGCATACGAAGAAGAATGTAAAATTATAAACCTAAAGGGAGAAGAATGTTGGAAAGACCATTGAAGAGATGAAAGGACCAATTCGACATATAATGAGAACGGAACAGGCCATTGGACTTAATCCTTGTTGTTGATGATAATGATGTCTATTCTAAAATTTTGCTGTAACCACACGATACAGAAACCTTCATTCTGATGCCATGTACGTCTACAATGGTCGCATCAACCATGCGCTAATATCGTGTTAGCGAAGGAATTGTTCCATCTCTGTTCATGACCCATAACGCCATATTTGGGTTGGGCCCATATATGCGAGGAGGGACTACAACCCTCACATTGGCCGACTCGGGCCTGGAGTTGTGAGTCAGCACACTGAAGGACCACACTAGATCCCCACAATTACCTGTTCCAACATATGTGGGCGGCAAACAAAACAATTTTTCTACCATGAGATGAGATGAAAGATGATATGAAATTAATGAATTAGAAATTAAATTACATGAAGGGAGGGAAGGAAGAATGTAGAGTGTTGTTGGGATGAATCTCGGGAAACAGGAGAACTGCAGAAAATCCCGAAAAATTCCGCCATGTAATTTGATTTATCATTAATTAATTTTCCAGTAAGTGTAGTGTTGAATTTTATTTCTTATGGTTTTATTAATCCAAATCATTACATAAAACACTGGCTCTTCCAACTCTTTTGTATAGTAGTGAAGGATGGACGTTGAAACAGAAGGATATACAGAGACTTAGATCTGCTGAAATGAGATATCTTCGGAGGACTGCAGGATACACACTACTAGATCACAAAAAAAATGAAGACATCTTAGAAGAATTACACATGGAATCTTTAGAAAACAAAATTTCTGATTATAAGTCAAGATGGATGCAACATGTTCATCGAATGGAAGATCACAGAATACCCAAACAAATGTTAAGATATCAACCTGCAGGAAGAAGAAGACCAGGACGTCCACTCAAAAGACTTCTGGATGGTGTTTCTCTTGAGGCCGAAACAGGTCAACAAATGACCTAAATTCGTGAATGTACTATGATGATTAATTAATTTTATATCACTCTTAATCTCATCTTATATTAGGTAACACTAGTTCGAATTGGCGAACCATATATGTTGAAAATAGACGGGCGTGGGGATCTAATGCGATACATCAATGTACTTCCTCATGATCCGAACCTTAACCTAGGAGGAATAGAGATGGGGACAACTTGGAAAAACACGTAATTGCGACCATGGGCACCCAACAAAAAATGGCGATATGAATCGTAAGTACAATTTTTGATGTGTCGGACAAGGAGGAAGACCGACAACATACTACATAACATCGTAGAGCAGATTTTCATTTTATTCATCTCATAATACTAGGGAAGCGCAATACATCTTTCATGTCATAATGTTGTGCAATTTTTATTAAGGACAAGCTATTACCCGGCGTGCTCTTCTACGCCTAAATAAATGAAAATTAATGTGCTCTTATGTTTAGTTGAATAAGTAAAAGGAAACATAATTATAAATTCATATTTTTAGATACCCTGTGCTGATTACCCGGCGTTGCCCGGGAATCTACGCATCCCGATGTACTTGGCATATATGAGCTGAAAGACAAAATTCGTTATCTCCATAAGAGATAAACATATGCTGTCGCGGACATTTTTGTAGAGTGTCTTGAGATAGCCTATTCAATTCTGTGTATATTCATTTTGTGTATTTGTTATGGTTTAGGCAGCGTAAGCTATTTAAGCGTCCAAAGAGCTACTTTCTCACGTTTTTTGCTACAAAGGGCGATTTTTAAGGGTGTAGGAGTTGAGTATCACAAGTCTCTCATAGCCTACGTTCATACCGGGAATCTCCTGAACATTTTACAAAAAGCCCCATCACAATCGGATCAATGGTATGGCCGCGCATAAAGTACGAACAATCAAACAAACAAACATTTTTCTATATTAGACTAGTATTGATTCAATAATAAAAATGAAAGTTTAACCCAAATGGGTATTATTCTCAAACATTTTTCTATATTAGACTAGTATTGATTCAATAATAAAAATGAAAGTTTAACCCAAATGGGTATTATTCTCTTGGCATCAATGAAAGACAAAAATGGTTATTGTGAGTTTTCCGTAAGAGATAAACATATGCTGTCGCGGACTTTTTTGTAGAGCTGTTTGAGATATTCAATTGTGTGTTCATTAATTTAGTGTATTTCTTATGGTTTAGGCAGCGTAAGCCATTTAAGAGTCCAAAGAGCAACTTTTTTTACCATTTCCACTACAAAGGGCGATTTTTAAGGGTGTAGGAGTTGGGTATGAAACTCTCTTATAGCCTATGTTCATCCCGCGAATCTCCTGAACACTTTGCAAAAAAAAGCCATCACAATTGGATCAACGGTATGGCTGCGCATAAAGTACGACCAAATAAACAAACAAACAAATATATAAACATACAAACAAACAAACAATTTTATATATAAGATATAAACAAATTGGAGTATATATAGGATTTAGTTCTGTTCCTTGTATTTTTTCATGTACAGTAGTTATGAGCTCTTCAAGCTTTGTGTATATTTTTTATTAGTATTAGTTTTAATTATCTTCAACTCTATTGTATTATTACATCTATCTATCTGCATAGCCCATACTTCCCCGTGTTCGAGGTATTTCAACGAAGCTAATTTAGTTACGCTTATTTACCCATAGATGTCAACAAGTGATATGGGGTTGACACTTCGCCTCAGTGAGACATCTAGTGAGCAAATAAGGTATAACTTGGATGGATAACGTTCGGTAAATTTTGTAAATTTTATTCAGGTTTGCGGTTCTTTTATGAGTATGAAAATCTTCAGACTCGGGACTCACGGCTTAAAGTTCCTTCCGGAGGATTTGATCCTTGGATTATTCCTTCCTAAAAATCCATCGATCCCGGCCGGGTTTGAACCCGCGACTTTCGGAACTACAGGCAAGGAACATATTACATAACAATTAACCTACCGCGGTTGACGTGTTGTTAGATCTTACATTTATTATTGTTCAGTTTGGCTAAAATAATATTTTAGTATCTAATATGAGTGTCAATATTAATAAAATTCCGTTGAGGTGAATACTCATAAAGCGAAATATAAAAAAAAAATTTAGGCAGGTGTCGTGGTCCTAAACTAGGTTAAAATTTTATTTTTAAAAAAGTATAGGCCTTTCCAAAATCGGTTTCCATCTTTAGCAGAAGGGTATAACCTCTACCAAATATTTACGTTAATACTTTACTTTATAATAACCTATTATTATGATTTCTGCATTTAAATGTACCATATGTTCGTCCTAGCTAGTGGAACAAAACGCCAAATAGTCTTTACATCATCCGTCTATCCATATTAATTCTGCCCGAATGCAGGCCTTTCTCTGCAAACATAGCATTTTCATGGTATGCTTGCAGCTTTACTAGGGAATTGTAGGTGTGGTAGCTTCCCGTTGCTTTCCACACCGGTGAAGGATGATGATGATAAGATGAATAAGAATGATGATGATTTCGATGGCCATATGATTTCGGGAACCGTTTGTGCAAAAACATTTCCTGACATTTGTCTTACAGGTGAGGAAAAACCCCGATAAGAACCTCACCCAGAAAAACTGTCCCGAGCGAGGATCGAACCCGGGCCCGCTGCGTGACAAGGCAGCACGCTACCTCGAGACCACAGCGATGGATATTTACACCATAAGGCTAAATAAATAGTACATTAAAATAATTAATTAAACTAATTTTAAACAAGTCCTACATAAGGAAACTTAGATCATTACTCTATGCCTGATATACATAAAAAATAACTACTAACCCACTGGCAATATCGAACCCGTAGGTTCATGGCTGCTCGATCATAAGCTCTACATTCATATATATCCCGAACTAATGTTGTCCAGTCATCCACTTTATAATCTTCTTCCTTGAAATCATGGTTAATATTATTCTCCCACCTCATTCTTGGTCTACATACTGGGCGTTTTCCCTCTGCTTTCATACAAGAAGCTTACATACCCCCTATAATTCCACATTGGTGCCACATGTCCTGCCCAGCGCAGTCTATGAGACTTATACATTCTCATTATATCTGGTTTCCTATAAATATCATGTAACTCACTGTTAAACAGTCTTCTCCATTCGCCTGTCTGTTCATCTCTGTTTGGTCCAAACATTTTCCTAAGAACCTTATTATGAAGTACATGCAATGCTTTCTCCTCCCTTAAAGTAAGAGTCCATAGTTCACATGTATATAATATAACTGGAAGAATAGCAGTTTTATATATTTTCAGTTTAACGTTTTTTTTTAGATAAGTTGGGACGATAAGAGCCCCTGTAATGCATCCATCCATCCATCTACAATAATTCTGCCCGAGGACAGGTCTTTAACTGCAATCATAGCATTTTCATCCTATGTTTTGAAGCTTTACTAGGGAATTATAGGTGTGGTAGCTTCCCGTTGCTTTCCACACCGGTGGAAGATGATGATGATGATGATGATAATGAAAAGGATGATGATGATGGCCGGATGATTTTCGGGGACCGTTGGGCCCTAAGCATCCTAACATTTGTCTTACGGATAAGGAAAAACCCCGAAGAAAACCTCACCCAGGAGACTGTCCCCACCGGGAATCGAACCCGGGCCCGCTGCGTGACAAGACATTCCACACCGGTGAAATATGATGATGATAATGATAAGGATGATGATGATGGCCGGATGATTTCCGGGGACCGTTGGGCCCTAAGCATCCTAACATTTGTCTTACGGGTAAGGAAAAACCCCGAAGAAAACCTCATCCAGGAGACTGCCCCACCGGGAATCGAACCCGGGCCCGCTGCGTGACAAGGCAGCTCGCTACCTCGGGACCACAGCGGTGGACCTGTAATGCATAATACCATGTATTTCCAGAATTCAACCTACGTTTAATATCTTCGTTCATCTCATTCTTATTTGTAATTATTGTTCACAGGTATTTGAATTCAGCAGTTATTCATAATTCCCCTAATTTGTAAATGACTGGCCATTTCCATTATATAATGTATTTATATGTGTGAACGTATATTTATTTTGATTGATGTTTACTTACAGACCCAATTTGTTAGTGTTAATCAGTAGGGTGTGCGTGTTGGCCCTTAGTATCTCCTCGCTATCGCCTAATAATACTACATCATCAGAATAAATTAATCGTTTATTAATACCGGTACATTGAACTGTAAGCCTTCTTCGTACTCTAAAGATCTGATGGCATGTTCTAGTACAAAACTGAATAACAGAGGTCTATAAAGAAACAATAGGGAAGAAAATCTAGATAAATTACTAAACTATGTAGTGTATTTTATTAAAATTTACTTACATACACTACTACGTATCCTATGATTAAATTCCTTGTTGTTCTAGATTCTTCACCCTTTTTCTGTTCTTTTTTTTTAATAAATGATAGTTTGTAAGTTGCATGATTCTACAATAATGTTGTTACAGCATGTATGAATGCCTGACATTCCTCTGAGAAAGCTATTTAATTGTGTCTCACGTAGCGATCTCATGGCCTGGAAATTCCAATAATCAACCCAACATTCCTCCTTTCTTTCTTTATCTTTTTCCGTGATTTACTTCTCACGTTCATTTTCAATCTTCTACTCTAAACAATTGTTCTTTACTCAAGAATTATTGTTTACTTTAGTTTCAGACACTTGGAAATCTTTAAAAGAAATCCTACAACTTCTACACTCCTAGTTACCTGGCGTCAATATTTGAAAAAAAAAATCCTCAAGACCAGCCTCATGAGACACAGTGGTCAGCGTTTCGGACTACAGTTCATGAGGTCCCGTGTTCGACTCCCGGTCAGACCATAATATTTTTTTTCTTAAAGGGTTGCCCTTGGTCTGGTTGGCTAAGTTTAGGTTAAGAACTCTCATGGTGTTTAATTATCATTCATCACCCATCATATCATTGGGGTAACTTAACTCCGCCTTCAAAGTGCCCCAACCTAAAAAATGGATTACAATTCTGCCAAAGCCAGGGGAGAAAGCCAGAAATGTTATAAGAGACAACCTGGTGGCATTAGACAATTTTTTTCCACAATATTGACACTAGGTCACAAGATAACAGTCTGCTAACAATTCCTCTCCACATTACTTCCTCTTATTCTACTTCTTTCACAGTAGCTTCTGCCCGCTCCTGGAATTCCCTCCCTCAAGGTAGTAGGGATTGCCGCACACTTGACAATTTTAAGCCACGCTTATACAATTACTTGTAGTTCATCAATTTTCCGCCAGAGCTAATTTTTTTCTACTTAATTAATGGTATTTTTTCTCATTTTTATATCTTGTGGGCGGCTTCGTGGCGCAAGCGGTTAGATGCTCGCGTCTAACAGCTGGGGTCCCGAGATCGAGTCTCGGTCATTCCATTTGGGTTTCGTAGTGGACGAAACGAAGCATGGGCAGGATTTTCTCGGGATTTTCTCCCGTTTTTCCCTGCCACAATTTCATTCTACAATTTCTTCATACTCATCCATTTCGTTCATCATGTGATGGTGCGTCAGGAGCGGTCGTTCGGCACCCATGTCATTCACAGACCTCTATGTTAGGAGCCTCATCTCATCTCATGCCTACACCCGACCCTGAGTTGGACACGAGTTGAGGATATTTTATATGTTTATTTATATCTATTGTGTTTTATATTTGATTCGTTAAATCTAGAGTAAATCAAAATATAGTGTAAATAATAAATATATTGTAGATATACAGATGCTAACCAAGAACTCTTACTTTAAGCGTGGAAAGGAGATTACGAGTATTTGAGAATAACATTTTTGCGATTTTTTTGGACAAATACAAGGGAATGTAGAAGAGTGAATAACAATGAGCTACATGGTCTTCCTACTCTTAGGAAGCCAGACATAATAAGAATAGTTAATTCTCATAGACTGCCGTTGGACTGGACATGTGACACGAAGGGGAACGGAAGTTTCTTGTTGGAAAACCAGAGGGAAAACGCCTAGTTGGTAGACCACAAATGAGGTGAAAGAATAATATTAACCAAGATTTGAGGGAAGTAGATTGTACGGGGCATGATTGGAAAACATTAGCTCAAGATAGGGATGTAAGGAGAGCTTATTTCCGCTCGGCCATGATCCTACGAGTTGGAGAGTGCCAGTGAGTTAGTTAGTTAGTAGTTAGATATACCATGTAAAAATTATGTTGATTGTAATTTAGATGTAAGATTATTTTTTGTATTTTTTTTCTAACCTGGTTGGGTGTTCGACAAGGTCTTAAGATATTAACTCTGCCAGGTAAAATAAAGATATTAACTAACTCACTGGCACTATCCAACCCGTAGATTCATAGTCGCGCGGAAAAAAGCTTTCCATACATCCCTATCTTGAGGCAATGTTTTACAATCATTTCCTGTATAATCCACCTCTCAAATCATACTTAATATTATTCTCCCACCTCATTCTTGGTCTACCAACTGGGACTTTTTCCTCTGGTTTTTCTACAAGAAACTTGATCCAATTCGTGCCACATGTCCTGCCCATCACAGTATACGAGACTTATTGTAAGTCTTCTTATTTTATCTAACTTCATATAAAGACCATGTAATTTACTGTTATGTAGTCTTCTCCATTCACTTGTATTTGTCCAAAAAATCCCAAAAAATGTAATTCTCAAACCCTCGCAATCTCCTTTCCTCCCTTAAAGTAAGAGTGCATGTTTCGCATCCATATAATATAACTGGTAGAATAATAGTTTTATATATTTAAAGTTTAACGTTCTTTGAAAGGTGTTGGGACAAGAGTCCTTGTAATGCATAGTAACATGCATTTCCAGAATTGAGTATATGAATAAATATATTAATATTATTATCATTATTATTCCTATTATTATAATTATTATTATTATCATTATTATTATTATTATTATTATTATTATTATTATTATTATTATTATTATTATTATTATTAAGAAGAAGGAGAAGTGAAGAGACATTGTTGTAGTTTGTTATATTAGGTGATTTATATATTTTTCGTATCCATATACAATTTCAAAACAAAATAGAATGCATAAAATAATTTAGTAATTAATAAAATACTAATGAAATTTAAACCTAGGAGATGCGATGAAAATTCAGTATTTAGTAATGTGGTAATGCTGTCATTATTTCAACCTCTCCCCTGGGACCCTCAAACAACATGTGGCGATGACAATGCAACTTGTGTTTTGTTCTCTCCTGGATTTACAAAATAGAACAATGTGGTATCATTCTTTTTGTATCAGAAAGTTACTCTGGTTTAATGCAATTAAAATGCTTCTAAAACTCCGATTTTCTCTCTTATTAACAATGCAGGTCACTTCAGTTTCCAGTTGAAATGTGCCCTAAAAATAACAGCTTTCAGCGAATGTGCAAATATGTTCACGTTCCATTTCACTTTATTCTCGATAAACAGATGAAAGTCGTATTTGTTTTAATGTCAAGTAAATATTTATAGACCTATACTTTGTTAGGAGACAGAACAATTTATTTTTAAACACATTCTTTTATCGGTACTTTTAAAATTCATGACGAAACACCATTGAGGTCTCTATGTAATATTTATAAAATAAAGATAGAAATATAATATAAAAATAGAATACGTAATACCTTAAGAGCAAAAATAGTAATTGATGATAAAATTTTAGAGCAAGTGAACAGTTTTAAATATCTAGGTTTCAATTTATCATAAGTTAAAATTGGAGATACTAATGACAAAATAAATATATTTAATCTAATGTGTGGCACTATTAAAAGAACCCTTAACAACACAAGAAAAGAAACAAAAATAAAATTTTATAAAGTAATGGCTGTTCCTGTATTGATGTATGGATCAGAATGTTAGACGATCACTAAAAGACAAGAACAAAAATTGGAAGCAGCTGAGATGAGATTTTTAAGAAATATAGCAGGATATACTCTGCTGGATAAGAAAAGGAAACATGAAGATATAAGAAAAGAACTAAATATTTTCAAACTTACAGATCGAATAATTAAATATAGGAACGACTGGAAAGAACATATTGATAGAATTCCAGAAGGAATATTTTCAAAATTATTGCTAAATTATAAACCGCACGGAAGGAGAAATGATCTGAACAATTTTAACAATTCTAGCTTTCATGAAACCGGAACGAGCCAACAGGCTTAATCCCTGGATGATGATGATGATGAAAATAGAATACCTCCTAACAAAGTATAGGTCTATAAATATTTACTTGACATCAAAACAAATACGACTTTCATTTGTTTATCGAGGATAAAGAGAAATGGAACGTATACTGGTCCCGAAACACAAAAACTTGCTAAAAACATAAAAAAAAAGACAAAAATGTAAGAATTGCCTTCAGAACAACCAACAAATTAAAGAACATTATCAAAAATAAAATAGAAGAAATATACATTTATGAAGTGAAAGGGAACAAGAGGGGGGCACGCCGTAGCGTAGTGGTTAACGCACTGCGCTACAAGCCGGAAGGTCGAGGGTTCGAGTCCCGGTGGGGTCAGGATTTTTAAACTGACCCTAACCTTCTGGCGGCACTATGGCCCTGGGGTCGACTCAGCCTCTAACTGAAATGAGTACCAGACGCTTGTTCTGGGGTAAAAGCGGCCGTCACGCAGGGCTGACAACCCGGCTGACATCAAGTGCCGATTGTCAAGAAAAAGTGGGAGCCTTAACCTCCTACTACCCCAAAGGCCTCCTGAGGCCTGTAGTGGGATCACTTTACCTTTAAGGGAACAAGAGAGACCCAATTGAAATTTTATAAAACATTGGCAGTACCGGTACTGCTCTATGGATTAGAAGCCTGGATACATAAAAAAACAAGATCTAAGTAGGATAACGGCGGCAGAAATGAATTTTTTGAGATCTGTTAAAGGGTGCACTAAGGAAGACAGAATCAAGAACACAGAAATAAGACAGGAATTTGAAATATTTGCAATAACTGATAAAATAGATACATATAGACAAAAATGGAAGCAACACATAGACAGAATGAATGAAGATAGATATCCAAAACAAATAACAAAATACAAACCTAAAGGCACTCGAGATGTGGGCAGACCTAGAAAGGGATGGGCTGAAGTCGGAACGGGTCAACAGACCTAATCCATGAATGCTGATGATGATGAAAGACAAAGGGGTTTATGAACTAAAATGCAGCAGCTGTGAAAAGTTTTATATTGGAAGAACAACTAGAAATTTCAACAAACGATATAACAAACATCTTTAGGGCTTTAGATTTAATGAAAGCATATCTAGTTTTACAAAACATGTCATAAATACAGGTCACCAATTCAATACCATCGACAACACTTTATCCGTCATCCATAGAGAAAACAACAAGCTCAAAATCAACATTCTAGAAGAGATCGAGATACTAAAAGAAATAAAAAAAAAAGCATTCACCTGCTGAATGAGAACTCACCCAATGACGTCAACCCGCTCTCAAAATTCTCACAAACAACCAGTACCGGTTTAGAAGCTGAAGATGAAACATTGCTTCGAAAGTACTCCACACCCCAAATCCTAAGTTAAGGAAGACTGAGATCTCAGGTATTCTATTTTTATATTATACATGTATTTTATATTACATTATTTTATGTCACATTTTGAACCAAATAAAATGAAATACATGAATTCCAGGTAAAGGTGTTTAAAAATGAGTAGACCTACTTTAATACTGGGAGAAGAATGCATAACAGTGAGCTACATGATCTTCATGGAAAAACTCCCATGGCCTACCAGCCTGCTGCTGGGTTAGCATCCCCATGTATTCATCACAGAGGTAGACGATTATCCAGCCAATGTAGGGGTAATATGTGGTCAGCATGTCGGGTTCCCCTGTCGTTATAGCAGGTTTGTTCAACTTGGCCTCGGTACCTAATGTAGTTATCCAAATGCCTCACGATGCTGGATGGTTACCACTCCCATACAAGTAGAAATCCCATGAGAATATTTTTTTTCTCCATTGGAGATCAGAACCAGCGCAAGTCGTGTAGCTCTACGCCAAGGCATCTTGTCTCACCGTGGGACGATCTTTACAGGAAACCAAATGTAATAAGAATAGTTGAATGCAGGCTTTCACGGCCGGTAATCATAATGTTGAGTGATTCCGGGTTATGTGGCCGTGGTCCATAGTTGGTGGTTAGATCTAAGTAGATCTTCCGACCAGGAAACACGCCTAGAAGCACTCGCCACTGAAGATGCCCTCCGCAGTTGAGGGCGAAACGTCTGGTATCAACACCAACTATGGACCACGGCCACATAACCCGGAATCACTCAACATTATGTAATAAGAATAGTTAGCGTGGTGGTCTAATGGAAACGTTCCTTGCCTCTATTCCCGACGGTCGCGGATTCAAACCCAGCAGGGATCGTTCGATTTTGAGGATAAAAAAATCTTAGGGGCAAGTCTTTCGGAAGAAATTTAAACAGTGTGTCCCGAGTTTGAAGATTTCCAAACACGTAAGTACTACAAGCCTGAATAAAAATCCTCTATGCAAAATCTAACCAGTACTTTTTTTTTATGATTTAAGATTTAAGATTTATTTAGCCTGGTGGAGTTAAGGCCATGTGGCCTTCTCTTCCACTCACCAGGACAAACATATATTACATAAGAATATAACAATCTTAATTAACTCTAATATTAAACACTAAGTAAAAATTTGATCAAAAGATAATATCTAATATACATACTACGATCTCTAATACCTTCCCAAGTAATACCTCAATTGCTTACTAGAATGTCTCATTGAAGCTATAAGATACAAAACTAAAATTTAAAATATACCTGTTGGCAGGTGCCGTCGTCCTCAACTTTGTTAAAATGATGTATGTAAAATATCGTATATTAATATTTTACATACATTATCTTATGACTATTCACCTCAACGGAATTTGATATGAATTTTATTAGTATTGACTCATTGAAGAGATGTGCTAACCACATGTCACGTTTCAACATCTATAGGTAAATAACTTACTAACTCACTGGCACTATCGAACCCATAGGTTCTTGGCTGGACGGACATAAACTCTCTACACATCCCTATCCTGAGCTAATGTTTTTCAATCATCCCCTGTATAATTTATGCCTACTTATCTCATTCTTCATCTTCCAACTGGGCGTTTTACCCTGTTTTCCTAAAAGATGCTTCCATGCCCCTCTTTCTATCCCATTCGTACCATATATCCTGGCCATCGCAGTCAACGAGAATATTGTACCTATTATATCTGGTTTCCCAATAATAACTTGTAGTACACTATTTGTATTCTTCTCGTAGTACACTATTTGTATTCTTCTCCATTCACCCGTCTGTTCGTCTCTCTTTACTCCAATTTTTTCTAAAGAACTTTATTCCCAAATATTCGTAAAATTGTCTCCTTCGTTAAAGTAAGAGTCCATGTTTCGCATCCAAATAATATAACTTGGAGAATAACAGTTATATATATTTTTTGGCTGAACTGCACTTTTACTTTCGCTAGATTTTTCAGTTTATTGTAGTAAACTATAGCTCTTCTTCTGTATTTACTAACATTTTTTTTATATTTTAAACTTTTTCAATCAATTTTTATAACATTATTAGACAGTTTTCGAGTATTTATTTAAAAACGCAAATCACAATATTATGACACTGTTAGGCAATATTGTGATACTAACTGCTATTTTCTCCACAGAGTATATTACTTAGTCTATTATTTTTCTATCGCTGTTTTGGGTTATCGCTAGTTGGATAAGCGTTAGGGAGTGATAAGTAAGTGTACACCCATTTTTAATAAACGTTTTGTAATTTTAATGTTATTAATATATTTTTAACATAGATTTGGGGATTTATTGCAAAGATTGGTCATTTTAAATTTTATAGCGACATGCTGCTATCTAGCATAAGATTTTTAACTTTAGTACGATATCGATGGTAATCGAGGATGATAATCGATATGTGGTTCGATGGTGGGTTACCGCTGGCTCTATAAACTCTGGCAGATGCGGACTGCTGTTCTATAGGACTTCGAAAATATTTCACGTAAGTCTAAGTGCAGTTTTTCCTTTTCCTTTTTTTGTTTAAGGTTTTTTGATAGAATTTGGAGTAACGAGTCACTCTAATACATAATAGCATGCATTTCCAGAATTGAGCCTATATTTAATTGCTTCCTGAGCCTAATTCGTTTTTGTAGTTATTGTTCCTAGGCATTTGAATTCAGTCACTTCTTCAAAAGTTCCTTCATTCATCAACTGCCCATTTCCAATAAAAAATTAATAGTAGTAATATGCCTTTGCGTCCCTCATTAATACCTAGGCGTTCTCCACCTACAGTGAAGACATTCAACCATATTAATTTAGGTACACATGTTTTCATATAGATATCATTGGTCAGCGTTCCGCCTCATAGTGATATTTAGGAAATCAAAGTATTAATAAGGTGGCAACGATCGGTAAATTTTGCACAGAGGCATTTTTATTCAGGCTTGTGGTTCTTTTACGAGCCTGAAAATCTTCAACTCGGGACCCACGGCTTAAAGTCCCTCCCGGAGGACTTGCTCCTTGGATTTTCGATCTTAAAAAATCCATCGACTACGGCAGAATTTAAACCCGCGAACCTCGGGACTAGAGGCACGGAACATATCCACTACTAGACCACCGTGACCGACTCCATTATATAAACAAACATGATTTTTAGTGATAAAACGCGTGTCAGTAATCAGTAATAATTGTAAAGGTATGAGATAGTGACAGGCTCTGTGGACAGCCTGGTATTAATATTAAACACGTGTACACTGTATGTGTGTATTAATATGCATAAAGAGACTTTAGCGCTCAACTTCCACAGAATGGATGAAATGTGTACACATCAGTGCATCAAGGCTCTAACTTGAATCACATGCTTCAAATAACTTAACTGTACGCACAGAAGGTATTAAAAATTATTGGAACAGGCATCACTCTTAATTATTTGTAAACATGGAATAAAGAAGAGGGCGTCTTTTGAGTTGCCCAGACGGTAGCCGAAAGAATGGGGCCTTAGCGCAGAGCTACGGAACTTGCGCTGGTTCGAGTCTCCATGGAGGATGAAATTTTCTTATGGAATTTCATTCAATATGGGACCGGTGCCCAAGCACCATCGTAATAATTCGGGTAGCTACAATAAGTAGCGGCTCCAGGTTAAGAAAACCAGCCATAATGGCTGAAGGACCCGACATGTTGACCACATGTCACCCCTACACTGGCAGGAATTAACACCTATCTCTGTGATTAACATATGTAGAAGTGAGGCCAGCAGCCGGCTGGTAGGCCAAGGACCTTCTTGACCTGTCGCGCCAAGGAGCTAGTTAGGAGTTATCATCTAGTCCAGGGATTTTCAAACCATTATCTTAATAATAATTTAGAATGCCTATTATAATTTTTTATGATAGAACATTATTTTATAATACAACTAGTTAATATCCGGCGTGCGCTGCTGCGCTTAAATAAATTATGTGTTTTTACGTTTAGTTGAATAAGTAAAAGGAAAAATAATTATAAATTTATATCATTATTATTTTTAGATACCTCGTGCTAATTACCCGGCATTGCACGGGAATCTACGTACCCCGATGTATTTGGAATTAATGAGCTGAAAGACAAAATTCGTTATTTTGAGTTATCCGTGCTGCTGCTATGCTTGTCCGGGAATCTATTTATCCCGATATTCTTGGCATCAATGAAAGACAAAAATGGCTATTGTGAATTATCCGTAAAAGATAAACATATGCTGTCGCAGACGTTTCTGTAGAGCTTTTTGAGATATCCAATTCTGTGTAAATTAATTTTGTGTATTTGTTATGCTTTAGGCAACATAAGCCATTTAAGCGCCAAAAAAAAACATTTTTTCACTACAAAGGGTGATTTTTAAGGGTGTAGGAGTTGAGTATCACAACTCTCTTATAGCTTATGTTTATCCCGGGAATTTTCTGAACATTTTGCAAGAAACGCCATCACAATCGGATGAACAGTATGGCAGCGCTTAAAGTACGAAGAAACAAACATTCATTTTTATATATTAGATGTGACGATATATTTTTAGTAAAGTGATCCCACAACAGACCCGGAGGCCCTTGGGGTAGTATGAGGTTAAGGCTCCCACTTTTTCTAGACAATCGACACTTATTGTCAGCCGGGTTGTCAGCCCTGCGTGACGACCCCAGGGCCATAGTGCCCCCAGAGGGTTTGGGTCAGTTTAAAAATCCTGACCCCCAACGGGACTTGAACCCTCGACCCTCCGGCTTGTAGCTCAGTGCCTCAACCACTACGCTACGGCGTGCCCCCGACGAAATATTTTATGTTAGCATTTATTTTGCGCTAATAAGAAACTTGAATAATGACATTATACTGTATTTAGCTATAAAAATACAACAGTTATTGTAAGAAAACATTTAATTGAGCAAACTGCGGATTGAATTGAAGCAACTATATTGGGAGTAAGTCGTTATGTAACTTATAACGCTTCCCAGAAAAAAAAATATATTTCGGGCCAACCTCAAGGGATAGTAGTGATCATCGTTTTTGACTACAGTTTGTGAGGTTAGGGGTCCCATTCCTGGCCTGACAATATGCATTTTTCCTTAAAGGGAATTGTTGCCGTCGTTGCCCATGCTTTGGAATTTAGGTTAAGTTTATGTTAAGGACTCTCTTGGCTTTTCATAAGTAATGCCACGAGTGATTTCCAAATTATCGATAAATTCACGACTCACGAAGTGAGGAGTGAATTTATCTAGAGAATTTGGAAATCAAGAGTGGCATTTGTTAGGACTATTTAACGAATAAAATTAAGCTGTTTACTCACAAATCATTATTTAACTATAGTTATTTTAAAATATTTATATATTTAATGTAAACGGCGATGTTTGAAAACAAATGAGAAACGATAGGTACGCTTCTACTGCTTCTTTTGTTTATCACTGCAACCAGATCATACTATTTATTGCCAAAGGAACGCAATATTGTAAGGAGGAGCTTTCTTTAATATGGTAATCATAACACTGATAAATATTTGGTGAAACACGACTCTGATTGGTTGTAAAACAGAAATCATTGAAACGTGATTGGTCATTGACTCCCATTTGGGGCATGAGTTAAATAGTCACTATCATTTATCACCCATAATACGAAGTCGTATCATCGGGGTCACGTAACTACTCCGCCTTACATGTACCCGAACCAAAAAAAAAAAAGGATTACAAATCCACCAAATGCCAGGGGACAAGTCCAAAAATGCATAAAAGACAACCTGGTGGCACTGGACAAAAAAAGTCATTGGTGTGATGTGTTACCTATGTGCCATAAGTTCTATAATAAATCAACACTTTTGAAATTCATATTAAAGCACCGGCACCGTTGAGGTTATGTAATAAGATGTTAATTATATAATTTTTACCTGGTATGTCAGTCGTCCTCAACTAAATTATTAGACTTCTTCAACTTATTCCAATATGGAGGCCTTTCGAAAACAAAGTTTCATCTTCTGCGTTTTAACTGGAACTGATGGTGTTATATAGGTTGTATAACGGATTTATGTATGCGGTTATATTCTCCTTGCTTCTTTTAGAATCTCTATGTCTTCAAGGATGCTGATCCTGTTGTTATTATACTCTCTAAAAACGCAGAAGATAAAATTTTGTTTTTGAAAGGCCTCCATATTAGAATAACTTGAAGAAGTTTAATAATTTAGTTGAGGATAATTGACTTACCAGGTAAAAAAGCTGACGATAAAACAGAATTGTTTTGAAACATATCCAAGAACAAATCAACATTAATATTGAGGTAAGATGTCCAGACCAAAAATAATATAATTAAAATAACCTCAAAATATACTTCCTAAAATTAAATATTAAAAATTATATAATTAACATCTTATTCTATAATAAATTCACGAAAAATTCAGATTTCCTAAATCACAAACAATGTTCTTACCAATTAATTATTTATAACAATATGTATGCAAAACTGTAATTGATTAATGGTTAATCTCACAAGTAATTAAAAATTGATTTCAAATTAAGGAACTGTTTAAAATTAGAGGGTAATTAAAACTGAAACCGAAATCCATGCATTAGTAATGTTGTTCTCACATTCCTCGAGATTGTTTTCGTCATAGTATCTGTTTTCACGTAGGTAATTATGTGATTTTATAGGATCGAATGATGAAATTAATTTGGCGCAACAAACATATGTCAATAGAAAGCAAAATCTGTATATACAAAACGATACTTCGACCTGCTGTCGTATATGGAGCAGAAACTAGGGCTGGTACAACAAAAACTAAACACCTAATAAGCACGTGTGAAATGAAGATCTTAAGAACTACTCAGGCGAAAACATTATTTGATAAGATACACAAAACAGGAATTAGGACAAATGTCATATTCAAGACATAACCAAATTTATTATAGATAGACGAAAATATTGGAAAGGTCATATAGAAAAAATGGAAGACAACCGACTTGGAAAAAAGAGCTAAGGAAGATAGACCAATGGACAGGACAAGAACAAGAGGAAGGCCAGCCAAGAGATGGATAGAGAGCGGATGCACATCCAATACGTCTTCCTCCGAGGAGCGATTTTGGAAATAAACAGCACGAAAATCCTACAAATCATGAATAAGATGATGAAGAAGAAGAAGAAGAATGATGAAATTAGTAGGTCGGACTTAGGAAGGTTTTACATTCTCCTTAACCTCCAAGTTAGTGGGCCTATTTAAATAAATATGTAAAAAGTTTTAGTTGACTGAAGATTTTAAGAAACGCCAACCATGGACGTGTAATACGTCTTTAAATTTGCGTCCATAGTGGGAGACAATTCAGAAAACTGATGATAACAAGATCTGGGGATACAGTTTGGTGTTCCAGCTACATATCTATCACCTACATCCAACATTTAATTACATTACTCGATAGATAAAGGATCAAAGAATTCGTTACGTTGAGCGTGAACTGTGACGCAATGCGCGCGTGGGGGGAGAAGCGCCGCAATTTTGAGATTGTTTGGCTGCGTCACAAATTTTTCGTTTAGTATAAATTTAGACTCGGAGAAGTTGCGACGTTCGTTCGAGTTTCAATCATCAGCTCTGCTCAAGATCTACCGATTGCATGGTATAAAACATTAGCATGAAATAGTTATAGTGAATATATATGGTGTTAAAATTAAAAATTAAAAATAAAAATAAAAATGCAATGTCAGCCTATACTCGTCAAAAAGCCAAATGAAAATATAGAGATCGTATATACCTCCGATTGATGGCCTTTCCACTTTTCAGCGTTGCCCTTTTACCAGCCGGCTGCTGGCCCTTCACATCCACATGTGTCAATCACAGAGGTAGATGATCAACAGCCAGTGTAGGGGTGACATGTGGTTAGCATGTCGAGTCCCCCAGCCGTTATAGCTGGTTCCTCAACCTGGAGCCGCTACTTATTGTAGCTACCCAATTGCCTCACGTTGCTGGGTGGGCACCGGTCCCATACTGGCCGAAATACCATGAGAAAATTTCTTCCCCCATGGAGACTCGAACCAGCGCAAGTCCCGTAGCTCTGCGCCAAGGCTTCCTACCTTAACCGCTCGGCTACGGTTGGAAAAGGCTTCTCAAGAGCAATCCAGTGGTACCCATAAAACACCATATGACAGAATGAAGCGGTGCCGGGACGAAAAGGAATGATGGCGTCCAAGCGGATCAACGACAGTGCCAGTAGCTTACCATCTGCAGCTGGGGTGGCCGAGCCTATGTAAGTGGATAATGCAATCGCTTCTATATCAACGCCGAACGACTTTTTAGTGTTCAAATACGTTTATGACACACATATAATACGCTCAAAGAAAATGTTACCCGTTACGTTCACGTATTCACGTAAAACACGCGGCCTTGTCCACGACAGAGCGTCACCCCGATTTTTTCTCTGACACTTTGACTCATTTAAATTAAAGAGTAGGCAGCACAATAACCCTGGGTGGGTCAAGACTTACTTCAGAATTTTTGTCCACGCTTTTCTATCTCTGGCAACCGTCCAACAATTCTTGAGTTTTAAAGATTTGACATCCTGTAGTATTCCATCCATGCACTTCAAATTCGGTCTTCTGGTTCTCCGTTTTCCTTCTGGCATACCATCTACAATTCTTCTAACTACTTAATTTTTTGGTCATCCTCTGAGTATGTCCTACCCATTTTAGTAGTTTACTTTAATATCATGTAATGGTTTCTGATGATTTATACAATTCATATAATTCCCTGTCATATCACATTCGCCACTAAGCATTTTCGTAAAAAGGTCCATATATCCTGAACATCTTTCTTTCAAAAACAGCCAATCGTGATTTGTTATCTTCAGTCAGAACTCAGGTTTCACTCCAATAAATTAGCACTGATTTAATTAGTGTTTTATACAATCTGGTTTTTGTTTCGCGTGTCGTATATTTTTTATTTCAAATAATTTATTTATAAGAACAAAGTTAAATATCCATTGAATGAAAAAATCACAGAATATAGAAATAAATGATTTAGACATGCAGAAAGAATGAATGTAACAAGATTACCAAAAACAACATTTAACTAAAAGCCAAGAGGTTCAAGGAATACAGGAAGGCCAGTGAAAAGATGGACAGAAAAACAGTGAGGCAATTTGCCTAGACCGTGAAGTGAAGAAGAAGAAGAAATACTTTATAACTGCAAAATAACATTTTACTGACTGGTTGGCATAATTTAAAAAATGAAACATGAAGAATTACAATATCGTTTTCATTTAATTTATTTATGTCCATCATTAAACAACAGTGATGAGGTGGAAGAAAAGGACTCAGGATCTCAACTTATTTATATAAAATAAATTATTACACTGGTCAACATTATTTTTGTCTCATGCGTACCAATACTTGTATTTTATGCAGTTTTTTATCGTGATTTCAAATATGTATTCGGAATTTCTCCATCACCCACAGTTTTTTTTATTTCAATTTCAATTAACGGATTTAAATAATTAGTTTTTAATAAACTTTTTTTCGTCCATTTGTCTATTGTAAAATAAAACCAAATGAGCTAACTCAGGAGATTTCAGCTATGGAAAAGATGTATCAAGGCAAATGGAATCCTAGTATGCTGGCCGATTATTGTTGGGCCATCAAGAGGGATGCTCCACAGGCGAAATATAGCCGAAAATCGTCATTTCTTACTTTATAGGTGAATCGGAATGTTTGAATATTGTGTAGTTCGGAATGTAGAAAATATTAAAGTGTTTGAAATTATAAAAACCTCTGTCTCTCGGAAACCTTGCGTGACGGAGAAAAACCGATACCATATTTGAATTCAGGAGAAAACATACTATCAGAATCACATATTTTTCTTTCTGAGACAAAATAAGAAGTTCTCTTTTTTATTTGCTCAGTGTAATTAATAGTGGTAATACCGTTATCATCTCAGGTTTCCGCCGCTGCCTCGTACGCAGCGCGTCCGGATTAGATCCCCGTCGAGACACATTTACTATTGTTATTATTTTCTCCTCATCTGTAAGACAAATGTCAGGAAAATTTAATGCCCAAACAGTCACCGAACATAATTTTGCCATCATAATCATCACTCTGATATTCTCCATGTTTAGTATGAAAGTGTGTGTGATGGTGTGTTTCGTCTTCAAGTAGTGTTGTCCTTGGATAAGGCCCTGACATTAAGGTGACCACTAATATGGGGAGGTACTCCATGTCCTTGTGTGGTCTGAAAACCGTGTGATACATAGTTTAAAATACCTCTTCCTACAGGTCGTGTCACTGTACGTCTAGGTTGGCTGTGGTGTGTGGCATGTAAGGTTAGAGGTTAAACTGAGTTAATTGAATGTAATTGAATAGTAGTAATAGTGGTACAGGTATCTTTATTCATATATATTTTTTCAGCCATAAATCTAGTTCACATATCAGATTAATACATACATGAAGGGTATGGAGAAAGAAATAGGTACGAAATTGTTCCCTTCAGACCTAGAAAACATACTTTTAGTTGTACAGGACAACATCTATACATGCTTACACGTATGCCAAATTTTGTCACTTCTTCAAAATTTCCCTTATTTGTCATTAAATGACCACTTCCATTATATAATATATTTCTATGTGTGAATATATATTTAGTACAGATGTAGCCGAATGAATTGTCCACGATATGCGCGAACGGGCATGGTTTAATGACGTATAAGGTGAACTAATAGATGGAAGATATGATAGGAGGTGCCAAGGGTATGGACGCTAGCAGATGCAACTGAAGATCTAAAAATATGATCGATCGGCTTAGGAAGGGAAGGAGGAGAGAGAAGATATGTGTGCAGTGTCTGGACGAAAAATCGTCTTTGTGATGCAGATGATTTATTTGAATTTACGGTGAAGTGGGGGAATATCGATCATTTTAGTAAATGATTGTAGTCAAATAACTGTAATATTATTCGAAAAATGAATAAAAATGAGAATTCTATACTGTTTTATTACGTACTTAGGTATACATAAATAATGCAAATATTATATTAACTAACCTGAAAAAAATTGTTTCTATTTCCTAGGGCAAGATCGGAGTTACCCGACTAAAATACACAAAAATGCAAAAGCTAGTGTCTCTGCGAAAAAAAATCACACACGTAATTCTTCTTCTTCTTCTTCTTCTTCTTCTTCTTCTACTTCACTTCACGAGCTAGGCAAATTGCCTGTTCCGCCTCACAGTTGTTCTGTCCATCTTTTCACTAGCCATCCTATATTCCTTGAACCTCTTGGCTTGTAGTTAATTCTTTGGAGTATTATATCCACTGCATTCTGCATGAGCCTTCTGGACATGATGTGGACCTGTGCAACAATATCCTGTCCCGACCTACATCACAACATATGCATTTCGTCAATACTTTAATTGCATCGTTTAAACGTTTATAATAAAAATATAAAATATTTGAACAATGCTGAGTCAGTTACTTTTACCACTTGGGGTAATTCCCATTAGTATTGATCGGAATTACCCCATCGTGCCAGGTTCGAAATAATTTGGCACCATTTCGTATTGGAGTTATATGTTGAAACTGTAAATTATTATTTCATATTAATATTCACTGTCCATCGCTGTGGTCTCGAGGTAGCGTGCTGCCTTGTCACGCAGCGGGCCCGGGTCAGGGCAGTTTTTCTGGGTGAGGTTTTATCAGGGTTTTCCTCACCTGTAAGACAAATGTCAGGAAAACTTTAAGACCGAAACGGTCCCCGAAATCATATGGCTATCATCATCATCCTTATCATTATAATCATCATCCTTCACCGGTGTGGAAAGCAACGGAAAGCTACCACACCCACACCTACAATTCCCTAGTAAAGCTGGAAGCATAGCATGAAAATGCTATGATTGCAGTGAAGGACCTGCCCTTGGGCAGAATTACTATGGATGGAATATTCACCCCGTTCTCACAATCTGAAAAATTAATACATTTCATTGATAAATATCTAACTTATCGACTAAATCAGGTTAACTTCCTTACAATAAACATATACAAAACACAAAATGTCCACCATACTGCAGACATTCTGCTCAACTAGCATTGGCATTATACACAATGCTAGAAATATTTCGTACAAGATTCCAGCAATATGCAGAACGCGATTATAATAATGGTTCGTGAATAAAATCGTGATCGAAATTATCTCCATGATCGGAACTCCCCCACTTTACCCTATCTCTACAATTAATAAAGGTGAAAATCAAGTAAAAGTGTCTAATTTACTGAGTGTTTGGTTTGGAACAGAAGATATTCCCCAGAGACGCGTTGAAATCCTCGACATACGTATTTTTAATAATAAAACACAAGAACATAACTTTTTCATTAGTACGAACAGTTAGAATCTGTATGTTTTGTGAAGTAACCAGCACAAAGCTTTAAAAAAGTTAGGTTGTGAAAGAGACAGAAGATGGAATAAAATATAAAAATAAAAGCATTACAGAGCTTGTGGTAGATTTTCTGCATGGGCGCGCCTTCTCTTTGTGATTATTCCGCCTGCAGTGAAGAAAGCTTCGTCAGCAAAAATTTTCGTCCTGGTGCTGTTAAATATGACGAACTTTCCTCTCTCTCATTTTTATTTGAATACATTGCGAGTGGGACGGGGGTGCAATCACACAGAGAGAGGGTTGAAGAGGCTGATGGGCCTAGAGGGCGTTCAGTTTCCCAGCCATTGTCATGGCTCTTGGCACGGACATCAAATGTAACCCTCCGGCGACCGGGCTTCATTCCAAGCCAATTTATATTTTTATTCTCCATGTTGCTTTTTTATCCCATAATACGTTGTTCTGCTCAAGTAACCCTTACTGGAATTAATTATGAGGGGACATATTTGCATTATCCGTGAACTTTCATCTCAACACGACTGACAGTGGCAAAGTTCTAAGATTAACCTCTGGGCATGAAAGCTAGTGGACTTCATTCAACACGAGACTAAAATGTCAGATCAATGCCCATCCTCTCTCACAAAGAATAAATACAATAACTCAACTATAATTATATAAAATACTTTACTGAGCATGTTTGATCAAGCAATAGCTTTCGAGGTTCGTAGTCAGGAGTTTCTCAGGTTCATACCCCAGTACCGACTAACCTGACTAAGGATCACTCCTAGCTTTCTTTGGTAGCCAAAACAAATTCTGGACTGAAAATAATGATATTCTATGCCACAGAACCACCTACATAAATTCAAATAAAAAACGAAAAAAGACAAATATAATCTTGAAGAATGTGGATAATTACCTGAGAGAAAAATATATGTTGATTTTTTCTCAAAAAATGTGAAGAAAACCTAAAAATAAAGTGAGAAGTTTAGCTCAAATTAAACTTCGATAAGCATCTTTTAAATGTAAAATAATATGTATTATTCATTGCTTAGACAGTACAGTCAAGGTATCACGGAAACCTGCTAACAAACAAGTGGAAACTAAACAAATCTGGTTTATTACGTAATGGCGGGATTGCGATCAACGTTCGTTTATGTTGCGTTGCGTTGCATTGAGAGCATAACGCACAATTTGAGTAGATGTATTATGATCAAAGTTTGTGGCTGCTAGCTCACTCTGTTGTCAGTACCGAGAACTGCAAAGGCTCAAAGTCACCAGTTTGATCTACTTACACTGATTTATTCACATTTTTATGTAGGCTACTGTATTTAAATAAGTTGAATATTTTAAAGCGAAATATGGTAAATAGACATAATATAAATATATAAAAATATACACAGTATAAACAAGTGAAATAGGAAAAGAAATTACTTGAAAAATGTATCAACATTTACATTAAAGCAGTGTGATCCAACATTTTTGCAGTCACAAGCAACTTTTTTCCCCTAGATAGATCGAGAGTCTCCATTGCATTTAGATTACTGTTCATTCATTATTGTCAGGGGTTTTATTTATTATTATTATTATTATTATTATTATTATTATTATTATTATTATTATTAGTATTATTATTATTATTATTATTATTATTAGGACATGTGACAGTAATGGGGAATACAGAGGGGATGGAATATTCTGGTAGAAAAACCAGAGCGAAAATGCCCGATGGGGAGACCAAGAATGAGGTGGGAGAATAATGGCCTATTGACCATAATTTGAAGAAAACAGGTTATACAGGGATAATTGGAAAACATCATCACAGGATAGGGATTTATGGAGAGCTTATATCCGCACGGACATGTACCTACTGGTTCAATAGTGCCAGTGAGTTAATTGTTATTTTATTATTATTATTATTATTATTATTATTATTATTATTATTATTATTATTAAGGAAAGGATGTATATTGAAGTAGCATTATAGTCCAGGATAGTTTTAATTATAAGTGTCCGTGGATAGGGTTCAGGGACAATTGTTGCTCCGGACTAGTTGGGTTCAGGTTTCGGTAGAACAATGGAATTATATCTCGTGAATCCGTGAGAAAGGTTATTCACTGGGGATATATATGTAGTAGACTCGGTGTGATGTCTTGAAATTGACGTTCCACTTTTATTGATACTTTGACTTACATTGGTCGTATTAGACGACGACTTGACACGAAGGCTATTTGGTGGGCGGAACTTATTGTTGTTATATACTGCACGTGTTTAAATAATTATTCTGACTTCAAAGTTTGAGTCAAACAAATGCGCTATCACTTATTATAGTTGCTTGACTTTATAGGGTCAGAACTATCAATATTTATAACAAAGAAAAAGTGCGCTCTGATTGATAGCGCCGAAACTTATGCGAAGCGATGTGCCGCCTCTACTGGCACTCGCGTTAGTAGCTCTAATTTTCGGTTATGCAAAGCGATGTGTCCTGTACTGGCACATTCGCCACTCACAACCCACAACTCTGAACTCTCAACTAACATAATTTTTGCTAAGTAAGAATATTTATTATTTCTGAGTGGGCCGGCATCCGTCCCTTCCACCAAAAGTCTTAGCATCTCACAAATAGTTCATGTGTTACAACAATTTTGATTTGTAGACCATATCTTGAGGGCGTTGTCGGGGGTGTTAAACTTAAGCGTTTACGGTCTTGTCCCCTCCCTTTAAATTAGTTGCATCCTAACATCAAATTTCCAGGGTTGATCATATGAGAGTAATATTTACTAGGGCGGTTTTCGTTTGTCGGCATCTAACTTATGCTGCCAAAGAGGGCACCTGCTGTTAGCGCACATGTCCTAGTTAAAATTGGCTTGGGGACAACTCTTTCCACAGTTTACCTAGGAAAACCCGGTTGCTTGTTTGCAACTGCCCAGCCTTTTTTTTTGAAGTCTTGGATTTAGCTATTGTTATATCTATTTAATAATAGCGCAGTCTTGTAAGTCCCTTATGCAAAGGAAACTGCAGACTTTTTCCCCATTGTATAAGGGCTTACGGTTCCATTGTATGATGTTTACCAGTGTCGTTCACCACAATTGCAAAGATCCAGGTCTATGACCGGGCGCTAATCACTTGGTACTAGTGTTTTATTTATTGCATACGAAATTGTTTTATGGTAGGTTATATCATTTTGATTTTGTTACCAATGGATTTCTATTTTAATTCCATTTCATTTGAATATAAATATCCCTAATTCTGATATTAATTACATGTTAATAAATTACTCACCCTTAATAAAAGTACTTATTTCTCTAAAATAAGAGGCTGAGTGAATTACTGGGTGCAATATGTAAAAAAAAAGGCTAAATATGAACTTAATATTCTCAAAATGTGGACTAAAACTTTGTATAGAAATGGTGCAAATATGTTCTAGCAGGCATTACAAAAATTACTTTACCATTTATTGACAGTGTTACTTCGGGAAATGCAATCGTAATTTTATAGACTATTTAACTCATGCCCCAAATGGGAGTCAATGACCAATCATGTTTCAATGATTTCTGTTTTACAGCCAATCACAGTCGTGTTTCACCAAATATTTATCAATGTTACATTTACCATATTAAAGAAAGCTCCTCCTTTTTAATATTCTGAACAGGTCTAACCATTATTTTGCAGTGACTGATCCTATAACGTCCTACAAGAAATACGGCTATCACATTGTATACATAGTGCATGGATGTCAACACATAGCGCTTGCAAGAGTTAATATAAAATATTTGTAGCAATTGATTATACCACCAAAAAAATAAACCACTGTTTGCACTTTCTTAAACGTATTTTTTCCCAGGTAATAATCCAAAAATATATAATTGTCATATATACATCATACGACATCAGAAATGAATTAATATAGTTTGATGTGTTTCATTTTTTCTCCACTAGAGAGCATTCTTACAATAATGCGTTCCTTTGGCAATAAATAGTATTATCTGTTTGCAGTGATAAACAAAAGAAGCAGATGAAGCGTAACAATCGTTTCTCATTTGTTTTCAAACATCGCCGTTTACATTAAATATATACATATTTTAAAATATCTATAGTTAAATAATGATTTGTGAGTAAACAGCTTAATTTTATTCGTTAAATAGTCCTAACAAATGCCACTCTTGATTTCCAAATTCTCTAGATAAATTCACTCCTCACTTCGTGAGTCGTGAATTTATCGATAATTTGGAAATCACTCGTGGCATTACTTATGATAATTTACGACCTGGTAATAATTTAATATACCTAATGAACAAATATACAGTACGATCAGTATTGCATTGGACAGCAGAGGCGGGGTTTGTACTGTTCGGTGATGAAGGCTTACACATGCAGGCGCGTCTGCTGCCCAATGCTATACTGATCGCAGTGTATATGTCACACGGAAGATAGACTCGAACTTCTTACAAAATTGTTGAGATCAACTTGGGGAATTCGCTTAATTTACGCAGTTCCTGTGCGACGGACTTTCTTATAAGCGAACAAAAATCCCGAAAGTAACTTCACCCAGGAAACTCATTCCGATCACAGATCGAATCTGTGCCCACTTCAATGAGAAAATAGCATTATCACTGGACCACAGATAGTGAGCTGATTTTCTTTTTGACACCATAATTTTTGTTGCAGCAGAAATCCTTTCCAATTAATTCACAAGAATGTATTATAGTTATTTATGTGCCAAGGGTATTATTATGATTATTATGCTCTGAGAGCGACAGGTACCAGGCCGAGGGTCTTTGGCCCCAGGCTTGGTAAGTCTAGGAGGGTATAATAATTAATAATACCAGTGGTGCATACACAATTTTGTTTTATTATATTACAATGAAAAAGAAAGAAATGGTTATTAAAACATGAAAAATACATAAGCAAATTAATTGATTATCGCTTTTTTATATCTAACAATCAACTAGGTTGCTAAGATACTTGTATCTAGTGAGTTTGTTTATTCAATAATATATTCAAAATTAAAGAATATGTAAATACAACAAAATTATACAGTCTAGATATATATCTAAGAAAATTAAAATAAGAATATATAAAACAATAATTAAACCTGTTTTGGTGTATGCAGTGAATCCTGCACCATATCAGAAAGAACTGCTACAAGACTTGCCACCTGGGAGAGAAAGATCTTAAGGAATATATATGGTCCAATTAAGAATAAGGGTACCTGGAGAATAAGAACTAACCAGGAAATATATGACCTATATAAAGCTAACGATATAGTTATAGATATTAAAGTTAGACATATTGAATGGTTGGACCATATTTGCTGAAGGAACGAGGCACGTTTGCCCAGGATGATATCAAACGCTAAGCTCGATGGAAGGAGAAAAGTTGAGAGGCCTAGGTTACGATTGATGACGACGTACGGACGGACCTACGGAAGATTGGCATAACAAATTGGAGAAGTAAGGTCATTGACCGAAGAGAATGGATGGTTGTTATGAGGGAGGCTAGGATCAAACTAAAAGGACTGTCACGCCAATGATGATGATGATGATGATGTTGTAAATATTTTAGAAGAAATTTGTGAATTGGCAAGATATCTCTCTGTGTACAAGGAATATCTACATATGAAAGTGGTGAAACGAATATTACGAATTGTTAATCTCTAGTTGGTACCCGTAATGAGTTTCATGTGAACATTTACCAACTCTAATTTCTATGATGATCTTGAAGAAGATTTCCGGGCTGTAGGCCGTGGTCTCGAGGCTTGAAGTTCCCCGACGTTTCTCCAGAGACTGCGTCTGGTATCCTCAAGATAACATAGAGGATGCCAGACGCAGTCTCTGGCGAAACGTCGGGAAACGTCAAGCCTCGAGACCACGGCCTTCAGCCCGGAAATCTTCTTCAAGATCATCGCAGCAACTCCGGCCGTGAAAGCCTAAGTCAACTCTAATTTCTACTTCAGTTCTTGTAAATAAATTAAAAATATTTATGAAGGGACATTTGTATTTAGTGCCCATAATATGAGTATCACGGGAAAATTTAATAAATGTATTATTATTTTCAGTGCGTATACTGACTAAATTGTGTTTAAAAGTTCATTTTGGTAATTGGAAATGTTTGATTGCTGATAATTAATATTTTTGTAAGCATGGTAAACTTAAAGCCCGCTTGGGCGTTTTGAAAATTTTAATACCTGCGGTGAAGTTAAGAAATAAATTACAAAAACCGTAACCTAGCAATATACCAACAATTATAAATCATTTATATTTAATATTTTTTATAAATATTATTCCCTGAGATTAGTTAATAATAATAATAATAATAATACTAATAATAATACTAATAATAATAATAATAACAATAATAATAATAAGAAGAAGAATTAATCGTTATTTCAGTCAAAAAAATATTTATTCAAGTCGACTTGAATAAATTAATATTTTGATTGAGTTAACGATTATTTCTTCTTGTTATAATTATAAAGCACTAACACATAAATAATAATAATAATAATAATAATAATAATAATAATAATAATAATAATAAAATATTAATTTAGCAAAACTGAATTCAATATTCGAGAATACCTAATATGTATTAAATCTAGATAAAATATTGGATATTTGACGTTCTGTAAAAATATCTCTTCAGATTAAAGTAATTGCAGATGAACCCATTACATGATTAAAGTGTAGAAACGAACATCAATTTGCTAATTGATATTTTCACTAATCAAGTTATGAGTTAAAATATACTGAACAATTCTTTAAAATAAACAACAGTTATCATGACATTAAATTTGTATATAACTAAAACACATATTTTTTTCAATGTGTCTGTTGTTTCAGGAAATCGCAAATTATTCTAATAATATTGATTGGAGACTTATATTCAAACACAACTTTTCACTCAAAAACTTAACAAACCGGAATACGTATTATTTTGTTATGAAATATAGCTGCTCTATTGCAGCAAGTGCCTCTCTGACATTTCACCGTTTATTACAGTGTTCCAAGTTACGGCTTCAAAAGTTCAGTAATGCCAATTCTCTATAAAGTTTTCATGTATTGATTTAATAAAAAATTGGGAGAAAGCCAAAAAGAAACAAAGTATCTATACGGTATAACTACCATGAACCGATACATCTGAATTTTAATGCATAATATACAGTGGAAAAGTCTACAAAACTTCATCGAAAACCAAGAAGCAGCAGACAAAGCGAAAGTCCTTGCAAACAAAGTAAAACTATAGGAAATTTGGTTTTACTTTACCGCTCAAAGTCATGTAGTGAAAGACAGAGAGAGACACAATTACAACGATGCCGGTTTTCATTCAACTGTCAAACTAGCTTTGGGCTAATATAATTACTGTATTGACTTGTAGAATGGAGTGCGTTTCGGACCGGCAACAGCCACAGAAGGTATGCGGTGTTACTTGCCTTAAAGAACGGCTACTGAAAGAAACAACCCACTGCAAATAATATTAAAAGATTCTGGGCTATGTGACCGTAGTCTATAACTGGCGTTCCTTCCAGACGTTTCTCCCTCGACTGCGGAGGGCATCTTCAGTGGCGAGTGTTTTTAGGTGGTATTCCCTGGTCGTAGACTCCACTGTGAATGAGTCTACGACCAGGGAACATCACTTAGATGCACTCGCCACTGATGATGCCGTCCGTAGTCGAGGGAGAAACGTCTGGAAGAAACGCCAATTATAGACCACGGTCAAATAGCCCGGAAGCTTTTAATATTATGATTACAGGTCGTGAAAGCCTGAATTTCACTGCAAATAGTTGTAGGATGAGAAGATCTTGAGCGGTAAAGTTAGATAAAATACCTTATAGTAGGTTTTCAGAACAGCGGTCGCCCGCTGTGGTGGTTAAGTTCTTTACCTCTAGTCCCAAGGGTCGCAAATTCAAACCCGGCCGGGGTCGATGGATTTTTAGGATGGAAAAATGCAAGGGACAAGTCCTCCGGGAGGGACTTTAAGCCGCGGGTCCCGAGTCTGAACATGTTTTTGGCTTGTAAAAGAACCGCAAGCCTGAATAAAAAGGCCTCCATGCAAAAGTTAACTGACCTTCATACATACAAGTATATTGGTACCTTAGTTGCCTACAAGACGTCTCATTGAGGCGATGGTTTAACCATATGTCACTCATTGACATCTGTAGGTAAAAAAGCGTAACAAAACTTGATTAATAAACTTCCTTTTTGGAAGCACCCATCTCCCTCGCAGGACATATGAGGTATGTGTATATATACCTAAGTAGTGCGAAGAATTATACGAAATATCTTCTTCTTCTTCTTCTTCTTCCTTTCCAGGATTAGGTCAATCCTACCTGTTCCGGTCTCAAGTCCATCGTATCCTTGGCCGTCACAAATATATTTTTCCATGTGGTTGTAGGCGTTGATGTTTTTGGGTAATCTTGTATTGTCCATTCTGTCTAAATATTGTTTCCATTGATATTTGTGTTCGTCTAGTTTATCCGATTCCGATTGAGGGTCTTTCCACTTTTCAGCGGTTGCCCTTTTACCAGCCGGCTGCTGGCCCTTCACATCCACATGTGTCAATCACAGAGGTAGATGATCAACAGCCTGTGTAGGGGTGACATGTGGTTAGCATGTCGAGTCCCCCAGCCGTTATAGCTGGTTCCTCAACCTGGAGCCGCTACTTATTGTAGCTACCCAATTGCCTCACGATGCTGGGTGGGCACCGGTCCCATACTGGCCGAAATACCATGAGAAAATGTCTTCCCTCATGGAGACTCGAACCAGCGCAAGTCCCGTAGCTCTGCGCCAAGGCTTCCTACCTTAACCGCTCGGCTACGGCGCGGGTATTGAAAATATCTCCAGTTCATTTCTTATTGATTCTTTGTGTATCTATCCATGCGTGTACATCCTTTTACGGATCTTAAAAATTTAATTTCAGTGGCTTGAAAGCGTGAGATATCTTTTTCTGTAAGTACTCAAGATTCAGATCCATATAAAAAACAGGAACAGCCATAATTTTATAAAATTATAAAATTTTATAAAATATTTTTAAATGTTCTATCCCACTTACAAGGAAGGCAATCTCCCCTAGTACTGCGTCCGCAAGTGATATATCTTATTTTCATAGTTAATGAAATTAATGGAATTAAGTTCTACACTACGGTGTAATGACGTTTGTTATGGGTCTTCCTCGTGGTCAGACACATCAAGTACTGTACTGCATTATTGATTCATACCGCCATTTTGTAGGTTTGGCCCAAGGCCTCGTAGGTTACTCAGACTGGAAGTAATGAGGAAGGATGTTGGTGTGTACTCCATTAGATCGCCACAACCTCATATTTTCAAGACCAAACCGAACTATTTAACCTAAGATGAGATGAGGTGAAGTATGATATGAAATGAATGAAATGAGGGAAGTAGAGTGGTGGGATGAAATTTAGGAAACGGAATAACTCCGAGAAACGCAAGCCCATCAATAATATCCCTCCAGAACCTAGAGAATTCAAAATGTGATTCTAGTCAGGGCAGACGCGTGCCGTAACCACGAGACGGCTTTTAAAATCATTAATCAGAGAGCACTGAGACAAAGTATACGTTTTATATGATGTTGTTAGGGTCGAATATGCCTTAAACAATTTCGTATTTCATAATCGTTTCGCAAAATAGTCTTATTTTAATGAAGATATTATGTTCCTTCGTATACTTAATTTTTTTTTAAACTGGATCTTTTTAAAAACGTTCCTCGTCTTTTCTTTGAAACTCCTGAAGGTAAGAACTAAATTACTCCCATCTTGATAAAGCTATCAAAATTAACGAAAGTATGCTCGCTTCACTTCTACAAAACAATATTGACAGACAAGCGTTGCAATCTATTACTAAAAAGTACAGAAAAACTTCTAGGCTTACTTCTATATTGTGAACAGAATTTATAGTTTAATCTTATTATTATATTATTTACTCAAACAGATATAAAATGGTGTATGGAACAAGTAAAACAACGCTGAAAACAACACGAATACGCATTAAAATGAAGTACTATAAAGTAATGGCTTCAAAATTTGGCAGCGAGTTCTCGACAATAAGGAAAAAAAGGGTTATAGCCGTATTAATAAATTGAGGCGCTTAGAATAATAACGCAACGGGCCCGGGTTCGATCCCCGGTCGGGACAGTTTTTCTGGGTGAGGTTTTTAACGGGGTTTTTCCTCACCTATAAGACAAATGTCAGGAAAACTTTAGGGCTCAAACGGTCCCCGAAATCATATGGCCATCACAATCATCAACATTCATATTCATCTTATGTTAAGCTTAGGATTAGGGACTCTCCTGGCGCACCATTATCATCATCATCACCCATCATATCATCGGGGCAACGTAACCCCGCCTTCCAGGCGCCCCAACCTCAGAAGTGGGTTACAAGTACGCCATGCCAGGAGAGAAATCAGGAATGTCGAAAGACAAACCTGGGGCATTTGAGAAAAAAAAGAATAATAACGGAGATCCCAGCCAAAGTTCATTTTGAGATAAATATAATTTTCTGTTTGTTTTTCTCCAAAACGTGGAATGTAGTTAACATTACGACTTGATATTTTCTGGGTATTTAAATTAAGGGATTTCAAGTCTATGTGCAAATTCTTGAACCTTTGTGATTAATAGTTTTCCTGATTTTGTGTTGTTTATTAGAACAAAAAATATACAAAACAGAAAAAAATGGTGTAAAATTGACTTTTCTTTCATTTAACATCTTGAAATACCTAATAAAGCTCTATTTCCAAATCTTCACATTTTTCGTCAACATCAACACCATCATGACAAAAACTGTTATAAAAATCATGATAGATGGGTGTTATATATGTCAATAGTTTCATCAGGTATTTAGCTTTCTTTATCTTTCATCAATTGATTTGGCGTTTACTTGATGAAAATTCATATTTATTTAATTACATAAAAATAAAACTCACAGTTCTATATAAAATGTTCATATAAATATGAAAATCATAAAAAACGTTAAGTTTTATTTTTCTTTAACTTTCTTTATTTACTGTACTTCTGCTGTAACTTAAACAATGAAACATGTGAACTTTTACCTATTTTCCTAAAATTAACATTTTGATATCCTTGTTTGTTGCAGTTCGAGGTCACTTTTCTGTATTAAATTAAACAAATAGTCATTATGCTTATTATATCACTATGCCTATAAAATTCTACAGACAATGTGTCCTTCACATAGCGAGACAAACGTTGAAACACACAAGTTGAATCAGGAAAATTACAGCATTTATCTAAGTATTCACTTTTTTTTTCTGGAACCACTATGGACTTTTTTTTACATACGATTTACCACTATTTCTACACAACTTTCTTTTGTTTATTATCCATTCAGTTGCCTTTCTCACTCTATCTTTCCTTCTTTTGAAAATTCAGGAATAACATCTGCAGACGACGCCATATTCACTACCGTTCACTACAACGCCATGAATGTGTAGCGGACATAAAGTAAAGCACTCATAGTTGGGATATGTCAATTCTACGATGCCAATGTGTTCGTTTTCACTACGGACAAAACTTAAAGGTGGAAAATGAGAGCTTTGGCATATCCCAATTCGTTTGATACTTCATCGCATGAAAGATAGATGGCAGCTGTGCACGACCATGCTTCTATTTCAAAAGTCAATGTCTGTTGGGATCTGCCGTCATTATTCTGAGCGTCTCAATTAATTATACAACTTCAAGTTTTATATTAGTGGAAATTTAATGACTTTGTCGAAATAAAGGAAATACATTCACTCTTAATGATATTGCGCACGGGCCTGTTTGGCCGTACTTGGATATTGCTCTTCCACGAATAAAGAAAAAAATTACGAATACATAAACGGGTGTGTACATGGCTTCACTATTTACACACCTACACTCGTACATAAAAATATATAAAACATTGAATATATAGGCCTATAACGCTACGTCTACAGTACATACACAAATGACACATTTTAAATCATATTATAAGAAAAATAATTTTATAAAAATTCAGAATGTACTCATCACTTACTCAAAGTTCTACAGGATCGCACTGCGCTTGCGCGAGCGCTTAACGTATCCACCAGATGACATGACATATATGTGAAATTGGTGTGACCAACCTTCGACTCTTGCATATTATTTAATTAACTATGAACTATAAAATAACTTGTCGCAACGTAACCTATACAATTAAGTGAATTCATTGAAATATGTTTTGTAATTAATTGCGAATGTTGGTAACACCGATTTCATCGATATGTTCTGCCATCTGGTGGAAGTTACATTAAGTATTCGCGCATGCGGACTGCAATTCTGTATAATTTAAAAAAGTTATTTAGAGATAAATACCACAATTTGCATATATTAATATTTAATACTTGTAAAATATATTTCATGAATCGTTTCAAAATTTAAAAATACTTAGAAATGTTATTAAAATTGGAAAATTACGTAGAACAGCAGTGTCACAACAATGTTGTATGGAAAATTCTTAGAGCATCATACTCTGAAGTAAATCCGATCATTTTCATATATATAAAATATGTTTAAAATATTGCACAGTAGGGTGCGTGTAGGCAAACAGTTTTCGGACACATTTGAAATCCAGAATGGGTTGAAGCAAGGAGATGCACTATCTCCTCTACTATTTAATTTTGTACTAGAGCATGCTATTAAATCTTTAGAGAATGAGGAAGGCTTACAACTGAATGGTATTAATAAGCTGTTAGTTTATGCTGATGATGTTGTATTATTGGCAGATAGCGAGGAGATACTAAAGGACAACACGCACACACTATTGAGTAACACTAAGAAATTAGGACTGGAAGTAAATATCAATAAAACTAAATATATGGTCACACGTAGAAACACATTATATAATGGAAATGGACAGCTAATGACAAATGAGGGAAATTTTGAGGAAGTGGCTGAATTCAAATACCTAGGAACAATGATCACAAATAGGAATGAGATGCACAAAGAAATTAAACATAGGCTCAATTCTGGAAATGCAGGCTATTATTCATTGCAGAGGCTCTTGATGTCCCAACTCCTTTCAAAAAACGTTAAACTGAAAATATATAAAACTATTATTCTACCAGTTGTATTATATGGGTGCGAAACATGGACTCTTACTTTAAGAGAGGAAAGGAGATTACAAGTATTTGAGAATAAAGTACTTAGGAACATTTTTGGACCAAAGATAGATGAACAGACAGGTGAATGGAGAAGACTACATAACAATGAACTACATGGTTTTTATAGGAAGCCAGATATAATAAGAACATTTAAGTCTCGTAGACTACGATGAGCAGGACATGTTGCACGTAAGCGGAAATGAAGGACTTGCATGGAAGCTTCTTGTAGGAAAGCCAGAGGAAAAACGCCCAGTTGGTAGACCAAGAATGAGGTGGGAGAATAACATTAACTATGATTTGAGGGAATTAGATTATACAGGGAATGATTGGAAAGCATTAGCTTATGTCCGTGCGGCCATGAACCTACGGGTTCGACAGTGCAAGTGAGTAAGTGAGTAAGTGTGTTCTGTCGTACGTAACAGCAATGGAATGATTGAAAGTTCAATATCCTAAATTTCTGGGTTACCAACCTATATAACTATACTGCAAATTACATATTACCTACCTCGTGCTGGAAGTAAAACCACTGCCCTTTATGTGTACTAGTACAAGTTGGTATACACCAAAATATATCCAAAAGTTAGTGTTAATATACATTAAACGAAACAAATCACTGCATATTAAATGAACTGAACTTTATTTGAAAAAAAATATAAAACAATAAATATGTACTTGCCGCCATTGTATGACTGATTTGTGTCTCAACTAAATTATTTTCATCATTTATCGTATAAACATTGGCCACACTTTTAACATTAGTCAGTTTTTTATAATGAACGCAAATATTTCCAACAAAGATGTTATTATTTTACTATTATTTATTATTTTGAAAACACCATCGCGCAAAAACATAATGTACAACGCACGTTTGTGAAGTGTTTTACAGAACCTCGGGAATAAAAAAAATCGCTATCCGCTCGGTTTTTAATCATAAAACGTCTTTAAAAACCACTTCCCAACCTCGCATTGAAATATACTATTGTTTGTACAATAAAAAATATGTAATAGAGCCGGGCGTAACTTTGAGGAAATTCGTTATATAAAATGAAACATTTTACCTTAGTAATATTTCCACTAAAAGAGTCAGCAATCAATCTGGGATGCAAATATGTTAATTTAAAACCGCAGTTACCAATAAACTTGATAAAACAAGACTGATGATTTTTATTGAGATCTTGTAATATGGCAGCCCCTCCCTCTATTAATCTTTTAGGGGAAATTAGATTATTAAATAGAATAGTGGGTTGGAATTTTCTTCTTATATTTATATTAGTTTTTTTTATCATTTTTTTAGAGCAGCTTACACATTATATATATTTTCTTATAGACAACATGGGCAGAAGATACATACCAAATAAAAAAAAAGAAAGAAACATACAATTGTAGGGATCAATTTGAATAAGTTTCTTGTTTTATTTTATCAATTTTAGTGGTGCCTGTGGTTTTAATTTGACATATTTAGATTCCAGATTGATTGCTGATTCTTTTTCTTTTTTTTTTGCTTCTAAGGTAATTGCTTCATTTCACTTACTCAACTTACTTACTTAATACAGGCTTTCCACTTTACAGCAGTTTGCCTTTGATTCCTGCTTTCCAGAGATTCCTATTTTCCCAATGTCCATCTTCCATACCCCTCTTCATCATGGCATCATATATTCCCTCACACCATGTTCTTCTACTTCTCCCCCTCTTCCTTCTGCTTGGTACCATCCAATCCAACACCTGTTTAGGCCACATGATTTCCGAAATCCGTTGCACATGTCCATACCACTGTAAAGCTCTCTTTATTATCCAATCGCTAACAGTTTCTTGTGCATCCCTCTCTTGTCTGATATATGTATTTCGAAAATATTGTAGCCTGGATATTCTCATACTTCTCCGTAATGCACCCATTTCTGTCGTCAAGATTTTTTTTGCATCCTTTCATTTATTGTCCAGCTATCTGATCCATATGTAAGTATACTTTCTATTATTGTCTGTATAATCTCTTTTTTTTTCTGGTCAAATTTCTATTCCTCAAAATCCAACCTCAGTGGCCCACATCCCGAGGGGTGGGCAACGGGAAGTAAGGAATAGCCTATTGGGGTGATGTACGGTGGGTACTAATTTCCCCGTGACTGCTACGGTAGCCGAGAAGGCCCAATAGGAATCCCGAAAACCGGCAAACGAGGCTCTGGTTAGGTCCCCCAAATGCGGGGGTTGGCGAAGAGCTAACAACCCGTTCCATAAAAAATAATTGTTACGTTTCCTGCAAAGAGAGATAAAGCCGGACAGATCAATAGACATAGCCTATGGCTAAGAAAAAAAAGCTTCATTTTATTAATAAAAAATATAGCTGTGAAATATACTTAAAAATAACCCACCCACACACACACACACGACATCGTTAGTTCCTATAGCTAAGAAAAACACTGGATTATAAATCAATATGGCATATTAAATACCCAACCTGTTCACGAAATTACATGCTTTGGCTCGTCTTAAAATCCTTTGTCATTATTTTACAACCATGCCAGCCATGCATGGCTAACGTCCCTATTAGGTCAGATTAACCCCATTTCTAATCTATCTATACCGAAATCCAGCAGATAGTTATTATGAAAGGGGTTTGCAGAAATATAATGAACGGTCTCACTTAAAATAGATTATAATAACAGGGGAATGGGGTCAGTATATTAGCTTCAACTACCCCCTAAGCACTCATGCTACTGACGCACGGGATTGTATATCTATAAGGGGGAAATACAAGGCCCTTTTGTTCTCTGTTTAAGTTATGTTCCAGTGGGGGGGATGGAAAGTACATTCCACTGCCAAATGCTTCACAATGAAGACTCAGGAATCCGGGCAATGTCTCATTCCAATTTGTTTTCTATAGTTATGTATGAAGTCCCCAGTTCCATAACCATTTCACGAACTCTTCTGTAGAACTGTATTCATACGCTAAAGGAAATAAATACACATCTTGGAATCATCACCATAAAAGTAATAATTCAGTTGAAATATATTAAACTGGTATGTATAAGTATATCTGTAGAGGAAAATAGAGTTTTTTTTTTCCGAAATCAGACAAGTAAAATCAGAATAAGAAAATCAGATTTTCTCCTATATCTCAGGAGTATTTATTTCGATTTTATTTGATTAATTTCCTGAGGGGGGAAACAAATATATATATATATATATATATATATACAGGCACTGATATGTGGACATATAATTATATCAAATGTTGAAATATATAGAGTAGCAGATAGTACAGTGAACTGAATAAACAATATAAAGAAGTGTACATAACATCATATATCAGACTGCCATGGTTGAGATGGCTGGAACTTGTGAATCGAATGGAGTTTAACAGGAAATTAAATCCACTTTTAACAGGTATTCAGAGAGACAAGGTCAAGGGCTCGACCGAGATCAAGATGGTGGGATTGTGTGTGGGAGGATTTGCAGAGGACAAAAATAGAAAAATGGAGACAGTTTTCAAAGGACAGAGAAGAATGGAGGACAACCATAGAGGAATTGAGGTCCCACCTGGGCTGTAGTACTAATTAAGAGTAATATATATATACCGGTATATAAAGTTAAAATGATTCCACTATAGGCCCCTTAGAAGGGCCCTTGGGATAGTAGAAGTTTAAAGCTCCCACTTTTATAGACAATCGACACTTGATGACAGCCGCGTTATGAGCCCTGCATGACGGCAGCTTTTACCCTCAGAAAAAGTGTCTGATACTCATTTAATTTACAGTCTGAGTTGACTAGGGCCATGATGCCACCAGAAGACTTGAGTCAGTTAAACGTCCTGATCCCACCGAAACTCGAACCCTGTACCAACTACGCTACGTTGTGCACACACACACACGTACACACACACACACACATATTTAGATGGAATATTTTGAATTTAACTCCACAGATATTTAGGCGAAATTTCCAAATTAGCTTTATTTATTTCGCAGAATTTAACTGATTTCGTGAGTCGTGAATTTATCGATAATTAGGAAATCACTCGTGGCATTACTTATGAATATCTTCTTGTCTTCTTCAAGGTAATAATGCAATATGCTACAACCCGGACGATCGTGGGTTTATGTCCCAATGAAGGTCAATATTTTAAAAATGGCTTAAATATTCTGGTGGCACCATGTCCTTGAGGCAGACTCAGCTACTAACAGAAATACGTACTAGATGTACGATCTGGAGTTAAACCAGCCGTAACACATGTCTGACAACTCGGGTGACATCTCCTGCGTATTTATAAAAATAGTAACTACATGGTCTTTATAGGAAGCCAGATATAATAAGAACAGTTAAGTCTCGTAGACTGCGATGGGCAGGACATGTTGCGTGTATGGGGAATGAAAGACGTGCATGAAAGCCTCTTGTAGGAAAGCCAGAGGGAAAACGCCCAGTTGGTAGGCCAAGAATGAGGCGGGAGAACAATATTAACTATGATTTGAGGGAAGTAGATTATACAGGGAACGATTGGAAAGCATTAGCTCAGGATAGGGATGTATGGAGAGCTTATGTCCGCGCGGCCATGAAACGTCGGGTACGATAGTGCCAGTGAGTAAGTAAGTGGGAGCCTTAACCCCATTCTACCCCAAGTGCCTCTTAAATCTTTACTGAGACACATTTATGTATATATATATATATATATATATATATATATACATGTCTGTATGTGTGTGTATGTGAGTAATTTTAAAAAAATGATGCCAATAATTGCATTATTAATGGGAAAATAGGGATATAGAGGCCTAAATAATATATTTAGAGGTCTTACAATGTTTATTTCCCAATTCACAGTTGATGATCTGTTTTGTCGATTCAGTTGAAGTCGAAGAAACTACTGGATATTTACTCAACAAACCCGCATACATGTGCACTCACAACGAAACAACATAACAGTAGCAATTTCTTATCTTGTCAGTTTGTCCGACTTACCGTTGAGTAGGACAGGGGGAGACTTTTCACACCTAAGGCATACTGTTTAACAGCCCTGTTATAAAGTCATTGATGCAACGCCACACCCCTATTTCCCTCAAGACTACGCGACAGCTAATATTACACACGAATCAATTACCAACGTGCGCAAGACATTTGGTGACAAGGTTATAAGGAGTGATTTGTGGTCCCCCATCCAGATTTCTCACTTAGTGATTTTTATTTATGAAGAATCAATGTATATATATATATATATAGATAGATAGATAGAATAGATCATCGGTTGATTAATATCTTTGACATTGAACCGAAAGTGCCTTTTGCGGTTCAGTTATCATCTTCGTGCTCCTTCCCGCTTACGAACATTTGTGAAGCCTGCCAATGTTCCTGTGTTCCGTGTGGTTACCCCTTCCTTCTTTACCCTTTCCATTGCGCATCTTGGTAGCGCACGTCCCTTCTCCTGGCGAACCTGATATATGCTCGGCAATTTCAGTGGACTTAAACAGTCAGTCGATCGGCCTAACAAGTGGCGTTTGGGTTCTTTACGAGTGGATTCAGTGTTGGAATCCTACTCTAGTGTACCATGCAAAGAACGAAGTTAGCATGGTAAATGCAGAAGATAAGCACGTGGATTGTACACCGAAGAATGGTTGGATTTAATTTAATCTAAGTCAGCATGGAAGAAGGACTTTCGATTCTGCTTAGAGACGTTTGAGTGTGATTGTTTGAATGGTACGTCGTTATCTTATTATGTTTTGTTTATTATTGGGCTTTGATTGATTGTTCCAAGATATAGTTCTGTTATTTATATTACTTTATTTTTTTATAATAATCCACACTTATTTTTGTATTAAAAACCAATATTTTATGTTACGCCCATTGTTCTTATTTAAAGAATAGGCCATTGTTTCTCTATCCCATAACGAAATTAGGTCAGTCCATGCAAATTATAATCAGTGTTATACTCATATGCATGTTCAAGTGGAAACAGAAAGATGAATGGTTAGCCGCCTTCTATGGGCCCGAGGCAGGCTGTTTTGTCGTAAATAACTTCGTTGAATGTTTGGAATCCTTTACTAAGTACAGCAGTATCATAACCCAGCGATCCCGGAAGGTAGCAGTGACGTCTACGTACAAAATTATTAAGCAGCGCATGGTTGGTAAAACCAAGTCGCTACAAAATAGTTATCAGGGCGTGGTAATACTCGCCACAAATGGTAGCAGAGCGTGGTTAAGGGTTTGGTTTTTGGGTTTAATTGCGCCCAAATGGTAACAAAGGGTTTACTTTGTATTTTTCATATTGAAAGATATGCTGTACTTATGTTGAAGTTATTAAGTACTGGTTTACGTGTTTGTTGTACTTTACGTAAACATTGATTCATCTTTCTTCCTTCCAAAACAGAGACTGATTTATTCAAGTAATACTACGTTCGCTTATTGTTGTTTACATCTTGTGTCTATCATACTTTATAAACATGCCTAGCTGGGTGGATGTAATATCCAGAGATAAGCTCGTTTGTGAATTAGGCCTGCTAGGTATAGAAGTTGAAGGTGATGTAAACATATTACGTCAGCGGCTTAAAGATCATATGAATTCTCTCTCCCAGCCTGAACAAATATTAATAAAACGTAAGTTCATTGTAGATGGTACAACCCAAGAAGATTATTTGGCAGAACAACACAAGAACATGAGTGATTGTAGACTTAGTTCTATTAAAGATTTATCTAGTGGAACTGTTTCTAACATTTCTTCTTTTATGGAAGAGAATAATCAACGGCTTTTCCGAGAGTTGATTAGAAAAGTTGATCTCTGCGATGGTGAAAATAAAGAATCGCCTCATCAAAATTAATTCGATTTTTGAATTGAAATTGGTTTCCGATGAGTATTTTGTAAACTCGATTTTGAGTTGCATCGGAGGGATTTTATTGAAAATCTGGAGTGAAGTTGTTAAATTGAGATTCTCTTGGATGGAAAGTTTAGAACATGTGAAGTGTTCATTGTTGCCTCCTAGATTGTTGGAAGACTTTTGGATTAAATTTGTGTCACGTCGATTCCAAACGCCTAAGGAATCTTTGTTGGAGTTTATCTCCAATGTGCAAGGAGCTTCACTGGTGTTGAATCCTTCATTTTCGGAAGAGAAGTTAATCGACCTTATTCTGCAAAATATGTCCCCGGCTACTAGACAGCATTTGGTATTTGCTACAAGACCTCAGAATGTAGCCGAAATGTGTCTCTTAGCCAGGAAAGTGGCGGATTTTGAAATTGCTGAAAAACAGAGGGACTTTAGTGAAAGAAGTAAAGCTGACAATTTAAACAAATCTAATACTTCGGCGAATCGTCCTTCTGGGTATTCAAAGAAGAATCTACAGTGTTGGAAATGTCAGCGGTATGGGCTTTTGTCCAGAGAATGTCAATCTTAGTTTACGTAGTTTGTTTATATATGTATATATTTTCGTTTGGGATAGTAGAATGTATTACTGATGAACAACGCATCGAAAAACTTATTTTCAAATGGTCTGAACCCTATGTTGTAAAACGCTTGCTAACACCAGTAACTCTGGAGTTAGAAAACGTCAGTGGCCATGTCAAATTGTGTAACGCTACGAGTAATTCCAAGATTGTTTTTCTTTGATTGAAAAAAAAAAGTGGAATGTCAAAGCTATACTTTGTATTATGACACATGTTAAATTAAGCATATCTATGGTTCTGCTTTCCTGTTTTCGCCTGTTCTTTGTTTCAGTTTGTATGCTTACCTTTCCCTAAACATTGGCAGTTCTACAGTCTATATGCCTGGAGTGTTCGGCAGTCGAGCGCTTGGAGGATCCGGCCGACCCCCGAGTGCCCAGCTGACCGACATAGTGGCTTTGGAACTATGGATTCCTGGAAAGCGGTGGAACGGGATTGCGATCCGGCAATCCGAGGATTATCGTCACCCGAGTCTTCACCTGGAACGCCGCAATGTTGTGCTATGGCGGCTGAATCAAATTGGAGTCTATTTTTCAGCGCTGGAATAGTCTACATGAAAGCAGGTGTGGTGATCGTGATATTGGGGACGATGGAAGATTTGCTTTGAAGTTACCGCTGGAATCCAATAGTGCTTATGTTCCCCTCCCAACGTGGGATTGCTTCTCTGGACTTTATTTGGAAGTCTATGGACTTTTTCTTTTTACCCGGAGGGTGTAGCGGGAGCTATTGAACCGAAAGTGCCTTTTGCGGTTCAGTTATCATCTTCGTGCTCCTTCCCGCTTACGAACATTTGTGAAGCCTGCCAATGTTCCTGTGTTCCGTGTGGTTACCCCTTCCTTCTTTACCCTTTCCATTGCGCATCTTGGTAGCGCACGTCCCTTCTCCTGGCGAACCTGATATATGCTCGGCAATTTCAGTGGACTTAAACAGTCAGTCGATCGGCCTAACAAGTGGCGTTTGGGTTCTTTACGAGTGGATTCAGTGTTGGAATCCTACTCTAGTGTACCATGCAAAGAACGAAGTTAGCATGGTAAATGCAGAAGATAAGCATGTGGATTGTACACCGAAGAATGGTTGGATTTAATTTAATCTAAGTCAGCATGGAAGAAGGACTTTCGATTCTGCTTAGAGACGTTTGAGTGTGATTGTTTGAATGGTACGTCGTTATCTTATTATGTTTTGTTTATTATTGGGCTTTGATTGATTGTTCCAAGATATAGTTCTGTTATTTATATTACTTTATTTTTTTATAATAATCCACACTTATTTTTGTATTAAAAACCAATATTTTATGTTACGCCCATTGTCGTTATTTAAAGAATAGCCATTGTTCTCTATCCCATAACGAAATTAGGTCAGTCCATGCAAATTATAATCAGTGTTATACTCATATGCATGTTCAAGTGGAAACAGAAAGATGAATGGTTAGCCGCCTTCTATGGGCCCGAGGCAGGCTGTTTTGTCGTAAATAACTTCGTTGAATGTTTGGAATCCTTTACTAAGTACAGCAGTATCATAACCCAGCGATCCCGGAAGGTAGCAGTGACGTCTACGTACAAAATTATTAAGCAGCGCATGGTTGGTAAAACCAAGTCGCTACAAAATAGTTATCAGGGCGTGGTAATACTCGCCACAACATCGTCCGATTCCTAATAGCCAATTTTGTCGGTCCATCCAATCTCCTGGTTGTAGATGTTTCCTTCATATATAACCATATTCCCTGACTCCAGCAGGTTTTAGGCCTTCCTCTGCTTCGTCTTCCCTCAGGTTTCCATTCCAAAACAGATTTTGGTAGTCGATCCTCTTCCATTCGCTGGACATGTCCGTACCATCTTAATTGCTGAGTTTTAATATAATAAAATAGTGTCTTCAATCTTCATGTTCTCCCATATATATAAGTTATATATATATATATATTATATATATATATATAGCATATATATATATATGCTAGAAAAAGAGAAAAATGAAAAATTACTTGACGCAGTACAAAATAACAGAAATTGGACAACAAGGGAAAAAACTTGAATGAAGTCCGGAATTTAGCAAAAACAGGTCCGTTGCCATGTCTTCAGAAAGACTCTATGCTTCTAAGAGGAGTGGTAAAAATTACTATTATTAAATCTAACTCACTGGCACTATCAAACCGTAAGTTCATGGTCGCGCGGATGTAAGCTCTCCATATATCCCTATCCTGAGCTAAATTTTTCCAAACATCCGCTGTAAATCTACTTCCATCAGATCATGGTTAATGTTATTCTTCCACCTCATTCTTGGTCGACCAACTGGTTTTCCTACAAGAAGCCTCCATGTCTCACTATCAACCCCCGTTAGTGCCACATGTCCTACCCATCACAGTCTATGAAAATTACTACTTCTATGCTAAATTAACTAAAATAAAATATACAAAGGATGTTTAGCTCCATTACTTTATAGGTAGAAGAACTAATGCATGTGATAGTATATTTACGATGCGAGGTTGGGAAGTGGTGTTTACAGAATCGAGGAAATATGTTTAAAACCGAGCGAGACCAAGGTTTTTAATTTCCGACATTCTATAAAACATTTCACAAACATGCGTTGTACATTATTTTTTGCGCTGTGGTGTTTTCAAAATAATAAATAATATTATAATAATAGCATCTATGTTGGAAATATTTGCGTTCATTATAAACAATTGACAAAGTTAACGGTGTGGGCAATGTTTATTAGTTGAAACAACAGGAGGCCTTGAGAACAATTATTGATAACATAGCCGTAAGTAGTATTTGCTGTTTTATATAGTTTCAAATAAAGTTCAGTTCATTTAAAGTGCAGTGATTTGTTTCATATAATGTATATTAACACTAGCTTTTGGATATTTTATGTATGTACGAGTATATTGTACGTAGTATACATAGAGGGCAGTGGTTTTACTTCCCGCACGTGGGTGTAAATGTAATATTACAATATAGTTATTTAGGTTGGCAACCCCAAAATGTAGGAAGTAGAACTTTCAATAATGGTCGCCATTGCTGGTAAGTACAACAAAACGCACTATCGCGCAAAAATTATTTTTAGAAGGTGTGAAACATGCCTAGGATAAAATGGGCAGCACACAGTATCATCTAAATTTTATATCAATTGTTATCGAAAGATTCTCCACAAATACATTTATTATATAATGTTCTAATTTTAAATAATCTTCAGATTACTTAAGGACAAATAATTACCTCTTCTTCTTCTTCTTCTTCCTTTCAAGTATTAAGCCAACGCCTGTTACGATCCTATAGAAAATTTTCCCTCCAGCGTTTCATAGGACAGCCCAGTGATCTTCGCCCTCTTGGTATATAATTATAAACAGCTTTGGGGATCCGATTTCAACTCATTCTTTCAAGATGATGTTTCCAATTTAGTTGGCACTTTTTAATATATTCCAAAATTGGCGTAGTCTTCAATTCTTTTAAGATATCGGTGTTCCTTTTCCGATCCCATCTGGTGTAACCCGCTGTACTGCGCATGAATCTCATTTCACAAGCCGTTACTCTGCTTTCATGTTGTCTTTTTAGTGCCCATGCTTCACTACCATAGGTCAACACTGGTCTAGCCAAAGTGTTATATAAACGTAATCTGGTGTTTTTTTTTGTACAAAGGAATGGTTTCATAACTTGATTAATAATTCCCAAACTTTTATTATAACTAGTAATTTTTTCAGGGATATCCTTTTCATCCCAGATAGAGAGATAATATCCAAGATATTTAAATTGATTATATATCTTTGGTTGAATGCAGGCTTTCACGGCCGGTAATCATGATGTTGAGTGATTCCGGGTTCTGTGGCCGTGGTCCATAGTTGGTGTTGATACCAGACGTTTCGCCCTCAACTGCGGAGGGCATCTTCAGTGGCGAGTGCTTCTAGGCGTGTTTCCTGGTCGGAAGCTCTACTTAGAGTGAACGCTGCGGGTGTTGTATTGATACTAGTGGTGGGAGCAGGGTGAGCGGGCGTGGCTCTTGCTGATTGGCTAATGGTCGTAAACCTACACACACAGACCGATATCTGCACAAAGACTCTAACCACCATCCAAGACAAAAGCGAGGTGTCATTAAGACACTGTTCGACAGAGCGACTAAGTTATGCCAACCACAACACCTTAAACAAGAACAACACCATCTGTTCAATTGTTTCCAGAAAAATGGCTACACATCCAAGGAAATAAGACAAACCATACATCCACGAAGACAGCACGTCAGAATGGATAACACACCCTCAACCAGCATAGCCTACTTACCATATGTACAAAGAGTCACAGATCGTATCGGAAAACTCCTACGAAAATACAACATAAAAACAGTTTACAGACCTACAAGAAAAATAGAAGACTGCCTTCGCTCAGCTAAGGATCCTCGGCCACCTCTCTCCACTTGCGGCGTATATCGACTTCCTTGTTCGTGTGGTAAACCATACATAGGGACCACAAAAAGAAGTATAGCCACCCGTTTATCAGAACACAAAAGAAACTGCAGACAAGGAGAAATGGATAAATCGGCTGTAGCAGATCATGCCATTATGAATGGACACCAGATTCTATTCGATGATACACAAGTTTTAGCCACAACTTCCTATTATTTCCCTAGATTATATCGAGAGGCTATAGAAATACACAAGCATAAGGAAAATATTAACAGAAAAGAGGAAGGTATTAAACTGTCTAAGGCCTGGTACCGTACACTAGAAAATAAATGCATCAACACTAGGGACAACAAGGAGACGACCATTAGCCAATCAGCAAGAGCCACGCCCGCTCACCCTGCTCCCACCACTAGTATCAATACAACACCCGCAGCGTTCACTCTAAGTAGAGCTTCCGACCAGGAAACACGCCTAGAAGCACTCGCCACTGAAGATGCCCTCCGCAGTTGAGGGCGAAACGTCTGGTATCAACACCAACTATGGACCACGGCCACAGAACCCGGAATCACTCAACATCATGATTATATATCTCTAAAATGTTATTCTGGAGACAGATTTTACGTTGTATGGGGTCCTTCCCATGAAATGCCATAATTTTAGTTTTGTTAATTGATATTTCCATATTAAATTTGGCAACTATTTTTTATTACCTCTTAAACCAATCAATAGTAAATTAACACTTATTTATGCTGAGAACAATTAGTTAATCTTATAGCATTAGAATGTCAAACTAAAATAATAATTTATTGATATTCTTCTATATTCTGTGAGTAGGTAAATACCAAATTGTGTACAGTGTAATGTATATGTATGTATTGCAGACTTAATTTTGAATAATCAATTGATTTAGCGTTTACTTGATGAAAATCCATATTGATTTAATTGAATAAAGATAAAACTTAAAGTTTTATATGATTTTCATATTTATTAAAATATATATTCGTAACAGCTGTTTCGGTAATTTGTACCTTCTTCAGAAATGATTACAAATTAATGTAATAATGCCTGAAGTAGATACAAAGCTGTAGAAGTAGAAACAGCTGTTACGAATTTATATTTTAATAAATATGAAAATCATATAGAACTTTAAGTATTATTTTTTTAATTAAATACTTTTGAATAATTAACTTGCGAGAACATGCAAGATTAGTTGAGGTCAGACGCGTGTTCTCCAAGCCGCTAACGGACAAGCGACATTCGTGACTACATGAACCTAACGCACGGTTTTGAAAATTCTACCACCTGGAGTTGCAGCTTTATTCTTGCAGCTATCTCTCTATATATAATTCCAGTACCAATGATGTGTCTTCAATTTCGCTTTATAATTTTCCTCCATTCGTTTGTATTATAACACATTTCTTCCTCTATTTGCCAGTCCTTCAAAGTTTCTCCAATCCCTTGGATCCACGTGAGATTTGGTCGTCCTCTCCTTCTCGTTCCTGATGGTGTCCATTCCATTATTGTTTGGTAATCTTCCATCCTCCATTCACCTAATATGCCCGTACCATTTTAATTGCTCTTATTGGATAAATCCTAAAATTGAGTTTTGTACATTCATGTTCTCTTTTATAACATAATTTCTTATTTTCTCTCTCTATAGTTAAGTTGTCCACCGCTGTGGTCTCGAGGTAGCGTGCTGCCTTCTCAGGCAGCGGGCCCGGGTTCGATTTCCGGTCGGGACAGGCTCCTGGGTGAGGTTTTTTTCGGGTTTTTTCCTCACCTGTGAGACAAATGTCAGGAAACGTAGGGCCCAGAGGTCCCCGAAAATCATCCGGCCATCATCATCATGCGTATCATTATCATCCTTCACCAGTGTGGAAAGCAACGGGAAGCTACCACACCTATAATTCCCTAGTAAAGCTGCAAAGCATAGCATGAAAAAGCTAAGATTGCAGTGAAAGACCTGCCCTCGGCAGATATACTATGGATGGAATGTTAAGTTAAAAATATATATTAATAAAAGCAATGTATAAACATGCGTCAAATGAAAGATATAGGATTCATTCTTATTTCAATGCTAAATCAGTTTGTACCAAATGCGGGTTACAAAACATGTTTGACCCATTTTAGTCAAATGTGTTCTATTACTTCTCTTCTTTTATTCATAAAATCCTCTGTAGGTGTTTAATAAAATCTCATTTGTAAGAGTGTCTAGAGTAATATGTTATGTTTTCAAATATAATTCTCAACATGCTGAACTGATTTCCTTGTTTGTAAGGATATGAATTGTTGAATATATAAGTTCATATCGACGTTTAGATCATAGAACCTGTTGTAGGCTTATTGTGTAAAAAGTAGTTCTATGCGTGAAACAGATGGGGCTGTCAAGGGCGGGAATTGGAATATGATACGTGACCTTCTGCCTACAACTTCCTTCAGTTATATTCTCTTTTCTTTTTTTAAAACTCAAGAGAATTCTCTAAATTGATTTACTTCTCAATCCATTCGCTTCTATTAAAGGAAAAATATAACATCATCATTGCTTTAAAATTATCTGAAAACAAATTAACATGGTATAAAAATAGTAGGAATATAATAATAATAATAATAATAATAATAATAATAATAATAATAATAATAATAATAATAATAATAACAATAACAGTAATAATGGTTTATTTTGCCAGGTGGGTTGAGACCGCAAGGCCTTCCCTTTCACCTCACCAGCGTTAAAAATATACATATATATATATATATATATATATATACATATATCCATAGTGATTCTGCTCGAGAAGGCAGGTCTTTCACTGCAATCATAGCATTTTCATGCTACGCTTTGTAGCTTTACTAGGGAATTATAGGACTGGTAGCTTCCCGTTACTGTCCACACCGATGAAGGATAAGGATGATGGCTGGATGATTTTCGGGGACCGTTGGACGCTAACCTTCCTGACATTTGTCTTACACGTGAGGGAAAAACTCCCGAAAAAACCTCATCCAGAAACCTGTCCCGACCGGGAATCGAACCCGAGCCCGCTGAATGACAAGACAGCACGTTACCTCGTGACCACAGCGGTGGAATATGTATATTTAAAAACCGCCCTAGCGGTCACAATTTTCGATATTTCAAAATGAAACTCTGTATATGATATTAAATTATATTATAAAACACAAATATATTTTATTACACAATTAATTATTATTAACTTAAGTGTAAATAACTCATTATATATATATATATATTAATTATGAATTATTTACACCTAAGTTAATCATTATTAACTATGTATTACAATATACTAGTTAATACCCGACTTGCGTTGCTACGCCTAAATAAATTATATATTAAATGTTAATTAAACTGTATAGTATATGCTGAGACGAATCAAACATGGAGTTCGGATTTCAAGTAAACCTCCACTTCTAATTGTTAGATTTCGCTCATTTTTTTGTTAATACCTACCTCGGTTCATTTTAATACGATATACTGAGTTTCGTTGTAGAACATCGAAAATTGCAACGCTAGAGCTATTTTTAAATTTTCACTTCTGGTGAACTCTTATGCCTAATGATTTTAGAGGGTCCAGATTTGAATCTAAACCACCCATGGACCCGCTCAAACACACATAAACATTTCTATCAAAATCGGTCAAGTTGTTTAGGCAGTTTCGGATTTCAGGTAAACTTCCACTTCTAATTATCGAATTTCGTTATTTTTTTGCAGAATATCTACCTCGGTTTATTTTAATACGATATACTAAGTTTCGTTCTAAAAATCGAAAAATGTGACCGCTAGAGCGACTTTTAAATGTTCACTACATGTAATTCATTTAGAGGTTCCAATTGTGAATCTAAACCATCGAGGGACCCAACTAGACATCCATAAAAAATATTCATTAAAATCGGTCCAGTCGTTTAGAAGGAGTAGAGTGATAAATACATGTACAGACGAATTATATATATTAGGCCTATATAGGGCCTATATGATCTAAATTAATTAAAACGGAGACATTTATGTGATTATGGATGTGTTGCAGCTTATGCATTTTAGATAAGGAACCTAGTTAAACAAAACATGCTGAAATTAATCTATCGGTTGTTAGAGTCATTTAGCTGTGATACACATAATCAAGCATTAAATTAATTAGATGTATAGAATGGAATGGGGTAGCTTTAGACGTTACTTACAGGTTGTAGGAAACCCAATTGATAAAATTTAGTCAATCATAGTTTGAAAATGTACATTTTGAAGTACAGCTTGTTATTTGCTGAAATATTCTGTAAAGGCTAAATTTTGTAAATATAGTTGGTTATTTCTTGTTAATTATCGCGTTTAATCGAATCCCTAATTATAGTCCGAAGCATCTCGTACCATTCAGTAAGCCTACACCTATTTTAATGATGGGACGTGGATTTTAAAAAAATAAACAGCTCATAACTTAGAATTTGTTTTGTCTAAAACATCTTTGACCTACTTCTTCGAAATTTCCCTCTTTTGTCCATTAACTGCCATTACCATTATATAATGTATGTCTATATGTTAAGACATTTGGTTTTACTACCAGTCCAAATTTCTTAGTGTTATTTACATTATATACTGCATTTTCCTTAATAGGTCCATATATCCTTCTGAGTATCTTCCTTTCAAAATCAGCCAGTTGAGATTTATCATGTTCAGTAAGAACCCAGGTTTGACTCCTGTAAGTTAACACCGGTTTAATTACTGTTTCATACAATCTGTTTCTTGTTTCACGTGTCAAATATTTTGAATTTAAATACTTTATTTATTGAAAAAATAACATTTCTTAGCATTTTGTATCCTTTTATTTACTTCTTCCTGGATATTATTATGTTTATTTAGTCCCAAAAACATGAGTCCATAAATTAAACAGTTATAAAGTAATGTCAATTTTACTGTTTGGCACTCGCTGATAGTAAGTGTCAATTCTAACAAAACCATCACAGTCTTATTCAATTCAGGTCTACTCGCAGGAATAACAATAAAACTAACCATAAATTGGAAAAACAGTAATTTCTCCTGCTTGTTATTTGAATGTCGCGGACCGCAAAGCAAACAAGATCATGTAAAACGCTAGTACCCGACGTGCGCTGCTGCGCCTAAATAAATGATAACGTGTTTTTGCGTTTAGTTGAATAAGTAAAAGGAAAAATAATTATAAATTTATATCGTTATTATTTTTAGATATCCCTGTTGATTTCCCGGCGTTGCCCAAGAATTTACTTATCCCGATCTTCTTGGCATAAATTAGCTGCAGTTGCTCTCTTCGTTATTGTAGCTAAAACCACCAATAAACTAATTAATTCTATTTCCAAACTACCTTTCATAGAAGCCAAATAGTAAATAGAATTTCATATTCCAAATTTAATGTTCAAGCAATCTCTATAATTAAAGTTATATCGTAATTAATTTTAAATACCCCGTGCTGTTTACCCGGCGTTGCCCGGGAATCTACATATTCCGATGTACTACTTGGCATAAATGAGCTGAACGACAAAATTCATTATTTTGAGTTATCCGTAATAGAATGCCGTGCGCTGTTATGCTTGCCCCTAATCTACTTATCCCGATCTTGTTGGCATCAATGAAACACAAAAATAGTTATTGTGAGTTATCCGTAAAAATTAAACATATGCTGTCGCGGACTTTTTTGTAGAGTTTTTTTTTCAGGTATTCAATTCTGTGTACATTAATTTTGTGTATATATTAATGTTTTAGGCAGCGTAAGTAATTTAAGCTTCAAAAAGGGGCATTTTCACTACAAAGGGTGATTGTTAAGGGTGTAGGAGTTTAGTATCACAACTCTCTTATACCCTATGATCATCCCGGGAATCTCCTGAACATTTTTTACAAAATGCCGCATCACAATCGGATTAACGATATGACAGCGCATAAAATATGAAGAAACAAACAAACATTCATTTTTATATATTAGATAATCAGTCACCAGGAGAGATCTTAAACCTAAGTTTAACCCAAATTCTGGACCATGGACGACCAAGTAAAAATTATATTTAAAGAAAGGAGTCTGAAGGAGAATAGGATTCAAAACATTATGAAATGTAGACAAAAACAATGGCTACAAATCATGGTGCTGGTCTTTGTGAAGAATTTTCGAAAGTTTATTGGTAGATGAAGCCCAATCATTTATATCATTACCAAAATATTTAAACTTGTTTTACAGGAATATTCTGGAAAGCAGTTAGCAGGATATTTGAATATATTACATAATATTTAACACATAGGCCCTATTTATTTAAACTGATTGAGTATTAATAGTTTAATAGTCCAATTATTCTGTATAGAGATGATTATATGCATGGAGATTTGATTATTAATCGATTTATTTTCCTCGTTCTTTATTTGTTATGCCTATAATATTTTTAATTATTTGTCCAAATATAATTAGAATTTTAATTGGGTGAGATAGATTGAGTTTAGTCTCTAATGATTAAATTAGTCTAACTAACTAACTCACTGGCAAGATCAAACCCGCAGGTTCATGGCCGCGCAGACATAAGCTCTCCATATATCCCTATCCTGAGCCAATGTTTTCCAATCATCCCCTGTATAATCTACTTCCCTCAAATCACAGTTAATGTTATTCTCCCACCTCATTCTTGATCTACCAACTGGGCGTTTTCCCTCTGGTTTTCCTACAAGAAGCTTCCATGCACGCCTTTCATTCCCCATTGGTGCCACATGTCCTGCCCATCGCAGTATGCGAGACTTAACTGTTGATTAAGTTAGTATATATAGGATTAATTTATGTTTTATTTGGTGAATTATTGTAGGGAATTAGGCTAAGGTTTATTCTCTGTTTACAAAAAAACATCGCTTCAGTATTTATTATTTCTTTTATTAACCTATGAGTGCTGGTAAACTGGCCACATGACTATTTGTAAGAAGAGTAATCTTTCTGCAAAGATGGTGGACTCCCTAACAAATACTGATGGAGACAAGAAGAATTTTGTAAACGGTGTAAATTAGTTTAGGTTCCTTAACAAAATTTAGATGCCAAGATTGCCTAATAAAAGGTAGATGCCTAAAAGATTATAAGGAGAAAACACTTTAAAATAATGAATACTTGATAAAATATTTATAAAAATTTATATGTACATGAATGGTTGGCGGGTAACTAGTGAAAACGTACGCCGCGAATATACAAGTTTCATATACAAAGTGTCCACCGCTGTGGTTTCGGGGCCCAGGTTCGATTCCCGGTCGGGACTAGCTCCTGGGTGAGGTTTTTTTTCGGGGTTTTTGCTCACCTGTAAGACAAATGTCAGGAAGCTTAGGGCCCAACGGTCCCCGAATATCATCCGGCTATCATCATCACAAAGCGCGGTTCTCAAGATAAAACTAATTGCACAGTAGAGCTACAATACGTTTCCATTCTTCCTTTGAAGAGCATTCTTTCAAGCACCATTAGCCGGTGAAAGCTTAGCTCAGTGCTCAGTGGCTTGAATAGTATGCAAGAAGTCACAGGTACGATTCCTGATGAGATTACATTTTTTAATTGTTAAATTGCTTTCTATTTTATTCTCTCTGTTCATTCTTAAAGAAAAAACGTACTAACTATTAGGAAGTATTACTATTATTATTATTTGTTTATTTATAAACAGGTTTACAATATAATACAACATATTCCTGTGCCCTAGCTCCTAAAACATCATCCATCCATTTAAATCTAGGAGGACCTCTCTATTCTTTCCTAGGTGCTATCCCTTTCGAAGGTTGTCTTTTCTCTGGCATCCTAGGTGTATGACCATATCATTCAAGTTATCTGTATCTCATCAAATCTAATAATATTGGATTTTGGACTTTCAGTTGTTGTCTGATGATTGATTTTCTGATTTTTTGTCAATTTAAAATGTCTAGTTTAGTATCTAAAACAATTCATTTCAGTAAACATAAGCTTTAAACTCAAATTTTTATTCAACTGCCAAGTTTCTGCGCCGTAAGTTAGCGTGCTTCGAATTATGGATTTATAAATTTGTAATTTTGTATCTATTCTTACAATATGTTCTTATCCACAAAACTCCTTTTGATATTGTTATTACCGAGCTGCTCTTTTGAATTCTATATTTTATGTAATTTTCTAGAGTACATTTTGAGTTAATTTAGATCCCCAGGTAATTACATTCTTCACATCCTTTGATACATCTCATCATTATTATTATTATTATTATTATTATTATTATTATTATTATTATTATTAGTATTATTATTAATATGCATGATGGATAGCAATAATAATAATAACAATAATAATAATAATAATAATAATAATAATATTATTATTATTATTATGAATTGTTATTATTAATATTATTGTCATCATCTATGGGCTATTATTATGCTAGTTTTGAAATATATAAACTAAATATTTTCATTGAAGGGTTGACTTTTTCCTCACTAATATATAATAAATAAATAAACGCATAAATATATGAAGCTTTGTTATTTTTTATTACATACATTTATAGCATTATTATTAGAACGTGGTACTGCACACACATTTAAATTTATACCGGTAGCTAAATAGTGTTATATAGTTTACGAAGGCAGGAACATTACTTAATATAGTGTAAAGTGGATGTAGGTTACGTGGCAGGAATTAAATACTATAGGATGTATTTTGCGAAAATATAAATGAATAGAAAATATTGTCGAGGGATTCGAACCCTGGCTTCCATAAGTATATATTTTACCTTAGTCTAATTGGTTTAACGATCTACGCTACTCGAATGCCGGGTACTAGGTTCTTAATCCTTTTGTCTTATTTACTGTTACACCATGAACGAGAGTTGAACTTTATTTGAAATGTCGCAATATTAGTAATATTACGTTTGTCGAACACTCGTAAATATCTACAAACATGTCTCCTTCACTGTTGTTTATCTATTTGAGACGATTAAAACCAAACATTTAACGATACGTTACCCCGTGAACCACAGCTTTAGCTTTTCGAGCATGCGCAGTGGGCCATAACAGGGACTCTACTTTTAGAAGCGGCTCATTCTTTTTGTTGCTAAGTGTACCTTAACGCTTGTGCGGGTAACTAATGGAAAAGTATGTCACGAATATACAAGTTTCACATATAAAGTGACATAATAATTTAATCGTCCAAATAAAAAAAAATGTTTTCAGGTTTATTAACATTAAAATGAAGTGTAACAATTTCTGGAGCCTTAAACATTCCTTATGTCCTTCTCTGAGAAAGAGCATCGAGCATCATCTCATCTCAACTACAATCCTTCTTCATAGAGTATATATCTACACCGGGTGGGTCTGTGATTCGAGAGAAATTTTATCTGGCAATAGAAGGAGGGTTATGGAGCGATAGCAAATGGAACGTATACTATTCCATAAACCTCGACAATATCAACTAATGCAAGCTGATTTTTGTTAGGCAAGTAAAGTAGCCTCATTTGTGGACAGAATATTTTTCTTTTATTCAAGACATGTTTGAGTCTTGCTGTGGAATGGCAGTGAGAAGCAAATGCTACTCACGATTCAGTCAAATGTTCCCACTGCTACAAATCCGTCCTTACTTCCGTCCGGCATCGAAAAAAAAGGCTTCTTGTTCGTAATATTTGCGAAACCTGAGCAGGGTACGAAAGTAAAATCTTGCAAATAGAGTTTACAGTCCGGAAAGAAACTGACTTGCATTGGAACATAAACCTCTCTTCTCCTTCCCTCACAGACAAATTCTCACTGAGCGCAGCCATGTTTTCAGCGCCATTAACAATCACAACGACTACGTTGTAATAAATGGAAGGAATTATTTTTATGAGGTTATAAAATTATACACAGCGTTGTAATAAAATTTATCACAGGAATAGAGTTTATTTTTATACCGTTATAACATTGATATATATAAAACTAGATATGCAGAATTCCTTATAAATAAATTACATATGAGTAATATTAAAACTAGCCAATACCCGGCGTGCGCTGCTACGCCTAAATAAATGAAAATTAATGTGAGTTTGTGTTTAATTGAATAAGTAAGAAGAGAAACAATTATAAATTTATATTTTTTAGACACACCGTGCTGATTACCCAGCGTTGCCCGGGATACTACTCATCCCGATCTTCTTGACATAAATGTGTTGAATTACGAAAATTAATGTTTTATGTTCAGTTAAATAAGTGAAAGGAAACATTTATATCGTAATTATTTTAATATTTCCCGTGCTGATTGCCCGGTGTAGCCCCGGGAATCTACCTATCTCGATCTTCTTGGCTAAAATGAGCTATCCGTAAAAGAATACTCGCCATGTGTTGCTACGCTTGCACAGGAATCTACGTACTTGTCTCAATCTTCTTGGCATCAATGAAAGATAGAAATGGTTATTGTGAGTTATCCGTAAGAGATAAACATATGCTGTCGCGGACTTTTTTGTAGAGCATTTTGAGATATTCAATTTTGTGTACATTAATTTTGTGTATTTGTTATGGTTTAGGCAGCGTAAGCCATTTAAGCGTCCAAAGAGCTAACATTTTCCACTACAAAGGGCGATTTTTAAGGGTGTAAGAATGGAGTATGACATCTCTCTTATAGCCCATGTTCATCAAGGGAATTTCCTGAACATTTTGCAAAAAGCCCCATCACAATCGGATCAACAGAATGGTCGCGCATAAAGTACGAACAAACAAACAAACATTCATGTTTATATATTAGATAACTGCCTCCGGTGCTGAGGGTCGCGGGTTCAGCCAGGCCGGGATTGATGATTTTTTTTTTTTTAGGATGGAAATTTCAACGAGGAAGTTCTCCGGGAGGGATTTTAAGTCTTGGGTACCAAGTCTGAAGATTTTTCAGGCTCGTAAAAGACTCTTAAGCCTGAATGAAGAGGCCTCTAAACAAAATTTACCGACCTATTCCATCCTTGCAATACTTTCATACCAGAAGTTAAGAGCCTGGTCTAAATAAATGTTAAAAATAATTAGTCATAAACTGCATACCTCCTTAAAAGCGTTTATTCACTGTGAATTCCCCTGTTAATTTATTCTGTACTTTTACTTTAGCTTTTGTATTACTATAGATCCTCCTAACAATATTAATCAATTTATCATAAGTAATGCCACGAGTGATTTCCAATTTATCTAGAGAATTTGGAAATCAAGAGTGGCATTTGTTAGGACTATTTAACGAATAAAATTAAGCTGTTTACTCACAAATCAATATTTGACTATAGTTATTTTAAAATATGTATATATTTAATGTAAACGGTGATGTTTGAAAACAAATGAGAAACGATAGGTACGCTTCATCTGCTTATTTTGTTTAACTGTTCAGAATATTAAAAAGGAGGAGCTTTCTTTAATATGGTAATTATAACACTGATAAATATTTCGTGAAACACAACTCTGATTGGTTGTAAAACAGAAATCATTGAAACGTGATTGGTCATTGACTTCCATTTGGGGCATGAGTTAAATAGTCACAGATATTCATACCTGTCATTGGTGATCTATTTTATCTTATTTTATTTATGTCCATTGAATTAATACTTTTTTGTGTTAGAGTGGGTTTTACCTTTTAAAACGTTTTCCTAAATTTATTTTGCTTCATATTATTACCTAATAATATAACGTTCTTAATTATGCCTACATTATATACAATCTAAATTATACATTAGTGTAAACATTGGAAACATTTTAATATATTTAAAAACTATAACCCTAATATGCTTTTGGCCAAAAAGGGTTTTTAATTTGGAATTAATAAAGTAAATATACATGATTACGTTCTTCAGTTTTGGAAATAATATATTCCATTATTTTGTTTATATCATTAGATTTGATCACGTTACACCATCCCTGGAACAATTGTCATGGCTTTGTCTACAAGATCGTAGAACCATCCATTCCCTATGTCTTCTCTATAAAATATTACTCACATCATTACCTTATTATATATCACACCGCTTCACTAGACTCTCTGTTACACATAAATTAGATACCCGATCCCATCAGCACATTATCCTTTATATCCCTCCTCATCACAGTACCTATTACTCGAAACCTTTTACAGTTTCTCTTGCTAGAACATGGAATTCCATTCCACCCTATGGCAATAGACGTCCAAACTTTACCATCTTTCAGTAACAAATTGAAAATAAAATTATTAACAGAAACATCTCATTAATATTACTTTTTTACAATATTAATTTCTTTTTTCGTTATTTAATAAAAGTAGTATTAAGATTTGTCAATATATTTACCTAATGCCTTATATATAAGCGATAGATTAATTCATTACAGTTTATGACTTTCTTTGTACTTTTTTATGTAT